>OY101443.1:14050835-14650835 GCA_956483585.1 Gymnocheta viridis
TTTATAACTTTACATAAAAGGCATCTCTAACCCATAATTTAATAAAATCCTATGGCTTACTCACTCATATGGAACGAATCAGACCTTTGGTCTGCACTTCAGTCGATTTGAGGGCTTTCCACAATCGAGACTACGTAAAGCAACTTGATATCTATGAAAGTAAATTGAAAGAAAAAGAAATACTTGAGTCAGAAGGGGATCCAGAAGAATTTGATGATTCATTTTTATCAGCAGGTCACGGCTTGGCCTATGATTGTCCGCCCTGGCCGGGTATAAAACATTATGTATGTACTATGGCCGGAGCCACTATGACAGCCTGCGATTGTTTGTGTAAATCCCAGGATAATATGGAAGTTGTTATCAACTGGTGTGGTGGTTGGCATCACGCTCAAAGAGATCGGGCAGCCGGATTTTGCTATATCAATGACATTGTATTGGGCATTTTGGTGTTAACAAAGAAATTCAGGAGAATTTTATACATTGATCTTGATAATCATCATGGTGATGGTGTGGAGAAGGCTTTTGAATCTACCAATAGAATATTTTGTTTATCATTTCATCAGCTAGAGTGTGGTTACTACCCGGGTACCGGTAAAGCAGAGGACAAAGGTTCTAATAGGGGTCTCGGTTATACCGCTAATTTTCCATTTAAAGCTGGCGTATGTGGGCAAAACTATATCAACTATTTTAAAAGGTGGTTTTATAGCATAAGTTAAAATTAAAAAAATTAACAAAGTTTTATGCATTTGGTTTAGAATATGCAGCAAAATCTTTGATGTTTACCAGCCTAATGTTGTGATAGTACAGTGTGGAGCTGATGCTATTGTAGGTGATCCCTTAGGAGGCTCCAATTTGATACCTGAAGATCTCATAGAGTGCATGAAATTTATACTAAGTTACGATCTACCCTGTTTAATACTTGGTGGTGGTGGCTATAATTTCCCAAACACTAGTCGCTATTGGTGCTCTCTAACTGCTGCAATTTGTGATTTCCCTTTAAGCGATGACATATCATCGGATAATGAAAATTTCTTAGAATATGGTCCGGATTATAGTGTATCTATTAAAAGGGAAACATGTTTAAAGGATCTAAATACAGAGGATTACTTAGAGCGACAATGTGCTACCATTGAATGTAAGTACAGGGTCCCATTTCTCAAAGTTATAGATCGACAAAAAATATCTGCAAAAGTAAAATGTTGTAAAATTTAATTTTGAAAAATGGGTCCACATTGTTTCCCACCTTGATACTTGTCTATAAATACATTTTCTAATTGATTTTAGATAATTTGAATCATTATGGAGTTCATGCTGTTTAAAGGAAATATTGTTTATATATTTTTTAATGTGAACTTTAAAAACTGATAAAATTAAATTTAAATATTAAATGATTTATTTATCTATCATATGGACCAAAATAGTTTTATACATCCTTCAATTATTACACGGTGTTTTATTAGTAATTAACTTTTAATTAAAAAGGTGTTCTTAAAATACAATTAAGTCGAAGTGTAATAGTAAATTGAACTTAATTGTAAAATTATTAAGACATATATTTATAATAATTTGCTTTACAAATAATGCATTATAACGTTTGGGAAATATTTATTTTAATTTGATGTCTTAACGTCCACCACCCACTGCCTTGAAACGTTTGCTAGGTGAAGCGCCTGTAAGTTCAGGTTTAACACGGGTAGGTGACAGCAAACTATTGTTTCCCATACTTGGATTATTGGCGGAATTTTGTACTGGATCTTGAAGCCACCTCACCTGAGTAGCTGGTCCATAACCCTTTTCATTGCGGGCCGCTATGCGAAATATTATAGCCGGTTTATTGGAACAATCAACATGAGCCGCCGACAGCGAAGTATGAGATACTGTGCATTGATTAGCCGCCCCCACATAAACTCTAACAAAGGCCAGTTGTGCGGGAGCCCTTTGTCCAGCTTTCGTTTCTTTTTCCTTACCCGGTTTTACTGCCAAGTAAACGGAGTATTCAACGATTTCGTTAGAACTGACACAGCTTGGTGGTGGCTCCCATGTCAGATGAGCACCCTCTGAGGACTTAGATATTTTAATGGCTGAAGGGGCTCCCGGAAAACCAGGCAAACACGTTTTAAAACTAGAAATCTCACTCCAATCACTGACTCCAACCGAGTTTAAAGCTCTTATGCGAAAGCGATAAGCCGTTCCAGGTTCCAAGTTGATACGGGTGTGCTGGCTTAAATCGGGTATATCATCTGAATTTAAATTCAGTCCTGAAGACGACCACACCGTATTATCTATGTAACTTGTGACGGTAGTGGAAAGGCCCTGAAATATACCCACTGAGTGCCATTTAGCATCCTCTTCGTCCAAAGGAGGATTTGTTGTTTGTGCATTAATGGGTGCAGGATTGTTATTTGTATTGCTATTAACAGTTTTATTAGAATCCTCAGCTGTTGGCTGACTGGTATTAGATGAAGCTTCCGTTGATTGAGAGTGTTGTGTAGGATTTACATTAATTTCAGCTCCGGCAGTCGATACAGCTGCCAGGGTAGCCAAGTTCTCATGAGATGTATCTAATTGATCCGATTGAGAAGACCCACTACCGGCAGCTGCAGAGGTTTCGCCAGGTAAATTATCCCCGGATTGGCCATCATTCTTTTCACTGTCAGTATCCATATGTTGTTCACGAAGAACTTAAAGGAATAATACGCATGATTGTATATTAGTTTCAAAAACAATAAAAACATTTATGTATTTCTATTTCTCGCTTCTTTAATTTCTGCTCTTACCACTTGCATCTCCAGAATTATCAGCATTATTATTGATATTTTCATCCGTTTCCATGGGAGTTACTTCATTAACAGGCGGCTTATTGCCCGTTGGATTATTTTCTAACATTGTAGCTGTCAGCGTCTCTGACTCCATGCTGAAATGCTATTTAACCCCTAAGAAATGTTGATGACGCCTAAAATTTGACGCGGTATGACAAGAAAAAAGTTTTTGCAAAATTTCAAAATGATAAAAATATTTGAAAAATGCTTTAAGCAAGCAGCAAAATTCGTCTTCTTTTATCAAATTATTTGAAAAAATTGTGCAAAATACAATAATTAATTAGAATTGTTTACTTGTCAAAAAGCTTGGCAACAATAACAACATTGTTGTCATTACATCCCACGATGTTAGAAAAGCACAGAGTGCTGTAGCTACATTAGTAAATGGACTAGTACACACCCTGTGTTGAGAATTTTGGCAGCTCTACAATATTTTTAAATGCGTAATTTTTGATACAAACTATAACACATGTGGAATTCAAGAGTCGAAATTTTTCCAAATCAGCTTTTTATGCTGCTGGGTGTAGAAAGAGAAACTAACATAATATTAGAATTCGTCGAAAAATAAATGATTAGCTTACAAGCTGGCATTTTATTTATCACAAATTAGTATACTCATTCATAAAATTTTTCATTCTTCTCTTGATGCCTCTACGTAATGACTGAGACGCATATAAAGTATATTAAATGCCTCTCTTTCTGGCGCCTCTGTTACACTTTGCTTTCATACATCCTTACAAAGTATGTTTATTCAAATATATTCATGACTAGATGTCAATTGTGTAAAATTAAATTTGCTAAGATATATGTATGTATATAAAAAATTTAGTTTTGGTTTATTTAATTTTTAATTGAGCTGTTTGCACATATAATAAAACTGCAAAATTAAAACAACATCTGCTGTATTCATAAGAAATAATTTGTATTTAAAATGTCTAGGAAAATTGTTTAATAAACTAGCATTAATTTTCAGTACTGAAAAATGTAATACTTTCATATGCAACTCTAATAACCTTATTAGAAATGTTTGGTTTGCTTTCTTGACTTGTACAAATTTAGTGGAAAAAATCATTGTGCGGTGGTTGGCTGTCGTAACATTTTTAACAATAAAATTAAGATTATCTTAAAATTGTCATAAAGTAAAGCGAAGAAGTTTTAAATTTAACTAAAAATGTGTTTTTGCATAAAATATTGAATTCAGCGCTTTAAATATCGTTTATCAAGTACGTTTTCTATAACAGGAAGGTAAAACAAAATTCGGCAGAATACAAAAATTGCTATACAAAAAAATATTTTCTGCAAAATACATAAAATCTAAAAATGTCTAGTACATATTTAATTTTTAGGAAATTAGATCTATTTTATAATATTTTTACAACAAAGCCATAGAAAAATTCTTGCAAAATTATTTTAAATTGATTTTACATGCTCGTTGTTTTCTGTATATTGTTGTTTTTTGTTTTTTTTTACTTACGATGCATTTTTGAAATGCATGTTTTTTCTCTTTTCTCAAATATTGAGAACGTTGCGAGTAGTGATGCCAGAGCAGATTTACACCTTTAAGGGGATAGAAATACTTACCGGCAAGACTAGCAAAAAATATGTTCACTTATAGCAATGGAGACAGTTTATTGCAGGTGCTGCCGACATATGCTGCAATAATTGTGAACGAATTTTTTTAACAATTATTGCAGACATGAAACGTTAAAATATGTATGTACATAGTAATATATTTTTTGTATAGCATTTGACGTAAAGTAAATTAAATTTTTTAAAAATTAACTAAATGGTGAAAAAATACGTGGAAAAAAGATTATAATATGTAACGTTAGGCTGAAGTCTAGTTTAGTGACACAGGTCCAAAAAGAAAAAAATATATAGGGGTGTAGAAAATGGTGAAATAAGAAGAAAATGTAAAATACAAAATTGGGGACACGTATAGTTCCCGAGTTATGGGCCTCTGAAGTTTCTATATATATACATATGTGATTTTCCACTGCATTTATAAACGTATATAACGAATATTAATATCATTTTAAAGCTTTTGAAGAGTTTGCAGTAAGCAATATTGCTCTATTATTTTACAGACGATTTTGCTTTATTGTTGAGATATTTCTTGCTAGTCGAATCGGATGATTAAGTTATTATGGCCAGTTTTTTACTTCGTACTCAAATGTTATTTATCTTTAAGTTATCATCTTATGTTTACCAGAAAAAAATTTAATGAAATTGAAATATTTGATTGAAAAACCGTGTGCTAAACTCCATTTAAATTTATACACACTACAATATATTTTTTTTATAGATTGTTTCACGCAACTAAGTTGTGGCTCTTGAAAAATTAACTTCTGGGTGGGATACAAATTGTTTTTTTAAAACGTTGCAAAAACCTTCAGTTTTCTTATTTTCTGGTCGAAAGAGAATCCATCTTTGAAAATTTTCTTTATTTTTGTTCAACGCCGGTTTTTTAGGGAAATTATCGTTAATTTCTTGCTGCTGTCATATTGTTATCGTAATTAAATAAGAGAATTTAAGACTGAAAAACTGAAACTGTATTTGAGTGCAACTTAAATTTGAATGAAAAATGCTTATTTAAATATGAAACTGACTATTATGGCCAGTTTATGACTTTGTATTTAAATGTTAATTATCTTTAAGTTCTATTTAAATCCAAAATTCAGTTTTGCTGTACAAATTTAAATGAAACTTAAATAATATTTAAATGCCCGGCCTTGCTGATTTAAATTCTATTTAAGTTGCGCACACATAAATATAAGGTTTTGTTAGCTTGTTGTTGTTTCGCGAAACAAAGTAAAAAAAAATTTGCGGACACTTAAAAATCAACATCTTTTGGCGTGAAATTTGGACTTTTATTAATATTATTCTATTATATCTTTTTTTTTATGGTTTTAACAATGAACAGAGAGATTAGAGCCGAAAGATGAGAAAAGATTCCAAGTGTATGGTAGCACTTATGGAGTAAGACGGCTTGACACGTTTTTTGATATAAATTGGAGATGCCAGTTTGTTAAAAAAATAAAATGAAATATAGGAATTCACAAGGTCTTTTTGCCCTTTATGCAAAAGAGGGAGATGTTTTTAAATAATTAAGAAATTGCTAGTTATCGGAATAGTATCTAGTTAGCATGTTCTACTTTTGGAAGTTACCCTGTGTGTGCCTGTGTTAGGGATTTAAATAGTACAAAATAATTTTTACTGTAGTAAAATGTCACACAAACTGATCTAGGATATGAAGGGTAACAAAAACATTTTTTTTGTGAGCCGGTCTAATGTACACACTTTTCTCTCTTTACTTTGTGGTTTCAGATCTCTTCTCTCATCATTCCAATAATAAAAAACAGCAATAATAAAAACAAAACATTGTGTGGTTTGTTCCCATTGGTGCGTTTTTAGTCGTATGTTAATTTTCCCGCAAAGTGCTCTTATTTTTTTTTTTTGTTAAAATTGTTTATTTTTTTAATTATGTGTGATTGTTAACTGAATAATTGTAAAATATGCATTGTTAAATAATGAAGTATGTATGTGTCATTTACAATACTCAGAGTTTTGGACAAAATATCAGATTTAAATGATGTGTCCCTGAATGAAAGTTTTAAGAGCAAAAAAATAAAGCGCCTATTAGACGATCAGGAGCGATAAAATACTGAAAAATGCTAGATGTTAGCAAAAACTTTAAAAAATTGTTTATAGGTATATTATTTTGTGTTTGTCAACATGTCAAACGCAGTGCAAGTTGTATTTTTCTAAACAGAATGTGAAGATGGCGCTTTAAAGAAAATTGTTAATATACAATGTACAGTATGAGTAAGTAAGTGTACAAGCAGCAATTAAAAAAATTAATATTTTCAACAGTAATCCATTTAGTTTATTCAACTCGTTCTGGTCGCCCACCGAAAGTAACTCTCCGTGAAATCCGCTCGATAGTGAGCTCCCTGATGAAATATCTAAGTTTAACAGCATCTCAAATTACACAGCATGTTCTCGAAAGATTTTCTAAAAATATTTATGTATTTAGTTTAGAGAATTGCGAGACGGGCTGGTTTTCAGGGCAGAGTAGCACGAAAAAATCCGTTTATTTCTTAGTAAATCGAAAAAAGCTAATAGTTAAAAATGAAGCTTACGGAATAGAGAAGCTTAACCACAACCAGCCAGCCATCGTGAAATCTTATTAAGACTCCAACAAACCTCATCACAAAGGAGATCAGAGAGGAGGCGAGACTGAATGCTATAGTAGTTGTTGTTATTCTTCCTCTCTCGCTCGATAACCTGATATTCAGGGTTGTCACAGAAACCAATGTAGTCGGAATTGTATTTGAAAAGACTACAAAAAATACTTTTCTACGATGAATTTCTATGTTATTGGTTTTATGTTCAATCTAAAATTACAATCTGTTTTGATCATAAAACTGATAACATTGAAATTCATCATGTAAAAGTATTTTTGTCGTCTTTTCAAATCCAATTCCGACTATATTGGTTTCTGTGACAACCCTGATTACATGATAATTAATATTGCTATCTCTTTTCATTTATAAAAAGCTAATTTAAGCTGAAACATAAGATGAAACTTTAAAGTTATGTTTTGGTTCAAATCAGCTCTTTTCCCCATCTACTTTTTGTTACAGGCTTGCATATATATGTATGTATATGTACCTGATTATCCTGCATGGCCTTATTGGTTTGCCTCAACCACGAAAGTTTCATAAATATAAACATTATTAAATGTACGTACATATGTGTGACATGCCGCGCATGATAGTGTAATACGCAAACACTTCCATCAGACCGCTTATGATCGCCTAAAATAAATTGATCATTTCCTCTCCCATTATATATGTATATTCATTCAAACTTAATGTATTGTGAATATGTAAATTATTATCTCTCCATAGTAATTTACTGATAAAAAGAAAAAAAACAACAACTACATTAAACACTGATTTTAAGGGGCACTCTAATGTGCATACATATTGCGTATGTGTGAATAATAAACTTCTCTTATTAAATCATTATTCACTATCTTAAATTTTCTAAAGTCATTTATGATGAAGAATTAGCAAAGAAATAATAAAAAAAATCGTTTGTTCACGCCGTCTCAAGATGATGTCTGCGGTTTTTTCACTTTGTCAGGTTAAGTACCTACACAAAGATGAACGGGTAACACTTCACTGAATAGGTAACCCTGTACTTTAGATTGCTCCTGTTGTTTCATTTTTGAAGATTCGAATTCCTAAGCTGTTTTTGTTACAAGAATTATTTTATACATACATACATATGTATATCAATTTATTAAATAAAATATTCATACAAATCCCAAATATTGTAGTTAAAAATTTATATATTCATATCGTTGGCTTAATATAGAAAAGACGTATCTCGATTGATTTTTTCGAAACGCCGTTTTTAATCTTTTCTGTTATTAAACTTAGAAATACCCAAGCAAAGCTTAGAATCGAATTAAAAAAAATCGTGATATGTCCTTTCTATATTGAGCCAACGATATGTATGTATGTATAGGTTTATATGTATGTATTCAGAAAAATCATTTAATTTTTTTTTATATAATTTAATATATTTAAACTTTTCTTTTGTAGATCATAAAAAGACACCAAAATCGGAAACATCCCAAACAAAAGTATTACATCTCCTCCAGCTCCTCCATCTTTCATCCAATAGGCAGTAAGAAAAACTTATTTTGTTTATATTCGAAAAGAGGAATAGAAAAATCTATATTAAACTAGCAAAACTAAGTTAAATCAATTTGTAACAAAGTACATAAAAACTAGCAAGTGAAAGAATAAAAAACTTTTTTAGTTTTTTAATATACATACATACGAGTTCCACATACATACATACATTAATAAATGTCTCAAAATCATAAAAAAGACAAAGAAACGCGACAGCGCAAAAATGTAGATAAAGAAAACTCCACTAACAAACAAACAAAGAGTTCATCTTCATCAGGAACATTGTCTTCAACAAATAATTCGGTGGACAAACTTAGGAAAACCAGTAACGGTGCGTTGCCAATAATGAGTGGGAAACAGTTGAAACCACTGAATAAAGAACAAAAGGAAAAGCTGAAAACTGAACGCGAAGCTTTAGTATTATGGAGGCAACCAATAAAAACTTTTTCATATTGTAGTTTAGAAGTAATTGAAATTGTAAAGACTTTAACTGGCAAGTGAGTTTCTTTTAAAACCATTTTCAAGAAATAATGATTACGAAACTTAATGTTTATTTCACTTCCCAGATTAATGCAAAGAAAGACTTGGCTTGGAATATTTTTAATTGTAGCTAGTTGTATAGCTCTATTATATCAAATACCAGGACGTCATCAAATCTTAGTAGAATTTTTAAAAAATAATACCTGGTTTGTGGTATATTGGACTGGTTTGGGCATTTTGTCATCGGTGGGCCTAGGAACAGGTCTGCATACGTTTCTACTGTATTTGGGGCCACACATAGCAAGCGTTACTTTAGCGGCCTACGAATGTAATTCTTTGAATTTTCCAAAGCCGCCATATCCAGATGAGTATGTTGATTTTATTATGTTAATTTAATTATGAGATTTTAAATGTATAAACATTTTTCTAGTATCATCTGTCCCTATGAACCGTATGCTAAGAAAATTCCTAGTATTTGGTCTATTATGGCGAAAGTACGTTTTGAGGCTTTCTTGTGGGGTGCTGGTACTGCTTTAGGCGAGCTACCACCATATTTTATGGCCAAGGCAGCTCGTTTGTCTGGCTATGATCCCGACGATACTGAAGAGTTGGCTGAATTTGAGGCTTTAAAGGCAAAAAGGAATCAAAAGAATTTGGGCTTATTGGATAGAGGAAAGCTGTTTATGGAACGTGTTGTGGAACGTATTGGTTTCTTTGGAATCTTAGCCTGTGCCAGTGTAAGTTTTTGAAAACCTTTTCCAATTTCTTTTTTGTTTTTTTTTTTTTTTTGTTTTATCTATAACTGATATATAATTGCTTCAAATACTCTACACATTTGCATACATTAATTGAAAATTTATTTCTTCGAATTTTTCGAACTAAAAAAAATCATTTCCAAATTTCAAAAATAAACAAATTTTTCAGATCTTTAATCTGATTTCTTCGCACAGTGAAAAAACCAACAACAATTTTGTGGTGTACGCACACTGTCACACTTCGTATGAAAATACAAACAGCAACCATCTTTAAACTGCCGTATTCAAAAAATTAATGCAGACCTGAACTTGACTTGAACTTGAACTGCAAATTACGAAAATTTTGTATGACAGTAAATTAAACCCAATAGAATTAAACACGATATAGAAAACCTTTGGGCAAATGTAAAATAGTTTTTTGGAGAAAAAACAGCAAGAATGCTGATGAACTGTTTCGAAATATTGAAAATATTTGGTATAATATTCCTGTCGAAAGATGCAATTTAAATAAAATCTTTTAAAGAAAATGCAGTTACATCTGTGAATCTAAAAGTTTTCCAACAAAATATTACTTTTAACTTTATGAAAAGTGTTTGTACATAATAAGTTCACTTGCTGGTCCAAGAGAAAAGTGAAGTAATTTTACTTTTGGGTAGACTCGAAAGGTGTTGTGTGACCCTATGATGGAAACACGCGCTTAAGTAATTAATAATAATAATAAGACTTGCTCTAAAACTATTTTAGAGCTACCTCATTGTGAACATAGGCTCTCAATAAGAAATCTCCATCTGCAGCGTATAATTGCAATATTCCTTAGGTCTATCAACTTAACTATCTTTCTATCATTAAAATCAGGCAGCTTGTTAATTTCGTTTAATGTTGAGGGTCGTCTAGAGTTTTTCGGCCTTCGTCGCCTTCGTGCTCCCTGGGGATTATATGTTAACACTCTTTGGCATATATTGTCATATTCTTTTCTAAAAGTGTGTCCTATACAGCCAAGTTTGCGTCTTCGGATTTCACAGTTTATGTCATTCATATTTGTTATGGCGAGCAGTTGAGCATTTGTAATTGTAGGCCAATAAATTCCAAGTATTTTGCGGAGGTATATGTTGTTAAAAACTTACATTTTACGTTTAATTTCTTGAGCTACAAGCAATGTTTCCCATCCATATATTAAGACGGACAGCACACATGCTGAAAATATGTTTAACTTAATTGAAAATTGTAGAGTTGCAAGTTATTAGAGTCCTGGTCTAAAAGATATTGTTGCGTACTCAGCAGAAGAAATATGTTAGGTTAGGTTAATGGGGCAGCCACCATTTAAATGGTTTCTTTTACAAAGGCGGATAGTTTGATTGGCCCAATACCTGCCAGATTATCTAGATCTGAGAAAGTATCAGAGCCGAGTATCTTACTCCTTACGCTTATTAGCGCAGGGCACTGTCATTTTATTCTCTGCAAATTAATACGTGTTTTAATGAAGAATTTTATTTACGTTTTTGTCTTTGTAAACATTTAATAACTTTACTGAGAAAATTTCCGCAATATGCATAATTAAATCTTGTCCCTAAATATATGATCACCACTGTACACATATACATATTTAAATTCGCTGTATTCGAATAAAGAATTGCAAATTAAATTCTTTTGTTACTTTAAACAAAAGATTACAATGTTTTTTATTTAAATTAATATCTGATTTGTAAAACATGAGTCACTATAAAATAATTCAATGCTAGAATTTCGAATAAAAACACTTATTTTTAACGAAGGCTCTAAAGGATATTTCCCATTTTAAATTTTATCAAATTAATTAATATTTTTTTCTCTTAATTTTTCTTAAACAGAAAAATTATTAATTTTTATTTAAATTTTCGAACAACTGTTAAATTTTAGTTCTGTTTTATATCATTATTAACATATCTTGAAATACATATGTACATATGTAATGTGTATGTATGTGCATATGTAATGCATATTTTTGTTGTTTCTAATCTTTGATTTCTTTTTGCATTTCAATGTTCGCAAACAGATACCAAATCCGTTGTTCGATTTAGCTGGCATTACCTGCGGCCATTTCTTGGTGCCATTCTGGACATTCTTTGGTGCCACCCTCATTGGTAAGGCTATTATTAAAATGCATATACAAAAAGTATTTGTTATTATTGCCTTTAACGAGTCACTGATTGAAAAGGCCGTCGATACGTTGGCAGCCATACCAGTAATAGGAAAAAAACTACAAGAACCCTTTAAGGGTTTTCTCAACAACCAGAAACTTCGCCTACATCGTCAACGCAACGCCAGACCAGCCGAATCGGGCAATTTATTGTCAAAAATTTTTGAAACATTTGTCATTTGTATGGTGGTCTATTTTGTGGTTTCCATAGTAAATTCCTTAGCTCAAAGCTATCACAAACGTTTACACAAAAACAAACATAACCCTAATACACCCAACACCTCAAACTCAGCGTCTGTTGCGACGGCTTTCGCAAATCCTACACAGCATACGTCAACAACAAAAAAATCTAAAAAAACAGCCAGAGAATAAATTTTCTTGCGGATTATTTCGGGCTTTTGTTTTTGCTGGCTTTAATTATTATTTACCACGTTTATACGCAAACTATTTGCAAATAAAAATAATTTACTAATAGCTAATTGTCGGTCTATGCGGTAGATTGCATGCGGGAATATGTAGGTTTCTTTAATAGCATAAATATATTGCTTCTGCATATTTAAAAAATATAGTCCGAACTTAATAATTTTTTAATTTTAAACATTTTTGTTTTTTAGTGTTTTTGTTTTTTTTTTGCGCAACATGTATTGACAATTTTTCTATTTCTAGCAAATGTAAACAGCTGTCAAATATCTAAAATGCAACGTCAGACATTTTATTTGCGAATAGTTTCTTAATTTAAATTTGCAATATCTTTATCTGCAAAGAAGACGTGCGTATAAACGAGGCTTACTAGCGCGTAAAATATTTTATCTTACGGGATTTTTATTTATTTATTTTTTATTTATTTTTTTTTTATTTTTTTTTTTTATTTTATAAAACCAGGCTAAGGTTTCTTTTCCAACCATCTTTTCAAAAAAATTTCAAGTTTGTAAGATCCACAACCACAAAAACTATCTGATTTTTTAGCCAAATATATATTTTTCTTAATTTAATATTGAACTCATTTGCATTCGAGATCAAGATTTAGGTAAAGAGTTAGATAAACAAAAAACGGAAAGAGAAAATTTCAACATATAATTTATTGAAAAGACTAGTCTTAAAATAATAAAAAACTAATTTAAATTAAACGGAATGCAAATTAAGTAATACCATATAGTTAATAATGAAAAATAAATAAACAAAACGAGGTCTAAATGTAAAACTTTAAATAAATTGAATAAAAAAACAAAAATTAAATAAACTGAATGGAAGTAACACTAAAAAAACAAGGATACATTTTTAAATGCAAGTACTAGTTGTGAAATGATGAAATTTTGCAAAAAACAAACTGCATTTTCGAATCCTGTCCAATTTTTTTTTATTGAACTTAAAGGTTTAATAATTTTACAAACGTGTGAAATTTGTGTGGAAAAATTAAATTCTAATTCAACGTTGTTTCTTTAAATCGTTACTTTTATTTAGAAGGTAATTTTTTAAGCATGTTATAGTTTATAAGAAAGTAATGAAAATCAAGTTCCTCCAATGGGAATTTAAGATCATGACCGTAAAGAACTCTTGGGAAAAATAAAAAAACCGATAATTTTCAGCACGGTCATTTTGTGCCTTAAGGGATCTACTTTCACATTGCATGGGTCTTTGGACGAGCTCCTGGGAAAAATCGGCAGCAACGATTTTTTTTGCCGCTAGTTGCTGGGGGATACGATTTTCCCGATAACAGCTCTGACTATTGGGCTCATTTTGTGGGTCTCTGCACAAGCAGAACTATACTGTTCGTGGGAAAAATCAGTAACGATTTTCTTTGATCATCATGATTTTCTCTGGCTTTAATTCGGAAAATCGACGCTATATTTCTATATTACAGATAATTGATATTACTCAATTATTTGCCGCCATTTTTACGGTTTTTGAATTACCATAATCAACGCTTATTCAGAGATGAACAATAAAATTGTACACGAAATTTTTATAAAAAAATGAGTGATTTACATAAAAATTTTGAAAAATAAGTTTTATTAGCGTTTGTTTGTAAATCAAACCTTAAGACAAATGAATTCCTAAAAGTATTTCTTCTTAACTTAGCTTTCTTCTAAACGGGTACATCGATTTGATCAAAATTTTAAATGGAAATAAAAGAGATGCGGTCGAGTAAAATTTTTGAGTTTGGGCTTGAAGCTATTTGAAGAAGAGCTTAGTCGTGCTACCAAAGTTTTACATTTCGGCTTGCTTTCCATACACAAATGTACTTTTGTTTACAACACATATTCTATGTCTACGTCACAACACAATCACACACAACGAAATAACGGAATAAACGGATTGATGGTTTGCCTCTGCTGGGCATTTGAGATTATTCGAGATGTTTTGATTAACTGTGTTCGAGTACCCAAAAGTTTTTACGAATTTTTAATGAACTTTACAGCATTTTACTAAATTGCGTTCGTTTACTCCAGTTACAGTAAATGAGAACACAATTTGAGAGCGTAAAGTGACAGTTCATGGCTGAGAATTTACAAATTTTTACTGCAGAAATTTCTTGTAGTAAAATTTTGTAAAACAGAAAAACATATGATTCAAATGGTAAACAAACAAAAAGTAGGAAATTAAAAACTATACAATTTGTGAAAAAATTATTTTAAAAAAAAGAAAAACAAACAAAATAATAAAAATTAACAACTGAACAATTATATTTAAACTATTCCTTCGTTAAACATGTATGTACTCGTATATGCCTTTTAAAAAGGAAAGGAATGTTGTAGAAACCATTTAAAGCCATTTTCGTTGTTATTTTATTATTTCTTTGGAATTGCGAAAATGCTAAGTATTTTGGTTACTTAGTACTGCACTTGCTTTTAAGGTAGTCAATAGCAAAAACAAATAATCAAATACTTTTGAATAAATTTAATCAGACACAATTTAGGAAAATCAAATAAAATAAAAAATAAACATATGGAATAGATTACAGAAAATAATTTGTTTATATTTTCTTAAAATATTCGTTTTATAATAAATAGTGCATCGAGTACCAACAAGAAATGGAGTTGAGTACTCCAAAGTATAAATGTATTTCAACACTATATTGATTTGCAATCAGCTGTTTCCTTAATCTTACTAATTTTTAAAATTTTTTCGTTCGCGCACTTTTTTGGGCAACAGCTTTTTTCAGTTTACTCTGTAATTACTTATTTACTGCTTTTACTGTAAAAATACTCGAACACAGCTAATACCAATTCGTATTATACGAGTATGTATTATCGATCTATCCCTATTTTTGATATTATCTTGAATAAATTTTGAAACAAGTATTTATTTAATTTCAATTTATTGATTTTTCTCTATTTTGTTTTTTACTTTTATTTAAAAAAAAAGTAAACATAAACTTTTTTTAAGGACACTTAAAAAATTAGTATTAAGAAAAATATATGTATTTATATATATATATATATATATATGTATTCTATAAAAATTAATGTATGTTGGGAGAAAAAATACTTTAGGGTTTCAGTTGAAAATATGAATTATTATTTTTCCTTAAGATTGCTAAATGCTGTTGAATAAAATTGGCAAATAATCCAAGAGTCGTCAAACTAATGCAAAGGATTGTCTCCAGCCAAACAGTGCCATTTATCATGAAAATGATCTGGCAAACGTATGCAGTCCAGCCATTGTTGTAAACGTTCGCCTTTGCTATTAAAACCAATTATTAAGCTGCCGAGAAAATCATTGCTTTTGCCTAAATCCTTATCCCATACTGTGATTATAAGAGATTGTTTGTTTAGATCATGTGGACTGGCCTCGAAATTAAACTCCTCGTTGTAAATGGGGTTCAAGGTTCTCCACTTTACGCTGGTTTTGTATTTTTTATTACGATGGGAATCGGGTTTCATTTGTCTAAAAGAATAAATAGTTTGATCGAAGAAATTACATATATGTATGTATAATGAGAAAAAACTTACAATTTTACAAATGGATCTGAGCTGCCATTATTGTCCATGGGTATTAAATTCACACATTGCTTTATATTAACAGTCAAAGCTCGCTTTTTGGTATTATAGCACAAAGATAATAAAAGTTTGCCATGAGACCATTCTTGTGACATTTCGGCGGCATTGCTGTACTGATCTTCGGGTCCTAATGGCACCGAGATTCTGTATTGATGGGTGTTGTGAACCTAAAAGCACAAAAAGTAACAATAAAACCATGTTTTTTTTTAATGATTGAAACAAATATATTAAGAGCCTCAGACAAGTTCAAAATGCTTGCTGTTAATTTGGTTGGTATGCGTGTGCTTGCTGGCTTGACGTTACCACGCTTGATGGACCACCAAGCACTCATTTTTACTTTAAATTTTTGCTGTTCATTTAGCTTAAAAAAAATATAACAATGTCGCTAAATAATGAAATGTTAATAACAAAAAAGTTATTTAATAAGTTCTAACACTTCTAATTTCTTTATCAGTCATTTCTTTGTTTTTCTTTTAATTCTAACACTTTTTTGTACGAGTAATTTTTCTAATTTTCTTTTTATTCCGATTTTTTGACAACTGTTCATAATGAAAATATAATTCTACGGAAAATTTTTTCATGCTTGATGGTTTAACATTATACATGTACAAACAACTGACAGCAAGCATGCCAAAAATCTAAATTTTTTGATTTTCCATCCAGCGTCGTTGGTGTCACACATACTATCAAATTTTCACTTATACTATAACCATGCTTAGCAAGCATTTTGAACGTGTTTGGAGGCCTTTAAACTGTACGGAATAATATTGGAAATTAGATTTTGAAAGTTCGAATTTTTGAAAATAGGTTTTAAATTTTAATCTAAAGAAAATAAATCTAACTAATATTATAAATGTGAAAGTTTGGATGGATAGATGGATGGATGTTTGTTACTCAATCACGCCAGAGCGGCTGAACGGATTTGGCACAAAGACAGATTATAGTCAGGACTAGCACATAAGCTATCGAGGTAATCTCGATTAATATAAATTTAATAATTACATAAGCTACTTTTTATTCCGGTAAAACTTATGGTTCCCGTGGGATCGATTTCTTTTAATTTTTCATAAAGCAAAAGCTCGACATGCATTTTTTTATGAGTAGTGATATTTTAGAGGTCAGAAATGAAACGATTCAGCGCCGAGTCAATAGAGAAAAGGGTGAATTATTATTATATCTTGATGCACCGCGGGGGTACGGGTCTGCCTTTTTAGGCATTTACCCTGCGAGCAAAACGAAAACGTCGCCCATTAGCACCTGGTTGCCGTGGATGTCCTGCATTCAGCAGTTTACTGCCTCTAATGAATGCTTTTGCACTTGTCCAACTCTATCAACTTGCGCTGCCGCAAAAGAACAGGCAATTGATAATTAATAAAACCAATTTAAATAATTGATTGATTGTCTTTAAATGTGAAAAATTTTAGGTTTAAATTTCTCTTTCTACTCACCGTAGATAAACTAATCTTGGCGGCTCCTAAAAAATCATGTCCATACTTATCCTCATCAAATATGGTCACATATAACAGAGCATTGCCCAGCTCTTCTGGTTCTACGCCTACAAATTGTAAAGTCTCATTAAATTCCGGATTGCGTGACTTATGCACACATCTTGTCTTCTGCCATCTAGTATATTTAGCCGTACCTTCGGCTGTTATTATATTCAATTTACAATAGGGATCGGTCAAGCCTGCCGTATCCATTGGTGGCAAATCACGAGCTCTAACTACCGTGGCATCCAAACTATGATAATTTTCTCTATATGTTATGGCCACTTCTAGCCATCCGAGCAAAGGATCTCGGCAATGGGCATTGGCTTGATTGGCTGCTGTGGCCATAGAGGCGGTGGTGGCCGAGTTACCCGAAGAACTATCGCTAATCGACCACGAAGACGAAATCGAACTACGTCTTTGACTTGTGCAATAATTTGAGCTTTCTCGACGGTTGGCAGCATTACTCATGGAAGCCGTCGTATAAACTGTGGAAGCAGTCGATATGGTATCATATTCCGATTGAGTAGTGGCCTCTGAGCGAGAGTTCGAGCGATTGCTAAATAAGAAAGCATTCGAAAGTTTACGTTCTCCTGTAGGGCCATCTATAAAACTGCGTATAGAACCAAATGTGCGCATGCGAAAACTATCTTCCCTCTGCAGCTTTGCCTCACTTGCAGTAGGACTAGTTTTGGTTTTGGTGCCGTTTTTAGACATGATCTTTTCGGTTTCCTTCAAGGACATTTCATTCATATTGTCACTAGCATTATCCACTTCATCGACAGTTTTTGCACCAATTTTGTCAGCATTTTCATCATCCGAACTGCTGGAATCACACACGCGTATGGTAAATTTTTTTACCCGCACACTGTGCGTGGGTGTACTTTGACAACTTTGAGCTTTGCGCTGGCTAATCATTATTTCACTTGACTTCGAACTGGCCGGTATATTTCGGGCGGGCGTGGAAGTTGTAGAACTTGGGATTTCATAACTTGGAAGTCCTTTGAAAAACCAGGCACCAGTTTTCTTCCACATTTCACGTGTCTCTGAACATATGCGACATAACCATATTTCCCTAGACTTTTCGGTGGTATGATAGCGTATACTTATATCCAAACTACATTTGGAACATACAGATTTTTGACAATCTTCACAAATTATGCGATGAGCTCTTAGAAGGCCAAATACGTCACCGCATAAACGACAGCAATTGGGTCCACGTTCCACAGCTCGTGATTTAATCTTTTCCACTCGTTCCACTAAGCGACCCACACGCTGACGTTCGGAAATTTCTAATTGTTCATTGCGTTTTATAACGGATATTATGGCGGCTTGCTCTTCTGGTCTTAGGGGTTCATGAATCTGTGAACTATTCCAACCGGTTCTTAGCCTGGCAAAATAGGAAAACAGAAAGAATAATTATCAATTGTGACTATTTTCGAAATTACAACGTACATACATATGTATTTACATATGTATGTAGTATGCACAAATATGCCGAGTTGGGGAAAATATGTGAGTATAATTTTTTTTATTTATAATACAAAATATCTCTTAATAAATACTAGTGTATCCAGCGGTCGACTCAATCGACCGCATAACGATAAAGTACAAAAACAAAAAAACATTCTAAATAAACAACTTAAAAAAACTGTCTCATTTCTATGCAAAATAAAATTGGACAAACACACATGCACACTTTGTTTATTTTTCAACTTGAAGCTGATACATGCATGTGTAATAATAAGTCTGCATGTGTTAGTGGCAACTTTAAACGCTTAAAGCTCTCTAAGTATCAAACCGATTTAAATAAAATTAAGATTGTGCACATCTATGAAAAACCCCGTTTAAAAACATATAAATCTTCCCAAAATCGGCTACAACCGTAAAAGGGATCTCGAAAAACGTGTTTGCCTATTAATAATATAGATATTTGAAATACAAAATTCATATGTACTCGTATGTATGTACATATGTATGTATTCTCAAAATATTTTAAAGAAATAATTGCAAGAACCGTAACGGTTATAAGTGGTATCAAAAAAGTTATTTTTTTAACTTTAAAAAAATTCCATCTAAAACAGTTATTTTTTAACGTAAAAATAAAAGGTCCAATGAAACTCTTAAAATAAAACTCATTTGAGGAGTTTTATTTTTTCCGTCATAAAATAAAACTAATTTTATGTAAATCAGCCAGAATGGAAAAATTTGGAAGCCTTATTAGACATCTTGGAGCCTGTTTACGTCGCCACACAAATGCTTCAAGAGGAGTAATTATTTTTCAGCGATTTTTTTTTTCAAATATAACTTCAAATGAATATTTAAGTTCAGCCGATACCCGAAAGATCTAAATTTTAAGTAAAATTAGAACGACGTGAGAAAATGCTGCTACAAAATCCAACATTCCTTGCGGCTTTATATTTGGATACGCGTCTTCAGTGCATCATAGCGAAGTGATCTTAAAGAAGTAATTGATCGGATTTTGCAGTTGAACGTGCAAGTAAGTTGTAAAAAATATTTTATCAATATTTATCTAAAAATTCGTTTTATTTGCTTTCTCCTTTGCAGATAAATAATAACCAACAATGCGGTGCGGTGATTGACCATCGACAAGTAAGGAAACTTTATGATCTTCATGGGATGTTTTCCCATCTTCGCCGGATGTTCGTGATACAGCTCAATCTCATACATCGGGATAGTATTTGAGAGATAGCGAAAATGAAAGCGAAGAAAATTATAATGAGGATGAAAAAAAAAGGTTTCTATGTTATTTTTCTCCAAAATTAACAAAAACTGTACTGTGAGGATTATCTGCTCTTAAATTGGTATTGAGCGACCTGCGTTCAAATCTTTCCGCAGAAAGTTTAGAAAAAATGATGTTTGTTAAATTAAACAAATAAATTTCTACACTTGAAAATAAGAAAAATAAAATGAGTTTTAAGAATTTTAGAGAAAAGAAAATAAAACGAAACGAAGAGTTTTTTTTTTCTGACGGCAAATATAAAACTCTTCAAATGAGTTTTATTTTATGACGGCGAAATAAAATACTCTTTTTGAGAGTTTTATTTTTTTTTTTTGAAAAATAACGCTTTCTTTTTTTTACCTGTAGAGTTGTGATCGTTTTTTTAAGATCACCATATAAGGTTATGAAAGAGCTCTTTAATAATAATCTATTGGTATTAGTATCCGTTGACTCTAACACGGAGAGTTTTTGAGTTTAAATTTCCTGGGGATAAAGGTCTCATTAGTTTTTACATTTCGTTGCCGTTCTGTGGCGTTCTTTTCTGTAGAAAATATTTCTTACTTTTCGAATGTGGTCGATGTAATTATAATATTAATATGTATGGATATGAATTTTGGAAATGTTTGCAAAATGTTTTTTATACGACAAAATTGTATACATATTTATGTATGTATGTAAATCTTTAACAATTTTAATTAAAAATAAATTTTCTAACAATTTAAATTTTAATACAAAATTTGTAATATTTCACACCATAAAAAACTAATGTGTACATACAATTGAATGTCTGAAAAGAGTTTTTGGATGTGATTAAACGATCTATGTATATAATTCAAAGTATGAAGATGATTTCATGTAAATGTTGACCGAGACTATGCTGGACATTTGACATACTCTCCAAATATCGGACGGTATCTTACGATTAAATTCTTTAATATTGGTTTCCAGTGGGTTAAACGCTGAGAGCTTGTCCTTATTAAATATGAGCCTTAACGTAGCCCCACAAAAAATAGTCAAAGGCATTAAATCGCACGATCTTCTAGGCGGCCAATTGACCGGCCCCAAACGTGAAATAAACTGTTCACTGAACTCGCCTCTCAATTGGGCCATTGTTTCGCGTGTTGTGTGGTATGTCTTATTGAAACCACATGTCAGCCAAGGTTTTACACACAAATCCTTTCGCAAAATGTTTCACGTAGTGAAGTGACAGAGGCCTAATTACTACGCTGAATCGATAATTCACGGTCACCAACAACACTGGCGAATGCAGCTACGATATTTTCCTCTATCCGCACTCTACGCATGCGTGTTGTTAGTTTTATGTTCAATAATGTAAATTTGGTGCTAAATTTAGTCACAAGATTCTAAATAGCCGCCTCAGAAGGTCGCCCAAACTGGCCATAAAATGTAAGAAGGGCAAAATGCACTTTCTTAACCGAACATGAATTTTAATAAAATTCAATAATCCGCAAGCGTTTTTTGTTTGTAAGTCATGGTTTATGTTTCAATTATAGACCAAACTGAACATGTTTAATAGTAACATGCTACACGAAAACAGCTGAGCTGCCAAAAGCAGTGTTGCCAAAAAGAAAGTTGCTAAAAAAGCACCCTTTATTAAAACTAAATTTTAATTTTATTATAGTAAAATCACATCTCTGCAAATATGTAAGTAAATGTATATACCATTCATATGTGTGTATGTAATAGTTTCAAAATATTTACTTTAAACTTAATGTAACTCATACAGTCGAATTTTCTTTCCTAACAAAGATATTTCCACATACATATGTACATACGTACATACATGCATATGTATTTACATACATAAATTCTTTTGTTTTGCTTTGAACATTGAATGTCATTAACCTAACCTGTTAAAGTTCCTGAAAGTTTTAATAAAAAACTAAATAAATTAGCATTATACGGGTTAATTAAATTCAAGTTGTGCTTGGTTTAATGGTTCGGTTCGTTGCTTGTTTGAATGATAAATTTTCATAGATTTTCAAGTTCAACTTTAATTAATTCTTCTGTATACTCTTTGCAAAAGATTCTTTTGTTTTTAGTTGCTGATGATAGCACAACACAAACCAAAAATTAGTAAATATGTATATAATACAGTATTTGTTGCACAATTCCACCCACTTAATGACCTCAAAACAAAAGTTACATATCGCGCTTGTTCAACAATAGTGTATTAACTCAAAATTTTTACT
This sequence comes from Gymnocheta viridis, assembly GCA_956483585.1. Classification (NCBI taxonomy): domain Eukaryota; kingdom Metazoa; phylum Arthropoda; class Insecta; order Diptera; family Tachinidae; genus Gymnocheta; species Gymnocheta viridis. Next base: position 14,073,218 of record OY101443.1, read on the forward strand.
TTTTCACTTTTCATGAAAAAATTACAGATAATATTTATATTTATCCGCTGCAAAAAATCACAATACGGATTTGTCTACATTTTGGTACTAAAATGGAAGATTTAAATTTTTTTTTTCATATATCGTTAGGTAAAATGCAAAAAGCCGTAACTAAAAAATAATTAAAATCGAGTTTTTGATTGATGATTATAAATGCCATTAAATTACATCTCTGGACAAAATTACGCTTTTATTAACAAAAAACTAAGAGACGTAACTTGCCAGTGTGTTTATTTAATAAATGCAAAACAATGTAATTACACATTTTTTTCTAACAAAATATAATGAAATGGGTTTTTTTAATTGTTTGAAGAATTGCATGGCCCATTTTTTTCTGACGTTGGCTAGCAGAATATCATTTCCATATCAAGAAACGTTGTCTTGAACGACCTCAATATCAAATTGACTAATTAAATTTCTTTGTATGACTAATATCCCTTTGAGACCCAAGTGACTAGACAAAAGTGCATGATTTTCAACTTTAATAAAGAAAATAATGGGCATAATTATGAGTATCGTTGTCGTTGCCGAAAATAACGTTTTCATGCAAATCTTGATCTACAGGAGCTCAAAAAGTTACTACCTGATGACTGTCATTATTTTATGACAATATTCCATTTCAAAAATAATTTTAAAATGCATTTACATACTATATATCGTCACCTAAAATTCAAAACAACGTATCAACAAAAAGTTAAAATTTGTTTTTTTTATTGATTACGATTTTCTACATGATATTACATATGTATGTATGTGTGCAAAATTTCAAGCTTTTAACTAAAACAAAAAAAGTTATGACCAAAATAACGTATCATAAAGTGAATGATTTTATTAAACAAAAAAAATGTATCATCATCAGCGTTGTCAACTATTTACATCAAAAATGTAAATTTTAAATTTTCGAGTTAATACTGTACTGCTGAACAAGTGCGATATATGTACATATCGTCATATGAATTCATAAAAGCCCTAAGTTACATTTAAAAAATTTTAGAGGACAAGCAAAAAACTCTCTAATATGAAAATTTAAGCAATATTTTTCAACAATTTTTTTAGTTTAAGTTTATTTCTTATTGACGAATTAGTACAATTTTAGTAAATAAAATTTTCCAGGGACATGCATTTTGATACGGTGGACCGAAATCTACCAAGAAGTCGTTTTTGAATTTATTTGTAACTTAGGGCTTTATTGAAATTATATGACGATATGTATTTCACAAAACAAATAAATAACCTAAAAATGGCATAATTCACATTCTTCCGCATTCTTTACTTTGTATCAGCATTTTACTTTCAAAATATACACCGACGACGTTGTTGTATTCATATTCAAACCTTAGCAATTGCGAAAAAGAGTCCTTCAAAAAATATGACAAAAGGTGGCTATTAAAATGAAACTTTTTTTTCACTTTTGCTTATTGTTATTTACACATGTACATTCTATTAAAGAGAAGAGCAGAGTTGCAAGAAAGACAACAATAAGAAAAACTTACAAAAACAAGAAACACAATTAACTGTATGACAAATATAACACACACACATGTAAACACACATTTGTGCATAGTCACGTATGAGTAATAACTCTTATGAAATATGGGAGAGTGTGTTTTGTTTTTGTTGCTGATTGTTGTTGTTTACCGTTGCATATGAAGAATATGATCTATGGGGGGCTTAAAACAGGCAAAAATGGCGCCAAGTAGTATGTCAACAGCCCCTAAGAAGAGGTTTGACAAAATTGCTACTTACACGAGAAATTTGGTTCATTTTATTTTATTGTGTATGTATGTACATATGTATGTACGTATTTTGTCAACGCTGAAATTACACATGCAAGTAGTGGCATGCAGTAAGTATGTATGCATACGTATTATCAACGAAAATGTTTTTCGAAAAAGTCTATTCTCTTGCAATTCGCTTTTGTGTTTACACAAGCGAGTGCAAGTTCAATTTTAAAATGTCGTCGAAGAGTAAACTTGAAAACATTTTTTTCTTATTATTTTTTTTGTTTTGTTTACAAAATAGAGTTGCCGAGTTAATATGCACATCTTTTGAGGAAATGGTTAACATTTATTATTATTAGTATTCCCTTAGGGCCAGTTTATGACTTCGTATTTAAATGTTATTTATATTTAAGTTCTATTTAAATACGAAATTAAGTTTTGCAGTACAAACTTAAATAATATTTAAATGACCAACCTTGCTGATTTAAGTTTTATTTAAGCTGTGCACACATACATACACAAACATATGGTTTTGCTAGCTTGTTGTTGTTTCGCGCAACAAAGTAAACAAAAAATTTGCGGCCATTGAAAAATCAACATCTTTTGGGGTGCAATTTGGACTTCTTTTATTAATATTATTCTATTATATCTTTGTTTTAATTGTTTTACACTTTTAAAACATTGCAGCAACCTATCATTGATGTTATTTTCAACCTGAAAAATAATCCACATTAGAAATTTTTCTTTAATTTTGCTCAACAGCTGTTGCTCCAAAAAAAATTTAGAGACTTTCGTGATGCTGCCATATTTTAATCGTAATTAAATACAAATAATAATTTAACACTGAAAAACTGAAACTGTATTTAAATGCAACTTAAATTTAAATGAAAATTAACTAAATGCGTACTTAAATATGAAGTCATAAACTGGCCATTAATGATATTAATGCTCTAAAATTAACACGCTTGCGTTTTGTATGTATGTGCACTTGAAGAAATAAGTCTTAATTATTCATTAACAAAATAAAACTTTAATTAGAGTTTTACAGTAGTCCAGCAAATTTACATTTAACAGTGTTTATCATTTTGATGTTTAATCGCATGCAAATGCCAAATTTTCACACCCACTGGAGCTGCCATTGCGGATAATGTGGGTTTGTTGGTAAAAAATTGTATGTAAGTGTGTTGAATTTTTCGAAATATTAGTGACAAGTGCAAAGTACTAAGTAACAAATAACATATTTCTTGTAAGACTTTTTCATAATTAGTAGGTGGTTTATTTTTCATTGATCGAGTACAGTAGCGTTTGAATTAAATTCAGGGTCGTCTAAATTTCAAATAACACAACACAAAGTGAAAATTTATACGATAAAAAAAGTTTCAAAAACTTAATATTTGTTTTTCATACAAATTCTTTATTCTATAAAAAGTAAATCCTAAGTTTTATTTGAAATCAATAGATAATTGCAATATTTTATTTTTAAAGAAAAAAAGTTAAAGTTAGAAAAGTAAGTAAGTAATAAAACACTGAACTTAAAACGAAATATATATACACATACATATTGCTAGCTGAAATGCAAAACCACGTAACTACAAAAAATTTCTTATTTTTATTAGCCAATTGATTTTTCGATTCAACTATTGGCCTACCGCGTTTTATATAAATAAAAATGCAAGTTTTTATTCCATATTGTCCCGACGTTTCGTGAATTATATGTTCACTTTTTCAAGGGATTTTGTCTATTTTATTAAAAAGAGAAAAACATCAACAAAGTTACAATAATATAATATTTACAATTAAAATAAAATTCGAAATCGAGTTTTTGATTGATTATACTTTGTGTTATCAAACTACATGTTAATGCAAAATTTTTGCCTTCTGCAATCAAAAATGATAACTTTATTAAAGAAATTTCTTTCTTAATGCAAAAAGACGTAACTACACTCTTGTATGAAAATTATACTGTTGGAAAAATCTACTGCATCAGCTTTTTGGTTCTATCATAAGGCTTAAAATTTTTATTTTTTTAAAGGAAGAAAATTGTCAAAAAATATCTAAGTCTCCATACTATAACTAAATTTTGGAAAAGTTGTAAAAAATACTTTGTTATCATTGATTTTGTAATGTTTTTTGCTTCTCTTGTAAAAAATAATAAAAGTGTAGTTACGTCTGTTCGCATTTAAGGTGACGACGATACATGGATACACAATTCTGCATTATTAACTCAAAACTGACGTTCTTTGAGATCGGCTATTGTGCATTAAAGGAGCTATGTGTACATAAGTATATATGTATGAACCAGCCCCACAAAAACACACATGCACGCGTGTATATTAATGTATGTACATGTATATACATACATATGTATGTATATCCGGGGTTAATGACTTGTTTTTATAGACACCACTTTGCTTCCAGAGAACAGGCAGTTTTTCAAGTACACAAAAATAAATGATTGAAAAAACGTGTAAGTGTACTATGAAATCGAAATGCATATTGAAATATTTCATACAGAGGGAAGCATAAATAAAAACCTTTTGTTTTTGGTTTGAGAATCGAACGCGTAACACTCAGACTGTTAATATGTCTATCACCAAGCACCAAGAAATGTTAAAGAAGGGAAGTTGATCTGAAGTATTTAATTGATAGCAATTCAATGTGTCGAGGTGGATAATGAGGAACATTAAATGAAATGTTATCGAGCAGGAAATAAGAACGATTGTCACCATTAATTAAATTTAATACAAACGACACATTCAGCCTAGTCCTTCGGTTTTTAAGAGTTGGAAGTTTGATTAGAGCAAGACGGCTAGTGTATGACAGAGAAGATCTAATTTGTTGCACCGTAGACCATGAAGGCAGAATAACAAAAATTACTTTTGTAAAGATTTAATGTAATTGTTATGAGTAAAAAACTCCAAAAGCTTTCAAGGAGAGATACAATTTTTTACTTTTAAGAATTTTCCAAACAGATGTTTTGTGTTCGCAGTTTACAACACAAGTTTTCTAAGAGAAGTTGAAAATGATAATATTTTACGATATTTAAGAAATTGCAAGTAAATGTAAATTTTCAAAACGATAACATCTATTTATATGAAAGCAAAAGAATTTTAGTTTAACTTAAGATCAACAGGACAAAAAATTAAGGATCTAGTACATCAGGGTCAGTGGATGTTGAAGCAAATATTTATGATTTCTGTAAACTAATGTACATATGTATTTCCTATTTAAAACTTAATAATTTTTCATAGATCAGCTGATAGTTTTGATATTGTATATATTATGAATACTCGTTACTTTACGCTATGAATGGTAATGTGCTCATTTACTTTTTATAACTTTTGAGAGAAATTTAAAAAAAAATATTTTTATTCTCTCCTCTCGCTGATGGTTTCTGATGGAGAAGTAAATGAATGAATGAAAGCTATTAAATAATTTTCATAAAGAAGGCAAAACAAAAATTATATCATTTTGAAGACATTTGTTCACAAATGTCCACAATCAAAATTTGGTTAAAATCGGTTCTGTATTTTGGGAGCTATAAGCGTTTAAAGTTGCTACTAATCCATGCACAATTGTTGCACATGCATGTATCAGCTTCACAGCATGCATGTGTGTGTGTTTGTCCAATTTGCTTTTGCAAAGAAACGAGCTAATAAGTTTTAAATTTTTTTTGTTTTTTATGTAAATATTTAATTACTAGAATATGGTGGATTACATCGGCCATAGGAAATAGTAGCAAACGTTAAAATGTGAACAAAATTTTACAATTCAGAAGAAGTAAGAATTGGAGTATTCACACGGTGTCCTATCATGTCATATTGTCATAATGTCTTATTATTTTATGACGTCTTACAAAAATGTTGTGCTTCAAACAAAAAAGTCCTAAAAGAATAAGACTATTTATGCTGTGTTTTTGTTTTGTCATAACTAAACAGTAGTGTAGTTTTTGCACAAACTTGCTATTATTTTTGTTTTTTCACTTGTTTTTGGCATTCTAATATAAAATTTTTATGATTGTAACGATTGTCCGTTTTATTATTGTTTTTTTTATCAGCTGACTCAAATTTTTTTTATCAGCTGGCTCAAATAGCACACTAAATTATTAGGGGTTGTGCACAGCAGTCATATTTTGTCGTGTTAATATTTTAAGTCATATGACTTTATGACGACCGTGTGAATACCCCAAATAAGTATAGTTTGCCTTCTAATATTTATTTTTATTTACATATTTACTTTTTTTGTTTAACTCAAGCAATTTACTTCTTTGTTTCACTTTAAAATAAAATATTTAAAGAATCTTCCAGTAAGTGACTGAAGTTAAAAACTATGATATAATATGTTGGAAAATTCAAAACTATCTTGTCACATATCTGTGAGTGAGTGTGACATTGCCGTTAAAGGACATATCCGTTACTATATTGTTGTATATTATTTATATGTATATAAATAGTCAGAGTATACTATATAGTATGTGGTTGACAGCAATTGTTAGTTTCATATATATTTTTTTCTTTTAGTTTATTTCAATATAAAATTGAATAAGGAATGAAGATAACTATAAAGCAAAGAAGTTAAAATAGCAAATAATAGAACTAGAAATTTAATTGCAAAGTTCATATGGAAAAAGTTTTAGTAAAAAGACAAAAGCCTAAATTTAATTTTAATACATTTCCCTAGGCTGGCCTCAATTTCTCTTGGTAGTTGTTGACGTTAGTAACTTTTCTATTAAATTTTGTTTAATAAACAGGAAATCGTATTTCCCCCCAAAAAAAATCATTTTTTCAGTAGATTTACATTGATATTTCTTGTAATCTGAGCCTTTATCATCTAAATTACTCATTTTTTTTATCCAAAAATAAATCACACTCGTGCTCTTGTGAACACGAGTGTTTTATTGGATTTTGTAATTTGAGCTTTTTTGAGGGGGAAGGAGAAGCAATAAATGTTCAAGGTTTAGTTGATGTTTACATGTTCAATATGGGGAGTTTTAACTCCCAGTTTCGCATTCAAGGTGAATAATGAATGAATAGATGGTGATTGCAAGTAGTCTTTTCGAAATAATGTCTTATTGTACGAGGGCAGTTTGATAATTCCGTGACTTTCTGGATAAAATAAAATTTTTTCGGCAAAGCAGCGTTTTATTACTCAACATGGTCTTCTTTAATCTAAATATACATTTAGTCGACCGTCATTCATTCATTCCCTCCACATAGTAAGATTTCGCAGGACCCTCAAAGTAGACATTTGTTTCAATTACAACCTTTTCGTTTGACCCAAATATCTTACCAGTCAGCCATTTCTTAAAATTAGTAAACAGCAAGTAGTCACAAGGTGCTAAATCCAAAGAGTATGCTGCATGGAGTAGCAGTTCGTAGCCCGATTCATGGATTGTTGCCAAAGTAAACGCGGTTGCGTTTATGATGCAGTGCAAGCAATAGCGGCACCCATCCCGCGAATAGCTTTTTCATATTCATGCAAAATGTGATTTACTCGATCGGTTGAGATGCCTACAGCCTCAGCTATCTCACGCAATTTCATTCTCCGATCGTTCAATACCATTTCAATGGATTTTATCGACTTTTTCTGTCGTGACGACCTTTTTCGAGAGACCTGCACGTTTGACATCATTTGTGCTGGCACGACCACAATGAAACTCAGTAAACCACTTTTTAATTGCTTAAATTGGTGGTGCAGAGTCCCCATTTCATTTATAAAGTGTTTCTTTAGTTGCGGTAATGATTTTTTTACTTCAAAAATATTGTTTAATCTGTCCACGAAATTCACTTTTTTCCATTTTCAATAAAACTAGCGAGTCTATGTATTTTCAATCGCTGTCAAAAGCAAACTAACTGACGCAGCTTGCTCGAAATTTGTCAGTAGTCTAGCAATAGATAACAACTAACAGCAGCGGTGTTGGATTTAAAGTTGGTGCTTTGGATATATGTATATAAAAAGTTACAAAATTATCAAACTGCCCTCGGGTATACCTATAATCACAATATATGTGATCTATAGCCAATAGATTTACCAGGAGAATCTAAGACAACAAACACATTTTTATAAAAAAAAAATCTCCTTAACCAATTATGAGTGGAGGCCGCATGAGTAATTTTATAAAAATTACAATAACAAAACTTTGTTTGCATGCAACTGTTGCTTTACTAATTAGTCAATGAGAATAAAGGAGTGTGTAAGAGGTAACTATAGTTATTATAATCAAAACAAGGTTTTTTTCCATTTAACACTAACTGAAACTTGAACAAAAAAAGCAAATGCACTTACACACTCACACGCACAGCATGCAATGGAAAACAATAACCACGGATGTGTTAAAGACGCCATTGCCACTAAATTTTTATTGTATTTGTTGCGATAATGATGATTGGATCTCATTCTGTGTAAAAATATTTGGCGTCATTAGGTTTATAGTTGGCGTAAATGGCGTTGGCGACGGTGTTTTCTTTCTATTGTTTTACAAGTCGATTTGTTTTCTTAGAAATATATGAGTATGCATGCAAGCGTGTGTGTTTATGCAAAGTTTATAATTTTAATTGAGTTGTTTATTATTCTAACTATGCTCTACAGCAAAATTTTACTATTGTATTTGAAGTGTTAATAAGCAATTAATTACAATTTAATTAGTCTAACGCACCACATGCTCTCTTTATTATGAAAATACATTAAACGTAACCTTCTTCATTCATTTATACGAACAAGGACAGTATAACTCAGTTGTGCATTTAGTAAAAGGGAAACCCTTCTTTTAACGTTTAAAAAATAACGTTGATTTGGTACATGCATACATACACGCATACATACATACATATTTGCAAAAATATTTATTTAAAAATGATTTGAAGTTTTCTTAAAGAAAAACAAATAACAACAACAACAAAATGGGGATTTTTTTTAATACGTGATATTTTCGTAATACCAGCGTCTGCTGTGTTTATGTGGGCGTTTTATGGAAAATGTTTAAATTAAGGATTATTATAACTGGTTTTTCGAGTATCTATTTTGTTAAGCAAATAAAGCAGATGATAAAAACACAAGTACATAACACAAAAGTGTTCATTTATAGAAATATACTATCAAAATTTATGCAGAACTCAAAGGTACATACTATGTATGTACGAGTATGTACAAACATATGTGCACTCACAATATTATTACAGTAATGGACTGTACGTTATTCAAAAAGTAATCCGTTCAGTCATTTTTAAAAGAATAAACATTTAAAATTGTAAGCAATTTTATTTTTAACTGATTCCAATATTCATTCAAAAAACTAAGGATATATTAATACGGATTTTCGGTTACATTTAATATTGTCGGTTGTTTTCAAGTGCTGTTCTTTTTTATCTTTGCTTGCTTTATTTGATTTGTTTGAGATTTCCTCTCCTACACAAACAAAGGAAAAATCTTTTATTTTTACGGGCTTAAGTCAATTAATTTTTTAACAATAAAAATTAAATGAACTTTTGGTTCAATTTAAATGAAAAATGTGTAGACCGGTTTTTAAGTGAACTTTCATTTATTTTAAATTGCAATTTCAGTTAATTTTACGTGCAGAATATTTTGAGTGTATTTGTACTTATGTACATATGTAAATAACTTGATCAGACCCCCTCCCACCTTTTGGTGGAACTATACCGCTTTTTTCAAAAAATCGTTATTATACAAAAAAGAAAAAAGAAGAAAGTAGCAATATGGCATTTTATAAAGTGTAGCAGGATGCACTTCCACTAAGAGTTAGTACTTGTGGTGTCTCGCTATTAGTACAAACCGAGCTTCGTCAGGAAGCGATTTCTTTCAGACACCAGTTTCGTTAGAAAGTACATAAGATTACTAAAACATATGTATTGTTTTGCTATATATGTACATACATATATCATTGCTCTTTAAAACATTTTTTTTCAGTTTTTTTATTTTATTCGAATTAATTTTTTCTCCTAACCAAAATTTATAAGATTATTTCACCCAGCATATGTTTAAGTATTTTCAATAATTTTTCATTCGTGCCACCAGTAACAAACAACTACAAAAATTACAACATAATGAAATTATCTTGTACAAACAGCTAACTAACAGCTACCAAAAACAAAATTACACATGCATATTAAAAGAAACGAGTATCAGAGGAATAAAAGAGAAAGAAATATTAATAAGTATAACGGTATAACAAAAAGCATCAACAAAAACAAATTCTAAAAGAGTCGGCAAAAGGAAATAAAATTGATTGTTGTTTGTTGTTGTTATTAAAATACATAGACCACCATTTGTAAAAATAATATTTGTGTGGTTAAAATGAAGCGAAATCGCAACAACAAAATTTATTAAAATTGAAGTAGAAGTACCTTTTTTTTTGTAACTATGTACATATGTATGGAAGTGTAGTGAATATAAAATAATACTTCACAACATTAATAAGTGTGAGAACATAAAATTTTATGTGTGTGTTGGTGTGGTTTTTTGTAACGTGTTAGGGAGGAAGTTGTGTTTGAAAGGGCTGTAGCAAGAAAAAAATGTGTAATTCTTATAACTAGCAGTCAGTTTATCAAAAACAAATATAGCAAGTTTTTCATGTTATATTTACTTAGCTCTCAATGCCAATTGTCTGTCGCTAGGACAGACATATTTTTTTCCGCCAGCGCCATTGTTAAGGCTTCGAAAATCCATGATAAAAAACAATAGCACTGCTTTAACCGATTTTTAAATGTTAAAAACTTTATTATTTAATTTTTAAATTGTAATATGCTTTTCTTTGTAACGCTTTTCTCTATACATTTTAAAAGTGTTAAAAGCGCATTAGAGTTTAATTAATTTCTAACACCATGTAAATAACTAGTGTAATGAGGTTTTTATTGTATTATACTAGATAAGTATGTTATGATTTTCTTTTTATCTAATTTTTTTTAATTAATTAACTTTTTATCAGACATTTTATTGGTAGTCTTTTTTGCGCTTCTTGTAACGCCCTGTTTAATTGTAGAACTTAGACTAAAAATTAAAATATTCTGCCTGTTGCTTAGTAGTTTTGATTTAGTGTATTTCTCTGCTTCGGTTCCTTCAATATTTTTCCCTAACATTTCCTTATAAATTATGCTCTTATTCTCTTTGAAACTCTCTACATTTTCATTATTGCTCTCTAGTCGTTGTACTTTGCATGGAAATAACTGTATATATTTCGAGTCCTCTGTTGTCTGTTGTCTGGCTTGCTTTTTTTTCAAACACACTCACTCACCTCCCACTTATACCGTTATTAACACATACACACACACATACAAATCGAAACTGCGTGACATTCCAGACATTCATTTTTGTATACTTTATTGTTGTTGTTGTTGCTGTTGGTATGTGTAATTATTTTACTGTTGTTTAGCAGCTCCATTAGTAGTCCTCTCCTCACGTGCTACACTGTTTTGACCGTACAGGCAGGCAGGCATTCATTGTTTTCCCCCATTTTCAAGCCACACATACATACATATGTATGTACAGGCAAACACATGTACAGCTACGGTAAAAAAATTAGCACTATAGAGAAAGATAGTTTGTCTTCAGAACAGTATTGGAGTTTAATTTAGGAAACAAATTGCGCTTGTGGGACATAACAAGAATAGAGCAAACGTTACCGATAAACAAAAGTGATTTCTGCTACACATATTAACTTTTAATATTATTAATAGCTAAATACTGTCGAAACTCGAAAATTGATCGGTGTGACAAAAAGCACTTTCATTTTTACCAAAAATTCGTTAAGCAACGAAATGTCCGGCAGTGCTATCAGCTCATAATACAAATTTGACATTCGATACTCGATACTCGATGTTCGATAGCCAGCGAAGATCGAATGCAACTCATAATAAGGGCCACACAATATTCTCGCAATTGATTCCGAAAATTGCTTCACATAAAAACATCACTTGATATTATTAGAATTCCGATTAAAATTTTCAAAAATGCAACGAAAATTAATAAAAGACGGATAGTAAAAATATTTCATGTAAAGAAAATTATTTATATTGACGATAGTGCCATTGTTTTTGCCGGCATTGTACATATCGCTCAATTATTTGAAGAACGTCGCAACTCATAGAACATGATTTTTGAGTTAATTACGCAAAATTTGTTTTTCGTATCGCTCTTCATGTTGTGTAAAACTTTTATACAAATATCTTGTTTACCTCACCTCTTGAGAGGAGAATATCTTTTTTTGTTCATTTTCCATTGAGGTGTGTGTAATTTTAAACTTTACAGTCGTTTTCAGTAGAACGAGATTTTTTAGTTATGACATTTTTTGAGTTAACGAGATACATATATGCACATTCTAGATGTTAGGCTCGTTCTTTCATGTGGAATTTTTTACATTCCATTTTCGGCTAGAAATTAATGTTTTTTCTAATGGTGTCTTATCTCTAACGCTAGGATATGAATAATAATGAACTTGCAACAATAAAATCTAGAAAAGTGCCAACAAAGAAGAAAACAATTGAAGCTTTAAGAGCTTATACATTTTTTAAGTGTCATATTCGCTGGCCTAAGCTAATAAATAAATATTGGATTAACATTTTAACTTATTACATAAGTTCACGTTATTTTACTTACAATACTGTTATTGGAGTATTGGAGTGATTCAATTACGAACAGTTGTTTCCGGTACTCAACCAAAATATTAATCTACTTATCGCACAATAGTGTAAAAACTCGAACTTGACACATGTCCAGATGAACAAAAAAATATATTTTTTTATTTTAATATACATACATACATACTTACATACATATATATGCATACAAGAATTTGGAGCATTTCCTATTTTTTGCGATGTCATTTTTTAGAGTCCCAATTACCGAAACACTCAATTAAAAAATTAATTTGTCGCTATTTTTGAAGACCGCAACATTTGCAAAGAATACAGAGAAGGATCATTATCTTATTTACTATTTGATTTGAAAAAATCACTCTTCTTGCAGTCTTAATGATGAAACAGAACAAATTCTGCAACTTCAGGAACAATCGCTGATGGCCCATAATAAAATCGACGGCAGTAACTTCAAATACTTTCTTATTATTGTTTGATTTTATTTTATTTGCTTTTTTCGTATGAAACATGTATGAGATTTCATGAAAACCACAAAACATACAGAGTTGACAGAAAGGGGGAACTATATAAGCGCTATTTGCGACTCACTCTATACACACAAGCGATGAAAGAGAAATTTAAAAATTATTTGCATTCTCTGTGATTTTATTTTTCGCATCCATTTCAAAAGTATGTAATATTTCGTGTTAAATAAAATAAAAGACCAACACATACTTGACAAAACAAATATGCAGAACTTTTTATTTTTGGTGCTACTTTCACGTGCAATTCTCAGAATTTACTCCCAAAATCATATGTTGTACTGTGATATTCAAGTATTGAACTAAGAAATGATTGATAAATGTATAGTGCTTAATAATACGAATGAGAGAGCAAAGCGTACGGACAATACATGCATCTGAGTACTTGTTTCCTTTCCCCTCGTCACTCTCACATATAAAGTAGCAATTATGTCAATAAGACATGACACGTCTGAACGCAGACTTTGCAACTGACAAAACTTACATATCTGTTGCTAGTTTGTGCCATTATTACCCAATATGATGCTGGCACCACAAGGTATATTAACCTTAACATTTGAAAAAAAAATAAGTTGGACCGAAAAAAGTATTAAAAAATTTTTGCAACCATTCCGAGAAAGTTTGTTTACAAAAAAAGTATGTTATCTCAATTCCACTAGGTTTCATCCACATAATAGATGCGTTCGACTACCCAAAAGTTTTCACACATTTTTAATGAACTTGAACTCCATTTTACTAAATTGCGTTCGTTTACACAAAATACAGTAAATGATGAAACAGAACAAACTGCAACTTCAGGCTGAACAATATTTTCCATACAGTTTGACATAAAATTTTGCCAGAGAATGTGATCATGAAATAGAATCTATTTTATTTTTACAGCGTTTTTTCTTATACTCTCAATTTTAGACACTCATTCTCTCAACAATGTTACCGTGTTTTCATGAAATCACATACATGTTTCATGCGAAAAATGCAAAAACAAAAGAAAATCAAACAGTAATAAGAGAGAATTTGAAGTTACGGCTGTCGATTTTATTATGGGCCATCAGCGATTGTTCCTGAAGTTGCAGATTTGTTCTGTTTCATAATTTAAGCTGCCTACTTTAAAAAGCCGTAGAACTATGCTAAATGTATCATTTGCCTTCAATTTTATTAATGGTGGTAATTGTTCTGGATTTTTTATCAATGAAATTTCATTTAATGTTCCTCAACGTACATCTGGTAATTTCATTCCTCTATCAGTAAAAGTTTTTAGAGCTGGTTATGCTGATGTCGATCCTCTTAGGACAACGTGAATGTGTAACACATTTAACCATTTATATAGATTTATAGACTTTTCATTAAATATTAATGTAGTAAAAAATGCGATTATAAACTTTCTAAATTCATAACAAATTGTTGTTGTACGAGGGCGGATTGATATTGAAGTTACCTAGCGCTAGATGGCAGCACAATAACAAAAACTTTTTTTAGAAATTACGATCTGTCAAACGCCAGCTGTTCAAATTTCACCCAAATTCATCGATTAGTTTATTTGTTGTAGTCGTTTGATGTCAGCAACTTTTGTGTTTCTTGAAAAATGGAAAAAAGTGAATTTCGTGCAGTGATTAAACACTATTATTTGAAAGGGAAAACGGCGATAGAGACAAAAAAAAGCTCGATAAACATTACGGTGTAAAATATTGGATTGCTGAATTTAAACGCTGTCGAACAAGCACTGCAACAATACCATCAACAGGAAGGCCAAAAGAGGTGGGTGGTTACTGAAGAAAATAATAAGAAAATCCTCGATATCGTTATGAATGATCGCCGAGTCAAGTTACGTGAGATTGTTGGAATGCTAAACATATCATGTGAACGTGTGTTCAACAATTTGCAAGAACATTTGCATGTGAAAATGCTATCGGCAAGATGGGTGCCGCGTTTGCTCAGTGTCGAACAAAAACGGGTTCGACAGACCACTTCACAGCGGTGTTTGGACATGACAAAGTGTAATCCTGTTGATTTTTGGCGTCGATTAATAACTGTTGATGAAACGTGGGTCCACCACTACACACCTGAAACCAAAACCAAAAATCAATCGAAACAATGGGTGGAAGCTGGTGAAGGGCTCCGAAGAAGGCAAATACAGTGAAATCGGCTGGCAAGGTTATGACCACTGTATTTTGGGATGCACACGGAATATTGCTCATCGATTATCTCTTGAAAAAGGATATACAATCACAGGAAAGTATTATCGCGCATTATTGGATCAATTGATTGATGCAATCAAGAGAAAACGACCACATTTAAAGAAGAAAAAGTGCTCTTTCTTCAAGACAACGCACCGGTTCACACAGCATTAGATATGATGCTAAAATTACGTGAAATACACTTCGAATTGGTTGATCATCCACCTTATAGTCCAGAATCAGCTCCTAGTGACTTTTTCCTGTTTCCAAACTTGAAAAAATGGCTCGCAGGAAAAAGATTCATCTCCAATGAAGAAGTGATTACCGAAACTAACGCGTATTTTGAGGGGTTCCCAAAATCGTATTATTCCGTTGGTTTAAAAAAGTTGGAATATAGTCTTACTAAGTGTATTGAGCTAAAAGGAGACTATGTTGAGAAATAAGTCGTTTTTGAAAAAAAAATTTTTTCCCACTTAGGTAGCTTCAATATCAATCCGCCCTCGTATGTTATTGTATTTTATTAAATGTCGTGTAATGTAAATATGTATATCAGTAATTCTTTGCCAGGAATTGAGTTCCATAGACAAATAATAATAAATAAATAAACTCATCTGGGGACACTCTTTGGACAGTGACGAAGGCAAATTTTATAAAAATGTTTTTTTTGTATGGGAAATCTTTGAGGAAAAGGTGAAAATTTAACCTCATAAAAAGGTCACTGAAAACATTACCTTTGAATTGGTTTTGAATACTTTCAGGAAATTTCGAAATGAGAATTACTTTTGAATTCAACAATAATAACGAGAATTTCATAAATTGAAAATGCTCTGCAATACTGCTGTGCTTATGGTGGTACATATCGTCATATGAATTCATTAATGTCCTAAGTTACATTGAACAAATTTTAGAGGCCAAGCAAAAAACTCTCTAATATGAAAAGTTAACCAACATTTTTAAAATTTGGTTCAGTTTAAGCTTATTTTTTTATTAAGAAATTAACACAATTTTAATATGTAAAACTTTCCAGGGGCATGTATTTTTATATGGTGGATAGTAATCAATCAGGAAGTCGATTTTGATTTTTTTGTAAATTAGGGCTTTTTTGAAATCATATGACGATATGTACTTTCTAAAGGGATTCTATCTAAATCCCCTGCCGATTATTTCATTCGTTAACTTTTGGTTAAAGCCAGTTTGATATTTTACGGCTTTAGTAAATCGTGGAAAATGCGTTATCACAGAAATATAAACCCGTTTCTCGGATTATGCTTTATGACAAATTTCAATCCCCACAAAGACTTAGTTCAGTTCACTATATTAATTTAAGCAAATTTTCTGCTTAATCATTTAGTGTCTCAGATGAATAGAATTGAATGAAGAAGTATTTTAGAAAATTCATGTTTTGAAAACTTCAAAAATTGCGGTACATAATATGTGAACATTTTAATTGATTCGGCTGGGTATATTGAGAGAGCTCCGAAAAGAGCATAGTTGTTCCATACCAAGGTGTATTTAACGAGGTGACAGCATTAGGAAAACAATTACAACAATACAAGAACAACGGGCATATTTGTTTGTGTAATTTCATTGCGTATGTCAAATCATAACCCATAAAACAAAGAAAACATATACAGAAAAAAAAGTAAAAAAAGGCAAAAGTATTTTGTATGTATTTTGACATTCGCAACGAATAGTCAGCTGTTGTAATGCTGTCGCCTGGTTAAATACGCCTTGTTCCATACTGCTTTTGTGTTGTCAGAAATATTTTGATTTGTCTGCACTTCTTTTTTAGTTAAAATAATCTTAATTATCAATTTCAATTAACGATCTAAAGCCTCGAACTCGAACCAATTTTTCCTATTTTGATTTTCTTTTTGTACTTCGTTGCTTTTTTTTAGATTTGCTGCTTATCAAATCATTTATTTTTTTATTTTTTTTATTTTGAGATATTTATGTATGTAATCTAATTTTAGTGGCGGCTAATATTTCAAATTTTGCTAACTTTACGAGATTTTTTCGGTATTGAATTTTTTGCAGAATTTGTCTATATTTTGTTTATAATTAAACAATTATTTATATACAATACATATATACATATACTTATGTATGTATGTCTTTAATTTGTATAGAAACTTTGCCAAACTAAGCCCACTTGTTTGTGTCTATTGTACTTTATTAGCAAAAGTTCAAGTCTCAAATAAAATTTTCAAATTTGTCTGATAAGAAAAAAATATACAAATATTTAAACATTTGTACTTAATTTCAAATGATAACATTGTGTTGGATTTCTTAAATTTATTGTTGTTTATTAGTAAAAAAAATATATTAATTAGAACATCCAGCATGACTAACATTTTATGAGAAATAAAAATCAAATACTTTTGATATTTTAAAATGTATAAATTCCTGTATATTTTAAAACCGGCAGTCTGTTTAAAGCCGTTAAAAGACCTTTTCATTAAAGTGCATAGAGTGTGAGCGAAAGTGCATCATTGTATGTACCCTTGTTGATACATTCAGGTATTAACAAAAACGTAACAAAGTTGAAGCGAGAAACTTCTTTTAATTAATTATTTTCGTGGTGAGAGTTCTTTAACTTCAGCCGTTTTTTTTGGATTTCTTTTCTCTTCCGATATGACTGACTGTTTGTTTGTTTTTTTTTAACTTGAACTTGAAAGTTAATGTTGCCGTCACTTACATGAGAATTTTATATTGAAATCGAAACCAGATGTACATATTTTAAATTTATCAATTGAAACTTTAAATGAAACACAATTGAAAAATTACTTGTTGGGCAAGAATCTCTGCAGTTGAGTACTTTCGGCATTCGTATAAAACATGATGAGTTTTGTTATCAAATTAACAGTTGTTTCGAAAACATTGTGGTGTTAAAACGATCTTTGAATCAAGAAGAAAATCATCAAGTCTTAATTGAAAACATTTTTATAAAGTTTTCTATATAAGTGATAAAAACCAATTCAAACAAAATGAATTTTGCCGTAGTTATTTTTGTTTTGTGCTCCTTGATTGCTGTAAATGAAGCTGCCATCGCCAAGGCCAGATTTAATAATCCAAGTAAGTACATAATATCAAAGAAATTTTTTGCTTATTAAAATTTTTAGAACTTTCGCTAGAACTTGTTGACAATAGTCCCTAATAACTTTTTAAGAAATTTTTATAACTTTAAAATTTATTTTGAATCTTCTAAACTATTCAAAAATGCTTCAGCTTGTTTATTTGGCTTTTCTGCTATTTTGAAATATTTCGATTCTTCGACAACACTTCTAATAACTTCTACAATTATATTTGACTTTTTTTTATTTCAAACACATTTTAAATAACTTCGAAATTAATTTCAAATGTTTGAGAATATTCAAACTGAATTAATGAAAAAAATATGTTCTTTATTTTGAAAATTCGATGCAAAAATCGATTTTTTTATAAACAAAAAAATTTTCTGTATTATTCTCATATTTAGTAAAAATAAGCATTATAAAATGTTCAGTTAAATTAGGAATATTTATTTAATATCAATTTGTAGCTTATCCAGGCAAATGTACCGTTGATGAAAAAACCATTCTGTCGCCCGGTCAGAAAGGCAAGGCCCCCAATAACCCATGTGCAGGCATTACCTGTATGGAAAATGGTTATGTAGAATTTAAAACGTAAGTGGTATAAAGAAATAATGAGGAAATACATTACAACGCTTATTATTTATTCATTTTGTTAACAGTTGTCCCCCTGTGGCTCCACCAAAAGGTTGTAAACTGCGTGATTTTGTTAACACCGACCGTCATTATCCCGAGTGCTGTGAACGAACATATGATTGTAGCCCCAAGATTTAGAAAAACTAGCTTTACTACATAGACACGCATAAACCAAACAATATCGTCAGTTAAAAAAAGATCATTAAGCAATTAATTAAACCAGAAATCATGACGTATCGCTTTTTTAACTTTATTATTAATTTTTAGAGTACAAAAAGTTTCAGGAAGGTGTGTCCTATAGCTGTTGGCTTCCAGGCATGTTTTTACAAGCTAATTTTAATAAAAATAATAAAAAAATGAGCACTAAGAAGCATCAAAATCATCATCATCACTTATTAAAGTAGGAAGTAGAATTTTTGTTTAATATTTAAATTGTTTAAGTTTAATTGAAATGTATTTTTATTATTAAAAGTTGTAATTTATTTTGTTTTTTGTTTTATGAAAGTAAACAAAGAATGCGAAATAAATATTCCTTTCAAGCACAAAAAACTTGTTTTGGAAATTTATTTAAAGCAAAAAAAAAAATTTACATACATACATATAATTAAAATACCTTTTTAGTAATACAATTAAATTAAAAAATTATTATTTAAAAATCTCTTTGGGAAATTGTGATTCAAATTGTATATAAAATGAATCTTTTTTGGCATTAGAATTTTCAGCTTCCAAGGCAGCAGCTATGAAATCTCTGTAAATAGAGAAAATTTATAGTAAATACTTGACTATTAATTAAAAGTTGCAAATTTTATTCACTCTTCTTCAGCCAATGTTATATTCACTCTTCCTGTTGTTATTTCTGTTGGCCTTATGGAACCAAAGAAATCGGTAATGGGCACTTTATAGGGATCTCTTTTATACAGATCTTTTCGTACTCCCACTGTGGAAATGCATAGACGTTTAGGACAGACCGTTAGCTAAATAAAAATTTTAATTGTACATTCCTCGATTTCTTTTTAATAATAACGTCATTGCAACTTACAAATTCTCCCATGGTTTTATCACTATTGGGTTGTACTTTTTCTAAAAATTCCAAAGCATAATAAGTGTAACGATCAATCATGTACACACCAATCGAAGAATCAACATGATGCTGCAAACAATTATATTTTAAATGACTATTTATGTGGTTTAATTAGTACAAAGATATTGGTTTGAGGAGACAAACAGAATGTATCAAGGAAACTTCAATATATTTTGTTCAAGTCACTCGTGGAACAACCGTCAGAGAAGCTATATTTATTTCGGACCTCGCGAACAAGGCGATCAACCTAGATCTTGCTATATAAATTTACTTGAAATATGATTATTTCATTAAAAAAATAGGAAACTCGCAAAAATCGAAATATACAATAATTTAAATCGTTGTCGAAAATGCTACCATTTAAAGTGTTTGAATTTACGACATATTCGGAATTTTACCAGAATAGCATCAAATACCCCACCAACTAAAGAAATCGAAAACTTTTAAATTTTCCGAGAATTCGATATTTAACGCGTTCTCCAAAATGGTGCATGTGTATTAAACTTTTCTTACCGATAATGAATCCTCGCCTACAAGACTACTAGCAACAGCCAATATATTAGGCGAAGTAAACTTTTCATACAAGGAAGCTGCTTGGCAAGTATCAACCATTAAAAATAATTCGTTGTAACTGGAAAAAATAAAAATTTAATTTGAAAATAATCAAATTAAGTAGACTGGAAAGAAGTTCACAGCTAGACGACTTTTCACCTACCGCTTCTTTTCCCACATTTGTTCTACTGCATCAGCTAACTCCTGACTAGTAATCTCCTCCGAATCTTGAAATTTTAGAAAGCCATCACCACCATGACCGGTTAGATAAATCAAAACATTACTGCCGGCATCTGTTAATAATTTCTTAGAACGTGCTGTCCCATTTTGTGTACGACCAGTTAAAAGACGTACGAAATTCTCTACGGTGACCTCATATCCACGATAATCCACCTCAACATCGTCACCATAAACGTTGATATGCTGATTGGCATTATTATACACTTGACCCGGACGCGGGTTGCGTGGATTGCAAGCCATATCGTCGGCTATCATCAGAATTATTTGTGAATCTGGTATACCTAATCGTTTAACCGATCTATAAATGGATAAAACATTGGCCACATGACGATAGTTGAACCAAAAACGTGAGGCATCCACTAGCACAGCCCAGTTGTTGGTATGAGTAGAACGCTGCACAGATTCCACATATTCTGCAGGTAGTTTTGAGGACTGTCGGTCAAATAAATCAAGTTAGAATGCTGACTGCTCTAAATATGCAACACTATCTTACCTCTTGACTTAAGCATATTGTACAGCCTAGTAAAATAATAAATATTTTTATTAAATTACTCATTTTCTCCAGAAATTACAATATTTTGTTGTTGTTCTGTGTCGTGAGTTTTGTTTATATACCGGCTGTTTCTGTTTAATAAATTGGCATTACTTTTTCGGAACATATGACTAATATCTTAGGAGAAATAAAAATCGAATACTTTTGACAGTTTAAAATGTTCCTGTATATTTTAAAACCGGCAGTCTGTTGAAAGCCGTTAAACCCTTTTCATTAAACTGTATGACGGGTGAGCGAAAGTGTATTGTATGTAACCTTGTTGATACATTCGAGTATTAACAAAAACGGAACAAAGTTGAAGCGAGAAACTTTCTTCAATTAATTATTTTCGTGAGTGTTCTTTAACTTCAGCCGTTTGTTTTTAGAATTTGTTGGGCAAGAATCTCTGCAGTTGAGTACTTTCGGCATTCGTATAAAACATGAGTTTTGCTATTAAATTAACGGTTTCGAAACCATTGTTGTGTTAAAATGGTATTTGAATCAAGAAGCAAATCATCGTCTTAATTGAAAACAAATTTGTATAAAGTGGTCAATAAAAGTGATAAAAACCAATTCAACCGAAATGATTTTTGCCGTAGTTATTTGTGTTTTGTGCTCCTTGATTGCTGTAAATGCAGCTGCCATCGCCAAGGCCAGATTTAATAATCCATGTAAGTACATATCTAAGAAATATTTTACTAATTGAAATTTTTGGAACTTTCGCTACAACTTGTTGACAATAGTCCCTAATAAATTTTTGAGCAATTTATGACTTCGCAATTTATTTTTAATTTTC
This sequence comes from Gymnocheta viridis, assembly GCA_956483585.1. Classification (NCBI taxonomy): domain Eukaryota; kingdom Metazoa; phylum Arthropoda; class Insecta; order Diptera; family Tachinidae; genus Gymnocheta; species Gymnocheta viridis. The sequence goes on from OY101443.1 coordinate 14,095,188, forward strand.
TAAACTATTCAAAAATGTTTCAGTTTGTTTATTTGGCTTTTTTGCTATTTCCAAATATTTCATACCTTCGATTTTTCGACATTTCTATTTTCATAACTAATAAAATTATGCTATACCTAATCGTTTAACCGATCTATAAATGGATAAAACATTGGCCACATGTCGATAGTTCAACCAAAAACATGAAGCATCCACTAGCACAGTCCAGTTGTTGGTATGAGTAGAACGCCGTACAGATTCTACATATGTACACACATATTTGGCGGGAAGTTTTGAGGACTGTCAGACAAATAAATCAAGTTAGAATGCAGACTGCTATAAATATGCAACACTGTATTACCTCTTCAATTAAGCATATTGTTTGTGATATTGTACAGCCTAGTAAAATAATATTATTAAATTACTAATTTGCTCCAGAAATTATAATTTTGTTATTGCTGTTCTCTGCCGTGAGTTTTGTTTATTTACCAGCTGTTTTTCCTTAAGAACTTGGTATTACTTGCATGTGAAAAACAGGATGGTTCATGGAATAGCAGAAGTTGATCAACAAGGTGTAGCAAAAGATTTATTTGATAAAGAAGTATTGCCATACTAAATATTTAAAGAAAACAGTTTTAGCGGTTAAATTAAATAATTTTTTAAAAGTATATATGCATATGTAATTATAAATGTGTTTTGTAAGTACGGTAACACATTTGCCCAAAAAAATGAAACCACTACTTTTGCTTGATTTAACTTCGTCTTTATATCACAAAATGAAGTCAATTATGCCGAAAACTCAAGCTCCACGAAATACTCACGAAAAAAATTTAAATTATAAAAAAATTATTATAAGTATTACTGATCCGTTGTGCTTGTCTGATGAATAATTTGTGTCAATAATACTTTCTTAATAAAAATATTTTAATCAAAAAATAAATTTTAATTAAAAAAGAAATGTGTAAAGTCAAATTTGTACTTGATCCAAACAATTCCTTTCAACATAAACCAAAAACAGGTCAACTAATTACGCGCCAACATTAATATTTAAAACTATGACAACCGTCAAACTCCATTTTGAAGTTGTTGAATTAAGAAATTCAACTACCAAGACAAAAACCAAGTAAACATACATAAATGAAAAACTGAAATGAAATATGAAATAATCAATCATCAGATATGGATATTCTATACTAACCGAAGTTGATTTAACTTGTAGAAATGAATAAAAACAATTTTTGTATTCTAACTTGTTACATAATGCGATTAAATAGTTGATATTCCTAGTCATTAGTATCTACCGTCAAAAGTGGTAAATTCGAACAAATAACGCTGATAAGGCGGTGTAGCGACGTTAAATCAGTACTGATCTGTTCTGCTAGTCTGATGGATAATTGTTTCAGCATTACTTTCCTAATAAAAATAATTTTCAAGAGTAATGATCACGGGTGATTCACGCTAATCACGTGAGTGGTGCCCATCTCTAATATGTACTAACTCCAATGTTTTGAAATCAATGATGGAAAATTAAATAATACTTCGGTACAAAAAAATATTTTAAATAGTACTTTTTTGACCTCCACAGTACTAAATTGAAGTCTTTATAATTTTTTTTAACTAAAAACATATAATGAATTATATTTGTTCTTGTGCTTATGTTATATTATCGATACAATCACAATGGTTTTATCTGATACTAAACGATATTCTTAATCTCTTTTTCACGTCAAGATAATGGTTTGCGATTAAAGTTTCAAATCATATTGAGAGTAAATGTTTGGTGCTGATCTTAATGTTAAACTACATTGATCTTCTTTAAAACTTCGAATATTTAAAAATATGTATTTTCCTAAATTATAGTGGTTTTCAAACTTAAAATACACTTCAAGTAGAACTTTTTTTATTGTTTGTGTGCTAATAAGTTTACAATTTTGCAAAACGTTTCTCAAGCATAGCGACTAATTTCGGTCCTCGGATTTGTGATACCGACCTAATACCGTGTTACTCCTCCGGTTCATTTAGTACTTTCAAACTAATTTGACTTTTAGGCGTTCAACAATTGCATATAACATAGTGAAAGAATTTTAATAAGAGTATAATGTGCTATTACAGGTCTCGCGTATATATCCAGTTGATAAATAATTTCGATCTCAAATTAAGAACGATTTGCAATAAAACTCGTTACCATGTAATAGCTACCAAATGAAATAATTTCCAACCAAAATGGAAAAAGGGCCACCGGGAAATTGAAACTTAAAATTTATTTTTAGCTTGAGAAACACTATAATTTAGGAAAATGCACATTTTTAAAAATTCCAAGTTTTGAAGAAGATCAATGTAGTTTAACATTAAGGTCAGAATCAAACATTTACTCTCAACTGAATGTCAATATGATTTAAAACTTTAATATCAAACCTCTATCATGGTATGAAAAGGGATTAAGAATAACGTTTGTTATCAGATAAAACCATGGTTTTTGTTTCGATAATATAACATAAGAAGAACAAATACAATTCGCTATATATTTTTAGTTAATAAAGAAAAAATTACAAAGATTTTAATTCCGTACTGTGGAGGTCATAAAAGTACGATTTAAAATATTTTTTGTACCGAAGAAAATTTTAATTTTCCATCACTAACATACAAAATACAATTTGTTTATGCTGTAGTCAGCTGTTTTTGACTTCTTAATTTCTTAATTGTTGAATTGTTGTAGTGTATAATCAGACCTGTACTATTAGATCATGCTCCAAACAAACAATTTTTTTTCGATATGAATCTATTTCATTTTCTTTACAACTTTTGAAGTTCTCTGAAGTAAGATATCAAGATATTTCTGGAATAGTAAATTTAATAAATTTATTTGTTAGTGTTATAAAATATTGTGTTCGCCCTGTTCTATAACCCAAATTCGAGTAAATTGTTCGTTTCAAAACGAATTCAATTTTAGTCGTTTTAAAACCGCTTTTTTTGCAGGAAAATAATAAACATGTGTATGTTTTTATTTATTTTAACCCTTAATTACTCGTTAGTTGTTAGTTGAATTTGATAGATTCCGTATAAAAATATGTTAAGGCAACATAACTTTTTGGTTGCTGTAGAATTTTCTGTGGAAATGCCATATTTCACTCGCGCTTTCAGAAAATATTTGCTTTCGCTATTATATTTCCTCAGTATAGTTTGGGTATGATGATGACGGCAATTATCTGTTTATTAATTTATTATAAAGCAAATATGCAAATAATTCAATTGAGATACGAGTATTTAATTATTATCTTCATTATTTTCCGATTTTATTCTTTATGATTTAGCGAAACAAAAAATAATAATGATAATACTTTTGCTTGTTAATGCAGATATTGAAACGTTTATAAAGTGAGACCTCTAATTAGACAGACAAATCAAAGTGTTTATTCAATACAGAGAAGAAATTGAAATAAAAAAAGACTTATTAAAGAGAATTACTGATTGATTATTGAACTTTTGTTTCAACTTTGATATTGTTGCAGCTTTTCATTTGTTTTAATGAAAGTTTAACACACTTATGTAAATAATTGGGGTGTTCACACTGTGGTCATATCAGTCATATTGTCATAATGTCTTATTATTTTACAATGGTTTAAAAAAGTTGTTGTTGTGCTTCAAGCAAAAAAGTCATAAAATAATAAGACTTTTTAAGGTATGTTTTTGGTTTGTCATAAAATAACAGTAGACATCTTAGTCGAGCAGCTGTAACTCCTTATTCGAGCCGGCAATAATATTAACAAGCCGCCGCTACAAATAACACAAAATGAAAACAAGGCAAATTCATTAGCAGGAGGCGAATTAATTATAGGGTGGTTGCAGTGGCGAATTCACGTGAATTTATACATTAACTGTCCTGTCAAATTTGTTACATATTTTCCATGGTGTAATAATATAAGGTGCTCTTATCAAACAACAATAAAAAACAACATGCATTTTGTTTGTGTAAAATTATCACAATATTGTCAAAAAAAGCTGTATACAAAACATAACAAAATGTGGTTTGTATGTATTTAGTGGTTATGCAAAAACAAAAAGCATAACGTAAACAAAAATATTCATAATGGCGGCCAAAAATGTTAACAACTTTTGACAAGACCGTGAAACTTACCATTTTTTTGCAGATTATTTAACGGTCAAAACACAACCCTACAAAAAACCATATTCCTTGTTGCGCACACCTGATATTATTACACCATGATATTTTCCGGCGCCATTTTAATGTAATTTTCGTGCAAAAGGCAAATTTATTACGACTACAATAAATCAACAACAAAGCAAACAACAGGCATTTTGTTTGTGTAAACAGTGAATTCATTATATACGCTGTCAAAATTCTCCATGCATAAAAAATTACATTAAAATGGCGCCGGAAAATATTTAACAAATTTGAAAGGGCAGGTAATGTATAAATTCACGTGAATTCGCCACTGCAACCACCTTATAATTAATTCGCCTTGAATGAAAATTATGCGTTTGTGTAAGCTATCTGCCTGGCAGCTTATGGATGTTTTTCTACTTGCCGCCGTAAGAAAAAATATTTCGGCTCATTAGTTTGTTCTTCCTCCTCTTCATCACCTAGAAAAGGTTGCATTTAAATTTGAATACATACATACATGAATTTTTTTGTTCATATTTACTTGAGGTAGCCATTATCACGTTTAACATGTAATTTTCGCACAAACCAGCTATTATTTTACTTTTTTCACTTGATTTCGGCATTTTGATATGAAATTGTATTTTTAAATGTTTTTTTTTGTATCAGCTGGCACAATTATGACATAGCACACTAAATTATGACGGGGTTGTTCACACTTGTCATATTTTCGTGTGCTATTATTTTATGACATATGACTTATGACTACAGTGTGAATACCCCAAATATCTCTAGTTGTTGCGTAGACGTTTTTAAAAATTTATGAAAATCATTAATCATACGCTGTGGTGGTTGGGTGGGTGTTGGTTGAAATTTCTTAAAATTATGCTTCTTGTTTAATTAATAATTAATAAAATTAATAAAAAGAAAACACTAGAATTGAGTTTTGAATTGTTCTTGGCCCAGCAGTGTAGTTATAACATTTTATTTATCAAAAATATGTGTTAGAAGATGAATGAAAACGTATTTAATGTTTCCAACAGTCACCGGTACGTACAGCTGATGTGAAAATAACAGCACCAATAGACAAATTTAGAATTTCCTAAGACCTTTTTGCATCAAAAGGTTGGTGTGATTTCATACGAAACTAGAGATGGGCACCGCTCACGTGATTAGTTTTTTCTTTCAATCAAAATATTGTTTAAAATAAAAAATTAGCGTGAGTGTCGTGATTGTTTCGTGATTTTTTATTTTTGCTTAATTGTAATTTGTTCATAAAATTTTCTAATTAATGTTTGTACGTAATTACTTGAACTGTTTTAGGTTGATTTTAGAAGTTCAAATCTGGCTACATATTTCTTTATTAATTTAATAAGTTTTTTTTTTTTTTTTTTTTTGATAAATTGATATTATTTTTATTAAAAAATTATTATTGAAATAATTTTTTTATCAGACTAGCAGAACGGATCAGTAATAATAATATTTTTTCGTTGACTATTTTATGTTTTTTTTCATAAGTATCTCGAGAGCGTAAGTTTTCGCGAATGTGACTAATTTTTTCCACTCACATGAGCGTGCATTAACATGAGCCAAAAATATAATGTCGTGCAGGAGTAAAATTTTTCATCGTGAGCTTGTATGAGCGTGAGTGAAAAGTCACCCACAATCCCTTCTCTATTCGAGACGCAATACAGAATCCTGTGCTGTATGTGGTTTGTCATGAATACAAAAGATATTACTTACAATAGCCGTCTGTTTTGTCGTTTTCTTTTCTAAAAAAATATAACATTTCTTTCACTTTTTATCAAAAAAAAATTGCTATTCAAAGTTTTCTCAAGACAAAAATTATGACTCCTAAGTGATGATACAATAATTTGTAATAAATTCACTATTTCAAAAAACCATTTTATTGAAAATTTTCAATAAAAGAGGCAAAAAATGTTGCACTTTTTTTTAGAAAAAAAAACGCCATTAGTTTATTGAAAAACTTTAAAAAAAACTTTTGTTTGTTGAGGGTTTTTAGCTAGTCTATATACATGCATTTCATTGGTGCTTAAGCAATCTCGATTAATATAAATTTCATAATTTATTGAAAAACTTTAAAATATTAAAATTAAAATAACTTGTGTTTCTTAAAATGAATTCATCAAAAGTAAATCAAAATTAATATAAACATTAATTTTTAATACTTCTGTGAGCGCTCTCTTTGCTATTACGTCCGGTCGCATAACGCCTTTCCGTCGCATTAAAAAGATTTTGAAACCTTTCCAAAGCAATGGAACACCGTATTTCATTCACTCTATAAGAATTTATTTTAATTAAAACCAATCCATAGTGATTATTTTGATGAATTTATAAAAGAGAAGAAAATTTGTAGTGCTGTTGTAAAACACGCATGGTGTTGCTTTGCTGTTATACACCGCGACATGTTTCTAAATGCAAACCCGAAAATTTGTACAACGTATTTTGATCCCAAAGGACACAAGACTTTTGCAGTTAATACGCAGACAAAATCAAACTACGCAGTCAATAAAATTTAATTCTCTAAAATGATAATTTTTCAAGAAAATTTAATTCATTTTATTAATAATAATATAAAACACAAAACATTACGTTGCTAGCATTAAAACATCCAGGTTCATCCTCAATTTTGTTATGCAATTCACGAGATTTTGCTTTTAAAATTTCAACAGAAATGGGCAAGTGCTTCTCTCTTTGTTTAATAAACCACTGGTATAGAGCCTTTTCCATTTTGGGACATTCAGAAACTCTCATAATTTTACGCTTACCCGGTCCTGAGTCGGCATTTGCCACAAATTTTCTCAATGCATTTTTATTTTTCTTTATTCGGCTAATTGTAGACTTATGGATATTGTATTCCCTGCAAATCACTGATGTAGGCGCATTTTTGTCTAGTTTTTCGAGAATTTCACTATTTTCTTTAATTGTAAGCTTAACTCTTTTATTAATCACTGGTATCTTTATGTTTCAAAAGAAGAACTCTTCGCAAAGACGAATCACTTCTAGACTAAATACAATTTAGAAATGCACGTGAAAACAACATACATATACATACATACATACATACATACATACATACATACATACATACATACATACATACATACATACATACATACATACATACATACATACATACATACATACATACATACATACATACATACACATGTATTTGTATATTCTGAGAAAAAACGGTAAAAAAAACCTGACGGCAAAATTTAAAAGTTGCGTTTACTGAGTCACAAATTTTTGCTAAGTTGCATACACTGGGTCTATAATGTAAATATTTTAGTTGTTGTAATAATCGAGGAGTTGCAGTAACCGAGGTCATACTGTAGATGGATCTCCAATGTTAATAGAGAATAAATTAAAACAGCGTGTTATAATTTGCATTCGCATTAATCGATAGCTTACAATTTCTGGTGCAATCTTGCAAATTCTTGTTGCTGTTTATATCACTTTCCAGCATGTTCCAATTCCGTTATTTTTTAATTAAATCTTGTATAATTTAGTGCTACCAATCTTGCGCACACTGTTGATTAAACTGTACTTAATCATGGCTGTATCTTGAATTTTGTAACAGTACTGTTACGTTTCGACCTTTTCAATAACGTTTACTTATTTTGAGTTCTTTTAATTAGTCAAAAATAAAATAAAAACACAACGGAAATGGATTTTGAACTTAATGGTGGTTTTTTATATCCTTTAATACCACTGTTTTATAAAATACACGAATTAATTTGTTTAGTTAACGCTGCAAAAGTTTAGACAAGACTGACTACTTTGTGCCTGGTTCTCGAACCTAGTAGAAAAATCCTCACCATGACAATAAGTTTGCTTGTGTATGTTACGAAAGTGGCGTGGAGATGGCAGTAGCAAACGTAAAAAAATGTGGATGGCGAATCAACTAACCGTAATCCAATCTAGGGCGTTAGTCTTTGTTTACAATTGCTATGAAGATTTTTCATACAGATTTCTTAAACAATCTAGTAGATTCTCTTTTTTTAAGTTATTATTTTTCGAACAAATTGGTTGTTAGTAGTTTTTAATCCAAAGCGATTATTATTTTTTGGCTAATGTTCGTAACGTTTTTTAGTCAGAAAGAATAGGACATGAGACAATATTCCAAAGGAAGAAGTTATTTAGTTATTTCCAGATTTTCGCCAGAAATCTCTTACACTTTTTAAAACAAACACTCTTTTTTTTGTATTCTATGATGACGTAGACGCGCAGTAGGAATTCATTTTAAATGGCTGAGTGCGCAATTTTGTTTTCTTGATTCATGAGAATTCGTCGTATGTGTTTGTCTTCATAGTTTTTTATATTTTAGTAAAAAGAACTAAGAGACCGTGATCACCGTGCTTATTGTTAACCATGTCCTTTAAAAATCACAGGATCACTCATCTCTAATCCAGACTATTGCATAACACCGGGAGAGGCAATAAAAATATTCAACAAATATTGAGTTTTCCTTGTGAGCTGCAGTCTTTCTTTTTACCGCCTACAAACTGCCAGAATATTCACAAAACTTAAACACGCGAGCATTAAAAGAAAATAGTATGATGATGCGTAAGAGCAAGTTCTTATTGTTAAAATTAATTATACGTGGTGATGTGGGGCGCTGTTTGTTTGCGAGTATTTTCTTCCGTAAATTTATCACAGCGATAAATATTTATATGAAAATGAAAAATTGTAAACAAGTAACACAAATTCAAAAATACAAAAAAATAATAATTTTTATTAAAGACCTTTTAATAAGAAAAGTGGGTACATACATAAATAAATTGTTGTGGCCCTTGACGAGTAGGAAGCCTGTTTCATTTAGTATTCATGACGTCAAATCATTGTTGAATTTGAAGTGATGCGGGTCTGGAGATATTTACATTTTGTTGAGCTTTATACCCTGCAGAGCAAAACGTGTTCCTTTGGAACACGCACACTGCCAGCGAAATACCAATAAATTAAGGCAGTTAAATTACAATTTATTTTCAATTTATTTATTTTTATTTTATAATATTTTGATTGATTTAATTATATATAATGTACAAAGAATTAAAGATTTTATCTTTTTCTTCTTAATAATTGGACTTAATTTATGAAAATTTTATGGATATGAATATGTACAAAGTTGGAGGGAAAAATTAAAAAAAAATCTATTTGAAAGTTTTCAATTTTAGTTAAAACTTATACTACAAACTAACCTACTACGCTGGTAGTAAAACATTAATATGAGTGTAATCAGAGTTCATAAAACGAAGATGGAATTTATCCGAAAGTTTGCTTAATTTACTTAAACACAATAATTATAATAATTATTAAGTTAAAAGAAGTTAATTGGCATTAAAAGAAAAAACAAATACCATTAAATTTCCAAGAAATTGTCTAACAACTATTTTTGTTTAGCAAATTTTCTTTAAGAATTGAACTCTAATACAAGAATTTGTTTTCGGCAACAATATGTAATCGTAAAGATTTATTAAAAAGTCAAAGAAATCATATGAATACCCCCCTAATCCTATCAAATAATATACATAATATTATGTAATGAAACAATTTTAATTCAATAATATATATATACATGTTTGTGCAGACAAATTAAACTCGTAATAATGTTCCATCCTTTTTATAACTTTAAAAATTAATTCCCTTATCAAAAGCGAACGAATGTCTTTAAGCCACTCAACCGTCTACGACCCTCCTCATCTGCTTTGCAATTGAATTATCAGAAACATTTAGGCGGAAAAGAAATAAACCAAAAAAAATTTCTCACTTTTTTTTGTTATTAGTACGACACAATATATTTTACGAGGTTTCATTCTTTATGTTTCCCTCACAATAGTGGGGAGGGCTCATTGCACCATGCAACATTTAGTGGTGCCAGGTAATTTTTTTCTTCTCCCGCGCCCCCAAATTTTTCGAAGAAAAATCTTCCTAATTGTCAAAAATGTAGATAATCTTATTCAATGTGATTATTGATCAAGCTAAATTGATTTTGGTGGTTTTTAATCCAAAGTGATTATTCTTTGGCTAAAGTTCGTAAAGTTTTTGTGTTCAGAAAGATTTGGATATGAGACAATATTCCAAAAGAATGGAAAAAGGGAAGAATTAACATCAATTAATTTCAGCTTACGCGGCAGAAGAATAACAACGTTGTTTTTAGGGAGCCGCTACACTCCCATCATCAGTGTTCATTTGTGTTTTTATGTATCCGCCAGTGTTTAGGTGTCTCAGTTGAATGTGATTTCAAATCTTTATTTATACTAATTTATGACCCGAAAAAGAATACATACATAGTTACAAATACAGGGCGTCCGCCGGGAAGGTATACTACTTTGTTTTGCCAGGATTTTGGTAAACATTAGTCTTGACAGTTCATATTTGGCAGTGGTGAAGTAGACACGTGGCAAATTTTATATAGAAAAATATTCGATAAATCAATTTGTTTTAATCGTTAAAACATTTTATCAAAATCAATCATCGATTACTGTGACGATGACAAAGTTACGTAAAATTTTTGAGAGAAATAACGTGCCAACAAAACGCACTGTTTATCTATCGTCTAGTGAATGATTTCGAAGAAAGAGGATCTGTAGGTGATAGGCCCAAGCATGGACCACAACGTACTGCAAGATCGCCTGAAAACATTTTTGCTGCTCAAGTAAGTGTTCAAAACAATCGATAAACCTCAATTCGACGCCGTGCTCAGGAGTTTGGTCTTCAAAGAACCACAATTTTTCATAAGTATTTGCATTTGTTTCCATTTAAGATTCAGTTGATACAAGAGCTTCTTCCACAAGACCATTTACGGCGCCGTACATATGCCAATAGGATGTTACAGCTCGCCCATGACAACCCCGATTTTCATTGAAAAAATCATAATGAGTGACGAGTTCTGGACAAATGAAACCCCTCAAATTATTCATCACTCACCTTTGCATCCATTAAAAGTGACGGTCTAGTGTGCAGTTTGGTCAGTAGAAATCATTGGACCGTCCTTACTTCTTTGAAAATGAAAACGGCGTAACGGTAACTCTGAATGGGGAGCGATATCGTGATCTGATTGAAAACTTTTAAATGCCACAACTGCATGCTTTGGGCTAGATTAACATGTGGTATCAACAGGACGGTGCCACATCGCACACAACCAGGATTACAATGGAATTACTGCGAGACCTCTTTCCACAACAAGTTATTTCAAGAAATTGTGATGTTGATTAACCTCCTCGGTCGCCTGATTTGACTGCTCCAGACTTCTTTTTTGTGGGGATATCTGAAAAGCAAAGTTTATGCAAATAAACCAGAAACGCTAGAGCAACTCAAACAAAATATTCACGATGAAATTAATGAAATACCGCGTGAAATGTGTGAGAATATAATGAAAAATGTGCTCGAAATTGCTCGCATTTGTGAGGCTAATAGAAGCGGACATTTATCTGACATTGTATGCCATACATAATTGCCGATATTAAATAAAACATTTATCAATATAAGATCCATTTTCTTTCATTTAATAAAAATTTTTTTTTTAAAACTAAGTAGTAAACCTTCCCAACGAACACCCTGTACATATTTACTATGTATAGGCGTGGCATAGCTCACTTTACTACAAATCAAATTTTTTTTTAGAAAAACATAATGCGTGCGTAATAAGTTTCACAAGAGTCAGTTAAGTAGAAGCGATTAAGAGAAAAGAATACTTACTTTCTGTAGGCGGGCCACAGCCTACTTTTTAAATAATATATTGGGTTTTCAATAAAACTCGATTTGTGTGCAAATTTTTATGAGAAACGATTAAGCACGAATGACTAAAATTAATATTTACTTTATTTGGGCGTGGCATAGCCCACTTTAATTAATAAAATCATCAAAATATACAAATTTACTGTCACCGAAACCCCAAGGTGTCCGCGCAAAGTTTCAAGAAAATCAGAAAAGCAATTGAGAAATACTATTTACTAGGTATGGGAGTAGTACCGCCCACTTTTATTATTATTTAACAGCATTCGCTGAAGAACTGAATGTCTGGGAAAAGTTTCGTAAAAATCTGTTGAACAGAATGTGCTCATTGCTTAAAAATAATATTTAAATTGTGTGGGCGTGGCCAGCAGCCACTTTTTTTTAAATATTAAATTGTACTTTCAGAAAAGTCAAATTTCATTATAACTCTGGTATATACTACAAATTGTTTTTCTGTGAATCTATAGTCCTTGTTTTATTTATTTCCATATTTCTTTTATTTTATTTTTTGCTCACTGGCATTAAGCGAAAAAAGCTTTCTTGTCAATAATTTCTATCACAAAATTGCCTTTCCCTATTATTTCAAAACATGTGTTGCTTCCTTTGAAGCGTTGGTAGCTAATATACTCAATATTTTAATTTAACTTTGGTTTTACGCTTAAGTTTGTACAAACAAATGCTGCCGGAAATAACAGACACAGACACCACAGATAGAGCCAGGACATGAAAATGTTGTAATAATAACAACAACAACAACCACAAAAACTATTAAACGAATGTGCATTTAAAAGATAATAAACTGTTTTAACAACTAATCAGAATTATATTTTCATTTGAAACATGACGGGCGTGTTGTGTACGCTACATTAAACTGCTTGTCATAATCAACAAACTGCCATCAAAACGTCAAGTGCCCAATCACTTTGCTATAACTTAATTACAATTCTTAATATTCCCAAGAGAGTTTCGTCTATATTTAATATTTATTTACGTCCAAAAAAATTATAAAAAATAATAATTTGAATGTCTTTTGTACATCATGAAAGACAAATTGTAATCTTTAGTCGCGAGTTTCATGTACTCTTTGATTGTTCACAAATTATGGGTTTTACGAATTTTAAAGAATTAAATTAAAATTTTAAAAGAATTTAAAAATTTTAAAAGAGTTTAAAAATTTTATAAGAATTTAAAAATTGTAACTATTTCCCGTTCTTATATTCGGCTGTCGCATGAATAATATCTTTTGCTTTTGGCAACTAAAAAATTATTTAAGTGTACCGTCGTTCGTTTTTTGCTGCTTTCCATACTAGCAAATATGAGAGAGTATATATGTTGCCCACCACTGGTTTAATGAGTCAGTATGAATAGCGACAAATGCTGTATTGTCGATCACTGATTTACACTAAACGGGCGTGGCACCTACCTACCACTTTTCTAATCATAATATAATGATGTGGTGGAAATTCAATGTGTGTGCGAACAATCCTTTATGTAGAAGTAGTTGATAAAAATATTTATCAAATGGGTGTGTTGCTGCCCACTTTTGTATTGTTAAAATAACTTTTCCAGGAGATGTTAATGTGTGTGCAAAGTTTTCTAAGAATCGATGAAGTTGAAAAATATTGTTTGTCTGTCCACTTCTCTAAGCCTAATATTAGTTTGCCGCTATGTCGTAATAGTTAAACTATTATTTACTATGAGTGGTATGAATATCATGTCGAACATCGCATATGTCTAAAGTGGACCGCTTACGTGTGTGTCCATGTTGCATCCATGCTCTGACATCAATGCCACAGCGTATGGCTGAGTAACTATGTTCGACATTAAATGTAATTTTTAAAGAAGAGTAAAAGAGACAGCGCAAAAAAATAAATTTTATCCCTACGTGGGCGGATCAATAAGTTCGTGACTTTTCGCAACACTGTTCCCATCAAGTACCACCTGTTAATAGACTACTGTCACATTTTGAGCAAGTGTCGTCATTTAATTTGCGTTTGACAGCTGTTCAAAACACACAACCTCGTGTATTTTTCTAAAAATGGAAAAAAGTGAATTTCGAGTGCTCATTAAATATTATTTTTTGCGAAAAAAAACCCCTCAATCAAACCAAGGAAAAGCTCGATAAATACTATGGGGACTCTGCACCATCGAATTCAATGCTAAAATAGTGGTTTACTGACTTTCGTTGTGGTCGCACAAGTACAAATAACGCTGAACGTTCTGGATGGCCAATTGAGATCAGTACACCCCAAAAAGGTCGAAATATCCACGATACCGTGTTGGCTGATCGAACAGTAAAAGTGCGTGAGATTGTTGATGCCATAGGCATTTCATATGGCAGTGTGGTTTCGATTTTAAGTGATCAGCTGCAAGATGGGTGCCGCGTTTGCTTACTATTGACCATAAACGTAAACTTGTGACAACTTCAAAGGATTGTTTTGAGTTGTCTAACAGCAATCGGTGTAAAGAGATTTAGCTCCAACGATTATTGACCAAACAAATGCTTATTTAAAGAACTCCGAAAAATCCTATTTTTTGGAAGGGATACAAAAACTTTAGAAACGTTGGACTAAGTGTATTGAGTTAAAATAAATTTTTGTTTTACAAAAAACACTGTGTTTCACACAGTTTCACATGGACTTATTGATCCGCCCTCTTATTTCAGCAGGCAGAAAGAACATGAACACGTATCCGCCACCTACAAAAACATGGAATGCCGTTGCTCTGCTGGCGTCATGTTCATGTCACGTTCAAGTCGATGGTTCGTGAAGACGTAGGATTAATAGTTTAAAAATGTGTTATTCTGTTATTATTATGAGCATGGCACTGCCCACTTTTTTGATGTTCTCAAAAAGTTGCATAAAAGTCGGCAAAGTGGAATAAGTTCAATAATGATATGTACTATGTATGGGCTGTCCATTTTTATAATTAATATATCACTTTAAAGCAGAATGCTAATATTTCTGCAAAGTTGCGCAAGAATTTGGATCAACATAAATAGTGTGGAAAAAATTTGTTTACTATGGATGGGCATGACACTGCCCACATTCCTAATATTTATATCGTTCTGTCACTTAATTTTAATGTGCGTGTATGACTGTGTAACGTTTCACATTAACTACGAGTGTATTTAAAAATAACATTTTGATATTTTTGTTAAATATTTTGATTATGTCCCACTGTGCATAATAATGCCTACAACTTAAATTTTGAGTTAAATGTAAACTTTTGGGGTTTGCCCATTTGAAGTTCGATTTCTTTGTTGATATTTATTTAATGTGGCTTCTTAATGAAAAGAGTCAGCAATTTATTTATTTATTTATTTTTATTTTAAAGTCTCTATCAAATATTAGTTCTCTTTATCCTTTAATAGAGGAGTATTAAGCAAAATGTTTTCTTAATTTTTTACTTCTTTACCTTCTCGTCAATATTTATAACAGAATGCGGCCACCTAAGTGATTGTTGGGAGTCTAGTGACCTTTCACACAGACATTGAATGAAAATTAGCTATGAACTTTTTTTTCCTTCACAATCGTTCTTTTAAATAGGACGATTTATTTAGGGCAAAACTCCTTAAAAGTAGGACAACATAAGTGGGGATAAAACTTAATTAACGTTTGTTTTCTTTTTTATCTCTTGTGGATTTCTTTTCGGCAAATTTGGGTGCTGTGAGTGATGAACAAGGTGAGAGCTTTCATCAGGACTTTTCCTTAATAAAAAAGGAAATGTAGTCCAGTTATGCTAGCAGATTATTGTTAGAAACTTTTAAGAGACCCACACCAGGAGCTAAATATTAACGAAAATTACAATTATTTATTGTAAATCAATTAATAATTTCTTTAAGTTTAGCTAATTTTTATATTTCTTACAAAAACATTTGCACGTTGCGATAAAACAAGGATACCTGATGTGCTAATTTTTTCCCACTTGATATATTGATGTCAGTTTTCGTGTACGAAAAAATAATAATTAAAATTTTGTTAACCAGTGTTATTTTTTTTTTCAACACATATTTTTTTTAACTTCAAATATATTTTCTGGGAGGTATGACGTGGTCGTGATTAGTTTTTTGTTTCAATCACGTGAACGTGAACATGAACGACGGTATAAAAAAAAATTGGGACTGAGTGAGCCTGCATGAGTAGATTCTAATGTGATTGTTTCGTTATTATTATTTTCTTTTGCTTTATTGCAATTTTTTCATGTAATTTTTTAATATTTTTGAATTTTTTATAGTTTTTTATCCTGTGCGTGATCGTGAATGAGTAACTTTTTTTTATTCTGAGTATGCATGAGCGTGAGTGAAAAACCGCTCACAAGCAATTATACATTTTCGTTGACGCTCGGTCACAAAAAAAATATGTTGTCCCCTAAACAAAAATAAATTTGAAGCACAATTTGAATTACATAATTACGCGCACACACATCAATGTACTAACCCAGCGAGAAAACTCAAAAGACTTTCTTTTTTAAGGCCTTATTAAAGGCCTGCTAACCCTTTTTTCGTTTTCACGCTGGGAAGTTTCAAACTTTTTTTGATTTTCGTCAAACTCACATCAACCGATACGTGTGTGTGTGTGTATGTGTTTGGGAGAGAGTTTTTTTACCAACACAATCAAAAAAAGGACGAGTTTATGGTTAATTTCACACTTCAATCAACACGACAAATTTAAAAACTAAACTTTTAATAAATTGTTTAAAAAGAAAAGAACTTTAAAAAAAATATATAATTTATGCTCGTATGTAAAACACACATCCATATGCATATGAATATGTGTGTTTGCTTAATAAAAAACAAATAAAGTCCGTTTTCCTGATGTATACGCATACATACAGTGGGTCCGAAAGCTGGGAAAACAGCGATGTCCGACTTTGATAACCTGTAGCTCATCATGTATTTATTCTTCCAACGAGGTGTTAAAGAGTTTAATTAAAAAAAACCCCCTCTCAGGTCCTCCCCTAAGACTTTTGCATACAACAATTTGAAGTCTGATCATTAAGTTTAAAAGCTACAGACTTTTTTATGTTTATCATTTTTGTGATAGGGCACACCGTGCGGCGTACGTACGTACGTACATATGTGAGTATAGAAGCAGGAAATCAATGTGGAAATTGAAAATGAAAACACTTAAAAACACTTTAAAATACAAAAACTTTTATAATATTATGTGGGCGTTTAGTGTGGCGTACAAAAACCGAGAGAATACATTAAACAATTTTTTTTGTGTAGCCTCAGGCTGTGCATAATTTATTCTACAAAGATTTGAATTTCATTCAGCATTGATGTGAACGAACACTCACGTTGTTTAACATAAAAAATAACTTCTGGTATTTTAATCTGACCTTTAATCCGACACACACTATTAAAGATGAGGCAAACACTTTGATGGCAAAGTTAAGTGAGTTAAAATGCAAAAAATCATATAAAGTACATACGAGGTGAGTACAAAAACATTGTCCCCTTCAAAGTGGGAGTCCCCCTTAGATATTATGCACTTGTACCAGCATTTCTTTCAATCCTCTAAACACTTTGCAAACTCGATCTTTGGGGATAGTCTTTAGTTCTATCAGCGGTGCGCTTTTAATCTCATCTATGCTTGTAAAATCACACCCCTTTAGGGTTCTCTTTATTTGTGGAAATAGGAAATAGAAGACTGCGCCGCTGTTTGAGTTTAAAATTTTACAATTTTGAAAAAAGAATTTTCCAAAATGCCAAAGCATTTGAAAAAATATCATGGGGCAAGATGCAATTTATATTTTTGGGTGGATGCTGTTGGCTGATGTACGAGTAGTTAGCACGTTGACTACAAAGCAAAATAATGACTAAGAACGTGGGTTCGAGCTAGGGCGAACGATTATTCAACATTTTCCAGAAACCGGTTTTCGAATAGTTGGCATATTTAAAATATTGAAAAACCCGCTTACGGTTTTTAAAATTCAAGAAAACCCGCTCAACCGGTTTTTTTTTCTTAAGAATTTGTTTTTACTTTTCGCAAGTATATAGCTTTTATTTTAAATATTTTCGACATTGATATCAATAAATTGAACTTAGAAGAACATGTATGATTTTTTAATTTACTATGTATGTATTATTGAAAAATCTATTTATATCCTAGATATTAGCATAGAGCTGACACTAACACAGATGTTTATTTTATATTTTAATTAAAATCTAAGCGGTTGTCATGATGGGGTCAACTTTAACTTCAGGAAATTTGAAGTCTGCGAATTTGGTCATATCGGTTTTGGCATCACTGCCGTACTGCTTGGCGGCACGTTCCAATTCATTTTTAATTTCTCTTTCAATATCGGGCGTAGAATCAACCATTGCGCCAAGAAAAGCTGTTGAATGGGATCAGAGGCTTTATTCATGACTGGGGTAGCGATACCAATGCTGCGGCAGGCTTCAACACACAAAACTCTTACGCCATTTAAAGTATTTTGATACAACATCTTTGAATTTTTTGATATCCTTCCAATAGCTGAGAAATAGCTCCCTTGCACAAGTATATATTATATTATACAAAAGTTTTGATTTGCATTTGCTTTATTAAGAAAAGAGTTAACAGTTCATTTAAATACTATAAAATATTATAAAAATTAAAGGTTAAACATAAATATTAGCATCATATGGACAACTTAAATGCAAGCGGACGTAACTACACATATATTCGAAATAGAGTTTTCGATTAATTAGGGTTCGTCAAACTACATGTTCACGGAAAATTTTAGACTCCTACGATCAAAAACGGCCTCTTTATTACAGAAATTTAAACAGGAGTAAATACGAGTGCGTGTATTTTTTAAAGATAGTTGTCTTGTTCAAAAGTAAATGAGTTTCTGTATTATAAAAAATAATTTAAAGAATTGCAAGGAATACTCTATTATTATTGACTTTATAACATGCTTAGGTTTTCCTTTGAATTAAACAGAAGTGTAGTTACTTCGTTACTCGGCGAATTCTTTTGCTTCTTTAAAAAAGAGTATTTCATAAAATTCTTGCTTTTGAGGAAGTTTCCAGTTCTGAGATATAGTATTACAGAATTCAAACCTTTTAGACGACATTCGTTTTAGGTCTGCAATGAATGTCTAGCTCTATATAAAATATGAAGAAACTAAATAAAGATCAAATATGCAGTTT
Organism: Gymnocheta viridis; assembly: GCA_956483585.1. Classification (NCBI taxonomy): domain Eukaryota; kingdom Metazoa; phylum Arthropoda; class Insecta; order Diptera; family Tachinidae; genus Gymnocheta; species Gymnocheta viridis. Next base: position 14,114,189 of record OY101443.1, read on the forward strand.
GATATCCATTGCACGCAACAAGGACAATTTAATTCGGCCCTGCTACCACATCATAAATTTATTTCGCCATAGTCAAAAAACATCTAGAACTTTTACATTGAAAAAATTACTTGGATAATCAACAGAAAACATTCGTCTCAGTTTTATTATAGTAAAAAGTAATTTGATTTGAAAAATATACAAATCGAAAAGTATTCGACTGAGCCGGTTTTTTAATTAAAAAAAACCGGATTATTCTACAATTGAAAAGTCAACATTTTGAAAAAAGCGACAATCGTCTTGTAGAAAGCCCAGGTTTAAAAACCAGCTGAAAAACCGGTTGAAAAACCGAGTCGATCACCCTAGTTCGAGCCCAGTTTCAGGCAAGTCATTACATCCAACATTTTACAGATGTGCATTAGTGTCCCAATGTATTTGTTGTTGTTGCACTGTTTAAGTGACGAAGGCATAGCACTCGTGAAATTATGCAATAACAACAATTACCTCTTCTTAGTAAATATTTTCTCTCTAGATTTAATTTAATAAAATGTATAAAATTTTTTATAATTTAGACATTAAATTTACTCAAAATTCTTCTGTAGTTTTGGAATGCTCCTTCCTGTCTGTTGTGAAACCTTTTAATTTAAATTTTGAGTTTGATGTCTGTTCGTTTATTTGTTTTCTATTATAAAGAACAGATTTTAAAATATCCTTTTTCATTTAAAAGGTTTTGCATACAAACAGATATACATACATGTATGTATATGTACATATTTTAAGATTGTTTCAATTATTTTAATTTTGTATTCCAGATCCGTCTGCTCTGACGTCGGCCTTTGTCCCACATTTTTATTTTTATTATTATTATTATAATTTTTTTTGTCTTTCATATACACATTTATTTTCTTTATTTTTTACTACTTCAATTCAATAATACTCGTATTATCGAATCAATTATTTCTTGTTGAATGAAAGAAAAGCTTGTCAACAAATTAATTTTGGGAAAAATTTGTTTGCAGCCAATCAATCGAATTATTTATTGTGTTGTGTTATTCAAAGTGTCTCCTATAAGTTGTCAATTTAAATGTGAACTTTTAAAATAGAAATGAATAATCAAAGAGGCACTTCTCTGGAACATTTGTGTCAAGCGTATTAGTGTAAGTCTATTTGACATTTTAAGTGCTCCGCCGACCAAACAAATATTGTTCAAAGTTTTTGTTGCTGATTCATATATGCTGTAATTGACTAGAGATGGGCTCATGATTAACTTTTCATTCACGCTCGCGTTAAAAAAAATAACATGCAAGCTCATGCACGAACTTATATTTTTCGCTCACGTGAGTGGAAATAGAATTAGTCACAATCACGAAAACTCACTTTCACGATATACTTACGTTAAAAAACTAAAAAATTAAATGAAAAAAATTACAATAAAGCAAAAAAATATATTACGAAACAATCTTGCTAAAAATATCTCCTCATGCACGCTCACTCACGTTCAATTTTCTTATATTCACATTCGTATACGCCCACGAGATATAAACAAAAAACCAACATTAAACGTGATTCTCCAGAATTGATTGAATAAAAAGGATTTCATTTCTTTTGCTTAATTGAATATTTATTTACATATTTATTTAGCTATTTTTTGTTTTTGCCAAACTTAATTGCGACAGAAAATTTCATTAAACTTTTTTTTATATATTATTCGAGACATGTCTCGATGTCTTCTTTTAAAAACTTCAAAAAGTTCTGTTTGTTTACTAAAGACTTTTTAGCAAGTCTACATATATGTACATTAGGGTCATTCAAAAAAAAAATTTTTTTTCTTGCAAACGAGCTTAAAAGTTTCAATTCAATGTAAAAAGATGCCAGTTAAAAGTTGAGCCCTTAATTTTAATATTAAGACTGTCCGCATCGCGTTTTTCTATTTCCCGTAAGAATAATATGGAAAAATTATTCTCTGCACTTTTTGAATTTTATTGCTAGTCTGTCATGTATTATAAAAAAGAGACTTTTACTTATTTTTGCAGGGAATCGAACGCTCTACAAAAAAGATCTCATATAATCTTCTCAGTTTTGGGGATTTGTCCACAAATATGGGATTTTCTTTTGGATTGGGTATACAAATTTCGGAAAAATCCCCAGGGTATGTTTTTGGGAAAAAGCATTTTTTTCGCTGGGGATTTTTGGGGATAATATATTATAATAAAACTTGTTATTTTTGTTATTCAAATTCAGGTATTGACAAAACATATTTGTCGCGTTCATAAGACGTAACTGTTGCGCAAGCGTTGAGTGTTTGTCTTAGAAACGCAGAGTTCAGCTCCACACAACAGTTGAGTATTTGCTGCCATTTTTTCCATCATATATTTTTTTCGCTGCTTTTAGTCAACATGTTGTGTTTAGCTCCACAGCTGATCAAGAGAGTTCAGCGCTTTTATATTCTAATGCAACGCCGTTTTGTAGGTGGCGAATACAAATTAATTTGTTAAATTCTGCATTACAAATGCGATAAAGTAACGAAAATAAAGAAATAAAATTAAAATATAAATTTCATTAAACATACGTCGGTTTATTCTGGTGTCTATTTATATTAATTACATAATTATTTCAATATAAGGTTTAAAGATTTTTTGAATACAGTGCCGGTTTAGCGTTATTGGAGTATTTTGCTATGCATTTTTATGTTGTGAATATAAAATTTGTGGTGCAGATATTTTAAATTAAAAGTGGAAAATTCCTGCCAAGAAAAACTTAATTGCAAATTCTGTGTTCTCCATACATTTTAGTATAAGACAAACTAATTAATTTAGCAAATTTTAATTATTTCTTTTGCAGCATTTTTATATCTTTTCAATTGTTTACATTAATCAGCTGTTCATTATCCAATTATTCATCAAGCCGTTTCTACGACGTAACTGTTGGGCTCAACAGTTGACAACAGTTTCAAAACAGTTGAGCTCAACAGCTACGGCTATAAACGCGACAATTATTATCATTATTTCGATATTTTGATTAGTATTTGTAATAAGAATTTAAAAGCCTAAGTTCCAATTTATAAATTAACAAAAAACAAAAAGCTTGATTATATTCAATATTTGCATATCTTGTTAAGAAAAAAAGTTTTTTATTGTTAAAAAATTTTATACAAATATGTGTTAAATATTCCATAAGCTTTTGATAAAGCTTTCTGTTATAAATTTGACCTTTAAAAGCTTTAAAATTCTTATTACAGATCTGTGGGGATTTTTGTGGATTAGAAATTAGCTATTTCGGGGAATGAAAAATCTCAAATTGGGGATAAGGTATAAAATGAAACTGGGAACCCTGTTCGTTGCTGCTTATGCCAAATCAACAGTAGATCTTAAACCATATTCTTGAAAAGTTTCAAACCTCTTATCTTATACAAAAACTTAAAAAAAACAATGAGAATTTTAAAAAATACAAAAGCATTGAAACTTATTCAAAAATTGCAACAAACAAATTATATTCGATATGAATCTATTTTATTTCCTTTACAACCTTTATACAATTAGACACCCTTTGGGTGAGACTGAAAGTATATAATAAGGCGAATCGGAAATAAAATCTTAATTAAGTAATTATCTTTATATAAATAGGCAAATACAAATTTTTAGATCCCTTTTTCTTCTTTGTTTGCCAACCAATTTTCTTCATTCTTTTACCAACTGGTAAACATTGTTGAGCTTTAGTGACCCGACTATATATTATTTAAATCGGTTCAGTATTAAAGGAATAAAAGGCTCATAAATTTGGCACCACTACAAACGCTAAAAATACACACGTACACGCATTCACTTATGTAAGTGTTGGTTAAATTAAATACATAAGCAAAGCAATGAGAGTGTTTAAGAGTAACCTACATGTTTGTAGGCAATTTTATTTCGTTTATTGTTTTTTCCATGGGGAAGGGAGTAAGTTAGTTAAAATAGGTATACGTTTAAACTGGCGGTCGAATTTCGACCACTATGCGTACTCTAGTTAAATTTATTATTCGAGATAGGTCTCCATCTCTTTTTTTTAAAGAATTCAACAAACAAAACTTTTTTACTACTGATGATTTGTCATAAGCAGCAATGAAATACTAAAAACCCTCAACAAACAAAAGTTTATGATTTTTTTTTTGTTATAAAACAAAACTAGAAAAAATTACTTTTTTTAGAGAAAAAGAAGAATCAATTTTTATTAACACATTTATGTATGTTAAAATTTTTCTTTTTTAATTTGGAAGATTTTTAGTCAGTCACCTTTTTTAGGGAAATGAAATTGATTATGACTTGATCGTTGTTTAAACGTTAGAAATTATTCCAGGAGCTTCCTCTAATGTTTCTTCTACTGTGTTCAATTTAATGCCGGATTCTGTTTAGTTCGTTTACACTAATTTCTGAAACCTTACAAACGAATTTCAATGGTTGGTTGGTTCCCTGGGTGACAATAAAAAAGAAAGTTTCTTTTAAAACTCTTCTTCGTTATTTAAGTTTTCAATAACAGGACTTTTTACAACATAAATATAAATATTTCTGTGGCAAGAATGTACATATATGTATGTAAAGAATTATGTTCTTTAGTTGGCTATTTATAATTGTGTCAACAATTGGTCTCTGTGATAAAAGCAGCTTGCCTCTGAGTGTCAAATACGATAAACTTATTTAAACAATAAACTATTTACAGAAAACAAAAGACCATGACAAAGACAATTAATTCAATGAAAATATGTAATCAATTAGAAGTTAAATAAAACTATATAATTACAAAGTTTTTTGTTTGTCATGCAAAAAAAACATTTACTCAATTCACAGCGTATTGTAGAGCTGTACCGTACGAGGGCAGTTCAACGATTTCGTAACTTTCTAGATAAAATGAATTTTTATACGCAAAAAACGCTTTTTATTTCTTAACATAATCTACTTTAAGCTTGATACATTTAGTTCAGTGTCTTGCTATTTTTTTTACTCCCTCCAAATAATGACCAAACACTCCTTTGAAATGGTCATATGGTTGCAATCGCACCACCCACCGCGCGGATCGCTTTTTCATACCCAAATATTTATGCAAAATGTGATGTACTCGCACGGTCTTCAGCCTTAGGCAGCTCACGTACCTTCAATACCATTTCAATGGATTTTATCGACTACTTCTGATGTGAATAAACTCTTTTGAGCGACCTAAACATTTGGCATCATTTGTGAAACTCATTAAACTACTTTTAACCATTCAAATTAATGCTGCAGAGTCCCCATAGCATTTATTAAGCCTTTATTTGGTTTCTAGACGGGTTTTTTTACGTAAAAAAAATAATTTTAATCTGTCCACGAAATCCACTCTTTTTCATTTTCGTTAAAACTCACGAAGTTGAATACTTTCAATGGCTGTCAAAAGAAAACCTATCAGGTGCCGCTTCCTCAAAATTCGACAGTAGTCTAGTAATAGATAAAATTAAACAGGACCAGTGTTGGATTTAAGGTTATTGCTGTGGAAATGTAAAAAGCCACGGAATTATCAAACTGTCCTCGGATACTAAATACTAAGGCCCGTACTCATAAAAAATAATTTGCATTTGAAATGTATTTTAAGACATATTTTCCATACAAATTTTCCTTAAAATACGTTTCAAACCCAAATTATTTTTTATGAATACGACCGTAAAGCCCTGCACAACATTTAAACATTAAAATATTTGTTTTGTTTCAAATACTTCCGCAATATTAATCTAGCGACGAACATATCGTCGTCCCGAAGTTATCTTCACATATATCTCTAAAAAAAGTTTCACTTTGCGACACCCGCCTGTCTTTAGCAAAAGGAAAGAAACTCGAGAGAGAGCGAGAGCGAGAACATAAACCATTTACTGTGACAGTGGTGCCTTTTGTAAGCAGACAGAAAATAGTTTATGATTCAGCTACATACATATGACTTTCTAAACTACTTTTGAAATATATTCTTAAAATACAATAAATATCAAACAAAAATGATCACATTCTCTTCTCAAAATTTTAGTATTCTTTAGAAAAAAGAAAACCTTAAGCAAATAATACTTTTTTTTATGTTGTTAACACATTCAATTAACAATTGACAGTCACAATTTTTTCAATTTAATTTAATAATTTCGTTAACACTTTGTGTGACCACTTTTGAGCTGCACTACAATGCTGTGTCTTCCAAATAGCCAACGAAATTCTCTCCATCTCATACATAAATGCCTTTTTTGGGAGCAATGCAAGCTGGTGGTAAGCCTCTGCGAGAGCTACTTGAACGACACGAACTTGATTTGTAAAACTTATTGCTGCCAAATTGTCCTAAACTGGTACTGATGTCCGATACGTAGCCCATTTGGGAGTTTTCTTGTCTTTCGCGAGTATTGTGGAAGCAGTTGGGCAAGACTTGACAGTAGCGTCTTAAGTGCTGTTTAAATACTGTCGTTGTCAGAGTATAAAGTATGGGATTCAATGCGGAATTCACGGGTAAAACTAAAACAGCTAACCAAGCGTACAAGGCAGTCGAAATGGGTATGCCTGATAGTGGGTGGGAAAAGGGAGAACAAAAACCTTGATTTTATTTTGAAAACATTCAAAAGTCGCTTACTAACCAGATAAGGCCATTAATTTAACCACTATCACTGGTAACCAACAGCCACAGTTGGTGGCTATGATGATGGCAAATCTGCAACGAAAAAATGTTTGTTTCCGGGTCAATTAATTGTCACTAATGATTCTTTCTGTCAATTATTCTAAAGAGTAAAGATTAATGTTTCTCCAACAAAAAACCCACCTCGTTGCCACAACACTTTCACGACCGCTTATGGTGCTACGCATGCCACCGCCCGAATCCTTTATGGTCTGCAACATTCGCATATAGGAAGTTAAAATGAACGCCAAAGATAAAGTGTTTATAAAAATAAATAAGACGGCGGAATACTCCCAGCCCTGAAATTGCACGAAAATTATTATAATAAAAAAAAGATGTGAAATAAGTGAAACTGAATTAAAAGTGTTTGTGGTCGGTCACCTCAGCATAAGGATCGTGTATATGCAACGATAGGCAAACACCATTTGTACCATAGAAGTGTGAACCAAAATAAGGAATGGGAAACAGAGGAGCGGCAGCCAAAACAAATGAAATACTCCACAAAAACACTAGACGTAGAATAATTCTGAAACGAAAATGAAAGCATATGAAACAAATTAATTTTAAAAAAATAATTTTAAAATCTTTTTCGTATGTATAAAGGCGAGGATACAGGCTAGTCAGCTGATAGTGGTTTAGCTGATACAGATTTATTAAAATAAGCAATTTTTACGATCGGCCCCACTGTGCATCATCGATAATAATGAATGTCAAAACCAGAAAGCCCACTAAAGACCCTAAGCGGAAGGATATTAACACATAAACTGGCACGCGACTAGTTCTTAAGTAATAGGAAACGGTCTATGATCAGCAACTCTGAATTAAAAAGAGAAAAATTCGAGAGGTGTCTTTGACGAAACCCCGTTAGCTACAGGCATACATTACAGGGGGCCTGCACGATAAGCTGGAAGATCTTCATTACACTGATTCCGATATGCAAGCGAAGCTGTTATCGACTAGTGAAGCGGCACACTCCGTCGGACTCAAGATAAACATTTGCAAAACTAAAACAATGCGAATGAACTCTAACGTTGAAAAAATGTTCACGATACTCGACGATATGATTACCTTTTTGCTACTTGAGAAGCATATTTGATAAACCGCTGTGGTTCAAATGCTGACATTACTGCACGGCTTAACAAACCACGACAATCCTTTGACCAGCTGAAACCTATCTGAACTAAAATAAGCCTATTTAACTCCAATGTGAATTCCACGTTACTGTATGGATGTGAAACATGGAACGCTACAATACGTGATATTCAATCCGTAAAAGTTTTTGTCAACAAATGCTTACGCAAAATTCTATCTATGTATATTCTGGACCACAAGAATATCCAATACAAGTTTGTGGCAAGTAACAAACCAGCGCCCCACATATATGTATATACGGAAGCGCAAATGGTGCTGGATTGGAGATACGCTGCGCAAGCTACCGAACGATATTGCTAAACAGGCTATAGATTAGAATTTAAAAGGCAGTCGACGCATCGGTAAGCCAGCATACGGATGGAAACGGCAAAAAAAAATTCGTGATGGAGCTATCTAACTAAGAAGCCAGTGGAACGAGGTCAAACAGTAAGCGGAATATCGTGTATATTGGAATAATCTTGTTATGGCCCTGTGCTCTTTACAGAAGTAAAAATAAAATAAATATATTTCATATACTAATTGACAATGAAATTTTATTTACCATTTAGCTTTTCTCCAGTACAACATTTTCCCATGTTTCGTTTTTTTTTGCCTATTTAGCAGTCTACCAGTTTTATATTCTGGCAACACTGATAAAGAAAAAATAAAATTAAAATAAACATGCCCCAGTCGTTAAGCAACTCTGGGCTGAAGAACAGCTCTCGCGTCATCGTAATTATTTCTTAAGTGCGGTCAGGCTTGCGTGTGTTGTTTGGCCTTCGACAGTTTTTCGTCTCGCTTGCAATGGTTGACTGATTTGCCACGGATAACCGTGTAGTCTTGCGGTTCTTTTGTGGAATTTCGTTGACAACCGCCACGTTGCTACTTCCTATGTGAAGGCAAAGGTCGGGTATAGTCAGTCGCAAAAGCATTTCTAAAATACTGTTAATAACATCTTGGACATATGGTCTAGATACCGGCGTAATTTTTGTCCAACCATATTCTGCAAATTTAATGTGTAGAATATGTACCAATAAATAAATAAATAAACATCCCCGAAAAAGTATCCTTTGAAATTTTTCACAAGAAATTATAATAAATAAAAGTAAGAAAGGCAACAATGTCCATAAAAAGTGTCGGTTTTCTACTGTAACGTTTTTTCTTCTTCTTCTACCCCAATGCCACAATTCAGAACGTATCATAAACGACATAATTTATATAAAAAAAAATTTGGAATTTAATAAAACTACCTCTTTCTTGCTGGATCCCTGGCATGTAAAGGTCTCATTACCGACATCAAACGATCCCAGGTAACCAATGTCAACAGCAAAGTAGACGACTGACAACTAAATGTGCTTAAAAATCCTGGAAATAAAAATCATGATAATGAGTGCCTTCAACCGCATCAACAATATGATAATTTTATTTAATTTTTATGATTCTTTTAATGCAAATGATGATGCAAGTGATTCTCAAAACTGACCTGAAAATGCACACATGCTGCTGTGGCGCCAAGATTCCTCATGCACAATATACTCGCCACGAAAACGTATATCCGCACAGGCAATAATGGCCAAATAAATGCCCATTAGAAAATCACTGACAGCCAAGTGACGCAGATACAGGGAATGCTCCACATTGCTGCGTGTTTTATAGAAATAACGACCCAATAGCACCAATAGATTGCCAACAGTGGCTATGGAAGCCATTACCCAGACACTTGATGGAAAATTAAAGAGTAGAAAAACAAGAAATATAGAGAGAATAGGGGTTTTCACAATGATAATTTTGCATATTGCGGTACATCGTGAGCATTTTCTTGTTTAAGTTTAACGCATTTTGATTTAAAACAAATAATTTAATAAAAATAACTGTTTATTTACAGCCTTAGCAGTATATTTTGTTGTTGCGTTGATAAAAATTATTCCCTCTTGCACACATTTGCATCATCTGCACAGTTTGCACTAAACTTTGTGATTACCCTTAATATAGAGTGAAAATCACTGTATTGGAAACAAATGTAAAATTAAAAAACTCAAAGGGTTTCTTTACTTCAATAATTGGATTTCATTAGAGGATATTAAAGTATATGGCAATCAAATTTTCCTTATAGCTGCATTTTTTGTACCAAGCTACCAATTATTAACTTTTATTTATTTATTTATTTATTTAATTTTTGTTATACCACAAATCATAAAGAAATAAGCAAGAGAGCATATTTTCATTGTTCAAAGGAAAAATGTTGGTGACAGTAGCTTACCTGGCTCTTAATATCGTATTATCCAATAAATGGTATGTACTACTGATGCCATCACCATGGGGATCACATACTCTGACATGCATGGCCGCCCGACACAAATGGAACCAGGAAAAGTAACTAACAAAAACAAATAATAAATCAAATTTATTATATAAAATTTACACAACAATATTCTCACAATCACCATTTACTCTGCAGTCTATTTGACTCATGAGCTCCAAATTTTTTCCCTGACGTAGAGTCAAGTAAAAACTAATAAATTTAATGTTTTTAAAGATTTTTCTTGCATTTTTTTTGCTTTCTTTGAAAACGTAAACATTTTCCACCATTAAAAATTCATGTTCGAAAATTCGAACTTTATTTCGAATTTCGAAAATTAACCTTAAAATGTTTAATTTTGTATAGATATGGTGAAAATATATTAAAAAAAATATTTTGTCTTTATTCGAATATTCGACCATTATTTTTGCTCTTATGTTAATATTGTTTTTAATTTGTATGAGTACTTACATATAATCTAAATTAGTTAAATTCTGCAAAACTCTAGAATCTAATGTTCGAAATTCGTTGTCATTTAATAACAGTGATGTCAAATTTCCCAAACAATCAAAGGCTTGCAAATCAAACTTAAGCAACGAGTTGTTATTCAAATGTCTGTAATAAAAATCAAATAAAAATGAACTAAATGGGATAAAGAAATTTTATAATGACTAATTTAATACAATAAAACATTTTAATTTAAATAAATGATTAAACAACTGTGAAGGTTATTATAACCTTAAATAAATAATCATATGGGGCCCTTCACGTGAAGCGGCCAGGGAAAAATTGCCGTAATACGGCACTGCGACGCCTTTAAATCCTAAAAGACCTTCACGTTCATTATCAAACTTGGCAAGAGGTATGTATGGTGTATAGTTTGAGCTGTTTTTAGAAAAAATAAATCAAATGGAAATGGCCCAGGGAGCAAATTACGACATTCGATATTAAACGAAATTTAAATACAAATTCAAAAAAAATTGTTATGGTATTTCGTTCGATATCGAATGCCGTAATTTGAACCCAGGTTTTTTACTCTGTTTATCTGAGATAAAAATTAAATTATAACTCTTCTTAACATGCCATTTTCTAATTGCTTCTGGGCCACGCCACGCCAATCTTTCTCTTCTGTGGTCTTGTTTCGCCAGGATTACTGTGTAATTGATTTTGTTTTTTGTCGCAGCATCATGCCTTACTATTGTTCTTCAAGATCATTAACAAAAAAAATTAAATCGTTCAATTGAATCTGCTATAATTTTGAAGGACTTATTCGGTTCCCGAAAGTTCCGAACAAGTATCCGCTCTTTCACGGTACAATGCTGTGTTCGATCCTTCGTGTGTGAAGGCTCATGGAGATGATTAACTCGAATACATTCATATGTGAAAGTGGTATCAGATCACCAACATAAACATGTTCTGTTCGGTCTTAACTTTTGGAAAACACAATTATTTATTTAATTATCAAGTAGTTATTCTATTGGTCACACAAAAGTTCCTGATGTTTTTTAATTAATTTTTCTCTGAACGCTAGTAAAACGACAATTCTGATGTTAAAATAAAACAATGTTCACAATTAAAACCATGTAATTTAATTTTTTTCTTTAAATTCTCCTTTTTTTGGAAAAAAAGGACAGAAATTGTAAGAGTTGAGTCTGGGTACCTATTTTAATGGACACATGTAACGATAATAATGTCGTTTTCTATTCTGAAAAAAATGTAAAATTTCTTTTACTTTTTATCAAAAAATTGCTATTTAAAGTTTTCTTAAAACAAAAATTTTGCATCGTAAGTGATGTTACAATAATTTCTAATAAACTCACAATTTCAAAAAAAATGTTGCTCTTTTTTTTAGAAAAGAAAACGCCATAAGTTACTTACAATCCTTGCAGCATATTAAGCTCACAAAATGTACGCGCTTTTAATTCCGTCAACGAATTTCCTGCTAAAAATCTGAAATTAAAGAAAATAAACGAAATAAATTAAACAAAAATATAAAAAATTTATTTAGTACAAAAAATGTTTCCGATGGTTTATTGAATGCGTATGCATCACTATTCCACAAATTCAAAACAGAGCATGTTTTGTTTTTAACCTACAACTGAGACATGCACGTGTCTCAAGTGTGCATGCACAAGTAGCAATTTTAAATTCTTATAGCACCCAAAATACTGGTCAGATCTTTATAAAATAGAGATTCTGCACATTTGCACTTGAGAACAAGAACTTTAAAACGTTTAAATTCGTAAGAAATTAGACTTAGAAACCAAGGAAAAGGGCTAAAATTTGAGTTTATTAATTTCTTACAACAACTATACAAAAAAGATATAAGCTGAACAAGGTTTGGCTAAAAAAAAGAATATTCCAAAAAAAATATATAAATGAAAAACTCATGTCACATTGAAAATGGTCCGTCCACTGCAGATGGCTATGAAAAATAGTGGACCCTTTTTATCGACAGTTTTGATTTTTTTATTGTTTTTTTTTGTAACTACGCAGTAAAGGAAACATCGACTTCTAGTTGTTAATTTTAACATTTCAAGATGGGACACCATACTACGCTGGAAATTAGAAATTTAATTATTGACCACTGCAAAATAAAAAGGAAAAAGCCAGAGGCAAATTGTCAACAAAGCTCGCATGACGGTAGAAAACGTCATTCATTGTTTTAAAAATGAAGGACGGGTTAAAAAAAATAATATTAAGGACGACTAGTAAGCAAGCCAAATACTAGTTCAAACAATTGTTTACGGAGCGTCAAGAAAGATAGATCGTCAAACAAATCAAAATTGATCCAAAGCTGAATGCACCAAGGCTGCAGGATATAGTGGAAAACCATTTTAAATATAAGTTCTAGCGCCGAAACTATTCACAGAGTTCTTCAAAAGAATGAGATTAAGTGGCACAATTGTACATAAGAAGCCACTTGTAAGCAAAAAAAAAAACACAACAACAAAATAAGATTACAGTTTGCTCACAGTTACGCTGTGAAAGATTTTTCATTCTGGGAAAACCTTTTTATTTACAAATGAAAGTAAACACTCGTACAGCATTTTCGGGTCAGATGGTAGAATAAATGTTTGAAGAAAACCTAATGAAGAAATGAGTTCAAAGTATTTATGTCCGACAGTCAAACACGGTGGTTGGTAGCCATGTGTTGGGGTCTGGGGTACTCGTTCGGCTTCTGGTGTTGGTAAATTTCACTTTGTTGAAGGTAATATGAATAAAATTCAATACTTAAAAGTACCTACATACATATGTATATATGTAAGTAATCAGATTTGTTTCATAAATGTGGGTGCTTGTATACGATTTTTTTCCATGGCGAAGGGAATGAGCAATTATGTAATTTTTTTTCTCTTTAAATGAATGCAACTAAAATAGGTAAACGTTTAAACTGGCGGTCGAATTTCGACCACTAGGCGTACTCTAGTGATTCAAAATACACGACTAGACTTGTTAAGGACTGTCCAAATGAGACCAAAATGAAAATTCCACTCCTTGAACATAATAGAAAATTTGTGTCAGAAATTTGAAATAGAAATAAGAAAACATTCAACCAAAATGACCTGTAAAAGGAGGGCCCTGTTGGAGGAGTAGCAAAAAAATATGTCCGGAATATACAAAGAAACTCATGGAACCTATTCCTAATCGCCTAAAATCGGTTATTCGCCAGAAAGGATTATTATGTTTGTGCTTTATTTAGTACACAATGTTAATTGAAGTGGACCATTTTCATTGTGAGACATGAGTTTTTCCTTTATTTTATACTCATATAATGTTCGTTTTCTGGAAAATTTAGTTAAATTTAGAACATTTCTTTTGTATGTTCTTTGGGTCAAGTGGACGAACCCACTGTGAGGCACTGTATATAAGTAGCTCTTATAATATTCTTCGGCTCAAATTCCCCAGTTTGTAGTTTTTCTTTTTTCATATAAATAAATCCTGTGAGATTGCTGTACCTTGAAGACAAGACTCGGGAGTCGATTATGGATGGCAACCGAACTCCGTTTGGTTTTTACTAGTTGTTGAAAACAATATTACGGAATGCAACTGGCAAACACTTTCAATTTTAATGTTTTTCTGTCAACCGCAAATTTACAGTTGCCGGCATCGATGCAACTGAAGTTCGGTTGCTCTATCCATAATCAACCTGTTAAATTAATTAACACTATTTGTTTCTCATCTGCTTCAAACTTACAAATATCTTAGATGTGGTAATGTGAAAGTATTCCCTTCGATACTCCGTATACTATTGTCGGCCAACGACAAGGTGTGTACATTCGTCAATTTTGGAAACATGCCAACCTCTAACTGCTTTATTCGATTTCTATTTAAGTATCTGAAAATGAACAACATTTAAAACTGATTATATAGAAAGAAGCTACTTGGATAATAGAGATGGGCACCGCTCATGTGATTAGCGTGAATCATGCGCGTAAATGCTCGTGATTAATTTTATATTTCAATTCAGGTGAGCGTGAATAAACGTGGGTATAAAAAAACAAATTTTTCATGAGTGGGCGTGCATGAGGTTTTTGGCGTGATTCTTTCGTGATTTTTTATTTCTGGTATTTTTTTAATTTAATTTTTTAAAAAGAATTTTTTTGTAAGTAGAGTAGAATCTTGAAAAAGTTAACGACCACAGTATAGTATAGTTAGTACTTTTATTTCACTGTCCACACCGAGCATCACAAAGGGAACCTGTGCAACCTAACCTGATCGAACTGTTCCTTTCCCACTCTTGTGAACATGCATGAAAGTGAGCCAAAAATATAAGGTCGAGTATGAGCGTGTGCATGAATAAAGTTCGTAAGAATCGTAAGCGTGAGTGAAAATTCACTCATGATCCCATCTCTATTGGATACACTGTGAATGTGAGTTTATTAATTTATTACTTTTTAATGAAGTGTATTTATAAAGTTTACAAACAGGAAACGTGCACTAAAGTACCTTATGTACGAGGGCAAACAAGCATATGTGCAAAAGTGTTTATGTATGTATGTGTGTAGCATGATTCTTTACTTACAAGACTTCTAATTTTTGTAAAGGCTCAAAAATCTTGGCATTGAATGTGTTCAACCGGTTTCTGCGTAAATCTCTGGGGAGAGGGTGGAAAAAAATCAATATCAATCACTGCTTAGATACGTAAAGATAAAAAGTAAATTTTTTTTATTCATATATGGGTATGTATACGAGGGCAGTTTGATAATTCTGTGACTTTCTCGACAAAATAATTTTTTTTTTTCGCAAAAAAGCTTTTTTATTTCTCAACATGGTATTCTTTAAGCTCGATACATTTAATTCAGAGTCTTGCTATTTTTTCAATTCCCTCCAAATAATAAGATTTCTCAGCATCCTCAAAATAGGAATTCGTCTAAATGAAAACCTTTTCGTTTGATCAAAATTTCTTACCATTCAGCCATTTTTTAACTTTGAAAACAAACTGCTAAATCGGGAGACTATGCTGGAAGTTTCCATAATTCGTCCACAGTTAAAAAACGGCGCAAAAACTCGTTCGGTTTGTGCTTGAACATCGGCAAACATTCCTTTGAAATGGTTATATGATTGCAATCGCGGCACCCACTGCGCGGATGGCTTTTTCATACCCAAATATTAATGCAAAATGTGATGTACTCGCGCGGTTGAGATGCCTACAGCCAGCATTTTCATTCCCCGATCGTCCAATACCATTTCAATGGACTTTATCGTTTATTTCTGGCGTGACAAAACTCCTTTGAGCGACCTAAACATTTGGCATCATTTGTCAAACTCATTAAACTACTTTTAACCATTCAAATTAATGCTGCAGAGTCCCCATAGCATTTATTAAGCCTTTATTTGGGTTCTGCACGGTTTTTTACGTAAAAAAATAATTTTAATCTGTCCACGAAATCCACTCTTTTTCATTTTTGTTAAAATTCACTTTCAATGGCTGTCAAAAGAAAACCTAGTAGGTGCTGCTTCCTCCAAATTCGACAGTAGTCTAGTAATAGATACAATTAAACAAGATTAGTGTTGGATTTAAAGTTACTGCACTCAAAATATTCTGTACGTAAAATTAACTGAAATTGTAATTTAAAATAAGTGAAAGTTCACTTTAAAACCGGTGTACTCATTTTTCATTTAAATTTAACCAAAAGTTCATTTAATTTTTAATGTTAAAAAATTAATTGACTTAAGCCCGTAAAAATAAAAGATTTTTCCTTTGTTTGTGTAGGAGAGAAAATCTCAAACAAATCAAATAAAGCAAGCAAAGATAAAAAAGAACAGCACTTGAAAACAACCGACAATATTAAATGTTACCGAAAATCCGTATTAATATGTTCTTAGTTTTTGAATGAATGTTAGAATCACTTAAAAAAATAAAATTGCTTACAATTTTAAATGTTTATTCTTTTAAAAATGACTGAACGGATTACTTCTTGAATAACGTACAGTCCGTTACTGTAATAATATTGTGAGTGTGCTTTTTAAATATAAAAAGTGGCGAAACTATCAAACTGCCCTCGTATATTTAACTTACAACTCCAATAATTCTTCCAAGTGGATAAAGTCATATTCATGTAAAATATTTAAATTATTGCCGGATAAAATGCTGAAAAAAATTCGAAGTTTTAAAACTCATAACAATTTAAAAGTTTTTAAATCATTTGCATAGTTAGTTATGTTGTTATAGAAAACTGATGTAATTCAGTGGAATTTAAAAAAAGTTTTCTTTGCATTGTCACCCGGGTTATCACCCGTTTACCAACCACCCTCCCACCAATAAATATGTACATATATTTTTATAGGCCTGATGTACTCACAATGTTTGTAAATAATTTCCTTTCACAAACAGATTTTCCGGCAGCCACTCAATTTTATTTTCATCCAAATATCTGAAAAAAAAAGAATTAAGGAAATAAGCATAAGGCCTTAACAAAGTAATGGGTGCCTATTTTTTCGAAACGTGGAACTTTAAATTAAAATTAAACACAAGCAGAGAGAACTTTTTGCTTAAAAATTGCCAATAAAAAAAATGCACGGCCTGACCATATCTGTAACGCTTCCATTCTCTTTAAATTTCTTTATAATCTTGCAATTCTTTGTACATTAGATCGATTATGACAACCATAAGCATGCCGTAATGCTCGAAAAGTGGCCTAAAACGTAGTATCTAGTAGTAGTAGTAGTAAGTTTTAACTATTTTAATGCGTTGTTTGGTTGTTAAACGTTCGTAAATGGCATTTCAGATGGCAGATAAGCCTTTATAATATTAGCTGCGTTCGAGTACTTTTACCGTAAAATGCAGTAAATGAGTAATTACTGAGTAAACTGAAAAATTTATTCTAAAAAAGCTGTTGCCCCAAAAAGTCCGCGAACAAAAAAATTTTAAAAATTAGTAAGATTAAGGAAACAGCTGATTCCAAATCAATATAGTGTTGAAATACATTTATACTTTGGACTACTCAACTCCATTTCTTGTTGGTACTCGATGCACTATTTATTATAAAACGAATATTTTAAGAAAATATAAACAAATTATTTTCTGTAATCTATTCCATATGTTTATTTTTTATTTTATTTGATTTTCCTAATTTGTGTCTGATTAAATTTATTCAAAAGTATTTGATTATTTGTTTTTGCTATTGACTACCTTAAAAGCAAGTTCAGTACTAAGTAACCATATACTTAGCATTTTCGCAATTCCAAAAAAATAACAAAATAACAACGAAAATGGCTTTAAATGGTTTCTACAACATTCCTTTCCTTTTTAAAAGGCATATACGAGTACATAAATGTTTAATTTTTTCACAAATTGTATACTTTTTAATTTCCTACTTTTTGTTTGTTTACCTTTTGAATCATATGTTTTTCTGTTGTACTAAATTTTACTACAAGAAATTTCTGCAGTAAAAATTTTTAAATTCTCATTCATGAACTGTCACTTTATGCTCTCATTTGTGTTCTCATTTACTGTAACTTGAGTAAACGAACGCAATTTAGTAAAATGCAGTAAAGTTCAAGAAAAATTTGTAAAAATTGTTGGGTACTCGAACACAGTTATTGTGAACAATAGAAGCATAGGGTCTCTTTTTATTTGAGGTTTTATTAATCCTCGCTTAATTTACGGCTTCCGCATCTAATCTTTATATTGAGGCTGCCAACTGACCCCCAAGACAGTGCGCCGTTTGCTAAACGGTGTAAAAAACAACGATTAAACTTCCCACAGTGTACCGGTGTTAGCATTCATTTAGGTTATTTAGCATGGTATTTTTGTTTGATTGGTTTTTTGGTGACGCCAATGACCCACCCGGCACATCGCTGCAAGGATCACTAGGAACTTGGAATTGATTGGGAATTCGAAAAAACCCCTCCAAGAATCGCTTCTTATAGCCACTGTCTGTTCGCGACCGCTAAAATGCAGCTGTCCCGCATATCTAAGAGACGTACCAATGTCCGCAACCTATGACACATCCGGTAGCATTCAGCTCTGCCTCCTACAAGCAGGTAATAAAACATACAATATCATTAAATTACGTTGTATATTTTATTATCAAGTTGAAAAATGTATGATATTACTAATATCGGTCTTCTCTTTAATCCCGCATCTAAGCAACCGAGAACTGTCACATCAAACACTGTTGCCAATTTAAAGTTCTCTCCGCCTTAAGAAAAAATTACAATATTTATACAAAAAATCAAGGAATAAAAATTAACGACCTTATTCATAAAAATTACTTATTTTAAGTTTTAAACTCACATTAGTTATTAAACACTTTTTGTTTTGTAAACCAATAATAAAAAAGAGTATTCATAAATGTTCAATAAGTCTAAATTAACTATGAGACTTTAGTTTTAGGAGCGAAAATATAAATACTTGCTTCGCTAGCTTTGTGTGTTAACAAATTTTAATGTAGCGCCTGAAGGTACTCAAAATTATTACAGCCTCATAAATTGTCTTTATTTATTATTTTAGTTTTTTTTTGCTTCAACTTGAGATAACGGTTTCTATCGAAAAATGAAACAGAACTAAAATCAAACAATACCTTTTTCTCTTAACAATTATTTTTATTAGGTACAACTTCGCGGAAGTTCCAGAAGATTTTTATATATTTCTTTACTTTTGTTTTATATATCAATATACTGGTTTAAGTTGATGGCCCGCAATCACGAGTTCTTGCCTCAAAACTTTTGGTTTTTTTTGCATTTATGCAATGCTCCAATAACGAACTCATATAAATTTTTAAAAATTTCTTATTGATTTCACGGCCTCTGCTATCCAACGCTATGTTTTCCTTTATTAACTCCACAAATTTGCGAACAGTAGATTTCTTAAATCGATATTTAACTTTAAATTGTTCATCTGTGATGGAGAATGGATTTGCGCTTTCCTTGTACACTTTTGGTTGCCGATAATTTGATATCTGAGCTAAAGTGTTTGTGAATATTTGAATTTTTTAGTCAATTTTGCTTATTTGTATTAATATTACTTTCCTATTAGGCGAGTATATCGAATCCATAATATTAATTAAATCACTTTTTCAATCATTTTCCCTAAAAATGTTTTTATAAAATGTAAATATATGTTTTAACAAAAAAAAACAAAATGGCAAAGTGTCCTTTTATTATCAGATTTTGTAGATGCTTTATAAAACGTTTAAAAGCCTATTAATCATTTATGAATATAACTTTTTTGAATTTTGCTTAAAAGCAGTTTATAAACCTACTGTAAATTTTTATGCATATGGCTCTAAAACTATGAATCATCAAGATTTTTTTTCAGTATAAACAATTCATGTGATTAATAATAAAAAATACATGTTTTTCAAAAAGATTAATTGTGGTAGTATGAAAATCATAAATTTAATACTTCTTACAATGTTCTAACCGGCACTGAAGACAATTTTTTGAAGGCATGAGAGTCCATCAAGGTGATAGAGCAAAGTTTTAATACCCTGAAATGTAAAGGAATATTTTTTGTTTATTATTATTGTTTATTATTGAAAAGATAAATAAGGTTGAATTGAATATCAATTCTTAGAAGTGTTGACAAAAATCTTAATTCTTAAGGAAAATATTTTGTGAAAAATTCGCAAGAAATTATAAACAAGTGCATACCCGTAAATCTTAATTGACCAATTAATATAAATTTATATTTGAACAAATATTTATATTTAATAACTTTTATAAACGAGAATTGCAAACGGCTGAACAATTAAATTAAATAGCCTAATCTTATGTTCCGACATACTCCTTAATTGTGCAATTAACAAACATTATACAATGCAAAAAGTCAATTATGCCGGATTGAATATTACCAGTTGTTGAAGCTTGCCAACGCAACTCACCATTGTATATAATTTTTGTCGATTTTGAGCGTGCATTCGACGCAATAAGCAGAAAAGCTATCTGGAAATGTCTTCCTAATGCAGGCATTCCAGGCAATATAATTTCTATTATACGAATGTTATACTAAGATTTGACATGTACATATATACCTTAAGGATATGCAACAAGTTTCATATATTACTTGCGCCTTTACGTTAGTGTTTTTGTTTTGTATTTGTGGCAAGAGAAACTTCTATAGCTGAAATTTCAGCAGAAAAAATAATTTCTTTAAGTTTATTTAATTTTGTTTTGTTAATTTTTCCCGCAAAACATATTAAAATGAATTTATTTCTATTTTTATTGACTGCTTCAATACTTACAATTCTTCGGTCATGGGCAGATTATCTAAAAATGTTTCACTTAAATGTGTAAAATTGTTCCCCGTTAAATCCCTGCAGTTGGAAATTATTGAAATGTTTACAACAAATCAAAATAATAATAAAACAAAAACAACTTACAGCATGGCCACATCGTTTTTGGGTAAATTTGCCGGTATCGCTGTTAATTGTTGGTTGCGACATAAAATTTCATTGCCTCGACATGGGCAACTTAAGTTGCTTGAAGGCCAGTCTAATAAATTAAAAAAAGAAAATACAAAAACAGCAAATAATTTCAGTCACAATAAATGAAAAATCATTTGTTAGTTTTTTCCCTTACAACTTTATTTTTTATCTTCACTTACAACATGTTCCAATCGGTACATCATCATGCCTTCCGTATGGCTGTTTGCGAAACAAATGATCCCAAAATTTGGCATCAACATCATTAATGCAATTCCATTCGTCAGAGGCATCATCACAGTCAGCCGCGCCATCACAATTCAATCGTTGTGGTACACACTGTAACGTTGTGTTGCAATTGAAATAGCCCATGGGACAGGTGGCCTCTGTATCTTCCGGTAAAACTAGAATTTCATCTTGATTTATGCTTAATGTAATACAATTCGCTGGCTGGTTGATGATGCAGAATGTAAAAAGAAGCCATATAAGGACTATTGGATAAAAAATATTGCAGAAAATTAATTGAATAATTTTTTTCTATTTCACTTTATTTTGTATTCTTATCAATTTAATTAAGATTGAAAATTTTTATTCGAATAACTTGTAAAAAGAAATGGATTGTTCGATTTATATAGAAACACACTAGTGATGCTTAACAGGAATCAAGAAAACCAAAATGGCGCGTTTTTCGGGATTAAGAAATTCTGGGATTTTTAATTCATCAACTTTTATGTACAACATACATCGTGTTCCGATAAGACGTTTCATTTTAAATGGCCCGCCATTTTAACAGTTGTCATGACTCAACCTGAAAGTATTTCGCAGATAACAAGTACAAACTACGCCATTCATTAAATTTTAACGATGTTTCTTTCAACAACGCATTGAAATTATTTAAATTCACTACAAAAATGGTCGTTCCATTATTGTTAATGGCGTAGTTTGTTTTTGTCAGCTGTCAAGTAGTTACAGGTTGAATCATGGCGACTGTTAAAATGGCGGGCTATTTAAAATTAAATGTTTAATTGGAACACCCTGTATTTTTTTTCATTCTAATAGAAAATGAAATCTCTTATTGAAATGTACAAATAACTCAAAATCATTGTTTTTGATTAAATTTAAGTTAAAAGTTATTTATTAAGAAAATATCCTGTTGTATGATAGCCGACGCACGTGGGAGTATTTGAGGTTAAAACCCGGAAAACATTTTAAATGGGAAAGATAATCCTATTCCACCCAAAATGCTTTATTGTAAATCTGTGATAATCGGTTTCTTAAAAGGCTGCTACCTTCTCATCCTCAGTCGACGATCGGACGTTCGATGTTAACCACGTATTTTTGTTCTCGGCGATCTCGTTTGTATTTGCATGGTGGTTTCTGTGCCAAAATCTCTTCATCTGGCGAACAACAGGAGGGCAACGACTTTGACATGGAAGTGGAAGGGATTGCAACTAATTTAATAAAGGATATTTTGTTTAGTATATTCTTTATTTTCAAATTTTGTTGGCACTATTTGAATACCAACTTTGAGACTTTTTTTACTCAAATTTTCGAGATCGCATACATTGAAGAACATGCAAAAAAACTCGACGAAACCGAAGTTATCGAAGAGTTTAATTGACTCATAGTCATTTTATATTGCTAACAATGGCTTTTAGGAAGGAATGTAATCCCGCTACAGATACTGCATCAAGTATGAGATGTTAAGTATGCGGCCAAAGGTCAAAAGATTTCAATAAATTAAAGAAAACCGATGTTTCTAAAGGATCTCTCAAATTCGATGTGTCTTATTCACCATGCAAGAATACGTTTTTTTAAGCTACTCATATTATTTCATATAAAACCCCTGTAAAGAAGTGGCAATTGGCTCGATCGACTGAAGAGAAAAAAAAGAAAAATAAATAACAGATTCAAAAACGCTGCAGAGAAGAGATAGGCCTCCTTGTTGGCATTCCTAAAGCAGGCTACGGGAATTGTAATGAGGGCAATACTTCAAAAAGATTTTTTCAACTATGAGTATACCGAGCAAGATGTTGAGGGTCACACAACATTAGTGAACATGTCTAGTAAATGAAGTTCCGCTATTCTCCAGCTGGGGAGCAAACGGTCTCAATTAATGACTTCCAACGGACTATGTTGTGGGCTGTTCTTAGTGCCTCGTTCCACGAAACCCCTGCAGTAGTCAGCTCACGTACGGTTACGATGTGCCAAGTTGTTTTTGGACGTCCACGGCGCCGAGAGCCTTGGGGGTTGTAGTGTAGCGCTTCCTTGGCTGCCTAGTAAATAGTGGCCCAAAATTACCGAAGGATTTTGAGTTCATTGTAACTTTTTATTTAATACATAATTATTAATTTTTTGAATACTGTATATTAACGGAGAATATTTTAAATTTAATTATGAAAATTTATATCTCACAAGTGGTGGCGTGGTAATTTTCTGCTTCGCCTGTTCGTGGTCTTTTTAAAGCATTTTCCATAACCTTTTGCAAAACTTCAGGTGTTGTTGTTAATTTTATCGCGTATAGTGATTTTTAATTACTGGATGGTTCTAGACTTATTAGTATAGACTTCTCCTTTCAAATAATCCCAAATAAAACAGTCTGAAACGGTTAAATCCGGTGAACGCGGAGGCCAATTAATATCTGTTGTACGCGAAATAATTCTTTCACTAAAGATGACGCGTAAAAAGGCAATTGTGTCTTTCGCAGTGCGCGCTGTTGGAACAATACTTGCGGATGGCCTTAAAAAATTTTCCAACATTATCCGATATCGAACACCAGTGATTGAAATGTGGACACCGTGTTCATTTTCCAAAAAATATGGGCCATTCCAACGAAACACCGCACCAAACAGTATACTTAATTGGGTGTAACTGTCGCTGTTGAACTACTCTTGGATTTCCCGTAGCCCATGTTCTGCGGTTTTGCCTGTTAACGAGCCCATTTAATTGGATGTGGATTTCGTCTCTCATAATTAAATTAGGAATAGTATCATGATTTTCTTTTGCCTTTTGCCAGAAATAAATTGCATAATCAAGTCGTTGCTGGTAATCTTTCGGTATCAATTCTTGGACACGCTGAATTTTGCATAGACACATTCTTATTGTATGCTAAATTCTCTGCAGCGACCCTCGTGTTTGACTCTGAGGGTTCAAACAATAGACCTGTAGTGTACACATGTCGTCATACAACATGCTTAGAGAGTACACACCAACCTTTATGAAGTACGGTACCAAACGATTGGGTTGCACTTGTAAATGTGTCAAAAGAATATGAGCCACATGCATATTGTTGACATATGTACGAGTAGTTTTAACTATATTTACATTTAAGTATTGTAAAGTATTGAGTGATATGAAAATCACTCAATACTGGATAATAAAAATAGATTTTCATAAGTTGTATATAAGCCATAGAAAATATCAAATAAATGAAACTTTGCATGGAACACGTATTTCGGCAACATCTGCCATGTTTCATTACGTTGTCTCACCAAACTTTTGGCAGTTTTTTTCAACGCCTACAAATAAACTGGCACCCTACAGCTGTATAAATATATATTGGGCTACAGGAACAATCAACATTTTTACAGACCGTTGATTTGAGAAATAAAGCTCTACGATTTGGGCATGTTGTTCGATTGTGTACTGTTCAATTTTAAATTTCCAAGTCTTCGTTACAAAATACCGCAAAAAAATATATATAATAAAAAAAGTTATAAGAAAATCAAACCTCTCCGGTGATTTTGGGCCAGCCTGTACCATCGTTACATTAAGAATTATTATTTTTGAAACGTAGATGCTTAATTTCTTTTATAATTATGAATTGTCAAACTTTATTATGATTGAATTATAAAAAAGAAAACTAATACATTAATTAGTTTTTTCCGAGTTTTTCCTCAAATACTCCCATGTGCAACGTTCTCTCTCTTATGCAAGACAAATCAACCAGGTAGTAACGATTCTACAACAATACAAAATTTGTTCTAAAAATACCTGAGTAGCTGCCAAACCTGGGTGGCAGAGTCAGCACAGATGAATCTATAAGTTAATGTCAAACATCATATAAAGTGTGCTGTTTGGCTGTTTAAATTCAGCCATGTTGTTATGAGTATATTAGTCGACTT
This sequence comes from Gymnocheta viridis, assembly GCA_956483585.1. NCBI lineage: Eukaryota > Metazoa > Arthropoda > Insecta > Diptera > Tachinidae > Gymnocheta > Gymnocheta viridis. The sequence goes on from OY101443.1 coordinate 14,139,241, forward strand.
TCGACTTTTCGATCAAACATTTTCTGTTCCGATTAATCGTAGACAAAAATCGATTATTTTATAGTCGATTTGTTTTTTTTTTTTTTTTTGTTTGGTGTTTATTTCAAATTCTAAGTAAAACTTAAAATTGTATTTATTAAATTCTAAAGAAAGTTTCTTTCGTAATTGACATTGAAAACAACAATAAAAAAACATTTTTTTCGATATAAGGAGCGATATAAGTTACCATAAAATTAAAGTGGACCTTTCGGCCACTTTGAAAACGGAATTAATTGTTTTTTTCACACTCCTCATCCGATATTTTTTTAATATCAATGTTTGTTGTTTCTTTTTTTTAGCAAAAGAAATTTTATGGCATATTTACAGATGATTGGCCAAAGTGGATATGCTTCTAGTACAAATAGAGCACCTGCTCTTTTTTCCATTTAAAATTTTTTTAAAGTAGTGCCAAACATGGTTCGGTGGCATTTTTAACAAAATGTTATGTACATATATAAATATTATCTTTTTCACGAGACTTCACTTTTTTATTAATGATACACCGACTTACAATTTTATTATTTTACTTTATTTTGTTTTCACAAGAATTTGAACAATGTAAATTAAGTTTAGGTTAGACGACTATCAATTAAGATTTCTTTCGGTATTTTTATTTTGTTGTTGTTAGCCACAGCGAATTAATGCCAAGTGGCTTTATTAGTGCAACTGCAACTGGCATTAACCTAACTGTCATGTTAAATGCACGCATAAAAAGTTTTTGTTTAGTTTTTTCATATAGAGTTTGACACGTTGGTGTAGTCAGTTGATAATCATCTGGACGAAAACAAAAAATTTGTGTGAGGGTATTGAAATAAATGTGTTTTTCTAATCTTTGTAGAGCGGTGCCACTATTAATTTTTTCTATAAAATGAATTATTTACATTAGTTTATGCATATGGTGCAACACAGCTTTATTTCTTAAACGCCATTCTCTGTGCGTTTTTTCTTAATTTGATTAATCGGCGCCAAAAGTCGTTTTCAGTATAAAGTTGGTAACGAAAAATCGACTACAAAAAAGACTTTTTTGGCACTGAAAATCGATTTTCGACTACAATCGAAATCGACTTACCATTCGCTAGAGTATATTATCAACACAAATTTAATTTTACACAAATGACTGGGCTATCGCTGCTACCTGATTGATTTGCCTTGCTCTCATGGTATATCAGAGATCAATCTAAATTGTAGACGCTATTTGTATAATTTAAGTTTTAAATTATCATTTCAATGCATTCAAGGGTACTTACTGCCTGACTTTTCCGACTCCGACTTCTTTGCCAAATTATAAATTGCCATCTTTAAACCGTTCGTTACTTTTTGTGGCTGCGACGTACTCGTATAATATTTGTGTCTTATAAAAAGCAACAACATTTGTTTTGAGTTTATAAAAATGCCTATTGAAATGTATATTTTCAATATTTTTTCTTTGTTGTTGTTGTTGTTTTAATTAACGTGAACAAACATCACTTTAAAGATTTTCAAAATTTGCTCATCAATACACAAGTGTTTAAATCGTTGTTGTTGTTCTTGTTCTTGTTGTTGTTGTTAATATATTGTATAGAATTTAGAATTTTTGATCTGTTTTAATTTTTTTTAGTAACAAACAAGGTAAAATGAATTTTCCATTATTAAGGCATCTGCTTTAGTGATATTTTTGTGATTTTTTTTACTTCTTATATATTTACGTGCATTTTGCAATTCACGATCACAATCTGGAAAGAAAATTTTTAAATTTTATTAACTAAAATATGCTGTTGATATATTTAGTTTAGAAAATTTGTTTACACACCGCCAGATATACCTATTTTCAAATGTTGATTTAAATAGATTTGAAAATATGTACTCGTATGTATGTATGTATCTACCTGTGTATGTTTAATATAAAGCATAACAAAAAAAAACTATAAATCATTAAACTGTCCAAATAATTTTCATTCAAACGATGTGTCTTTTATCACCTAAAATGTATAAATATTAGTGTAAGATCACAATGCGATTCAAAAAAAATACATCTGCTTCCTAAAATCAGTTTGCTAAAAGCTCTGTAGAAGATCTTCATTGAAATTTAGTGTTGTTGAAAGGTTTTTAGAAACCCGAGATACAAATAAAACACTAAGAATAACCAGATACGTTAATTTTAATATGCAGTTCATTTAATATAACAAACGGATAATAATGTTAACTTCAATCTTATCGACTTAAATAGGGAACAAACGCATCGACTTAAATAGGGAATGCTATTATCGACTTATATGGGGAACGCTATTATCGATATCTATGTAAGGTAAAACGGCTCAAAAACATTTGCTCTTCTTCTTCTTCTCTATTAACCATTCTTTGTTTTTTGCTTTGTTTGATGGCCATTGACGAGCTTAAGTGCAGGATGTATGTATGTTTTATTAAAATCTGTTGGCTATCTTGGGAGTTATATATAAGCGTTTATGACGTCACATAACCCAGCAAACATCTGTTGGACACTCTATTTGCACTTAATGATTTTATTATTTGCTTTTATTGTAATCAATCACATTAGCACGGACATACACTATGCCACAAAAATCTCAGGACGGTCGCAAGTTTCAACATATTTCCGACAATAGTTATGGGATTTTCATAAAATTTTTTATGCGGACTTCTAATTTTATCAAACAAAACGAAACGCCGCAAAAGTCTCCGGATGGGTTTGAGTTTTTACTTTTACTGTTATAACGGCGGAATTGAGTTTAAAATTATTTAGTGATTTTTTTTAAATAAAGAAGGCCTTGAAAAATCACTTGCCACTCATTTTTGCAAAGAATTAGTGTTTAAAGAAATAAACACCATGATTTTGCATGTCGATGTCGAATTTGCGGCTCTGACAATTTATCCTAGATTAGAGAAAACATGCACACATTTTCTTTAATCTATTAGAAATCATCACTGTCGAAAATTCGACTGCGACATATGTACATGATCAGTGTGAAAATGTGTGAAATTAGCGAAGACTTCCACGATGGAAAATCCTTGTCGGAAGTTGGTTAAATATTAAAATTGGCAAAGTCCACAGTTGGTACAAATAAGAAGAAATTACAATGCAACTGGTACATTTGGAAGTGAGCCGAGATGAGAACGTCCAAAAAAGATAGATGAACGAAATGAACTTGTGATAGTCAGAAGAATTTCTGAAAATCAAAAGATAAGTGCAATGAAATTATCCTAAGAAGTTTTGATCGATCTTCCGAATAAGAATAAAAATCCTTGTTGTGGAGACAAATCCCCTAAACTGGAAGGAGCTCTGCAGAAAGTTGCAATGAACTTGTTAATCGTTATTTTTCACGATTATTATTTAATATATTTTTCTACGATGTATCTGCTTTTTAACTCGTCAAATCCCAGAGTCACCTGTAAGTGGCAGACGCTTATAAATTTTTTTTCGAACATACAACAACTAATTTTTGAATTTTACTACTAATGATACAACGTCAATTAGCAGTATCTTCTATTAATGTTTAAAATTAAAAAAAAACGGTTTTGCCTATTAATTATATAGATATGAAAAAAATATAATTATGTTAAAAATTAGGGGAACCCTCCTTACACGCACCAGTCGGACTCGCACTTGGCTGATTTAATGTAGTTTTTTTAACATATACAAAGCATAAAGGATATATCAATCATTTGTATTTAAATAACAGCAAAAATGCGACCGACGTGCACCTGTAGTAATGTTTGCCTTCGAGTTGAATATTTAAAACGTAATTGAAATAAACTAAAAGCTCTTGGAAAACATTTATTACAGCTTCAATTGAAAAAGAAGAAACAAATATTTTTAACAGCAAACAATTGTGGTTAATACAAGAATAGTTGCTAATTACTTATTTGTGTTTGTTAACGTCGCACAATAAATAAATATTGATAATAAAAGTCCTTTACATATAACTTTGCCCCTGCTTTTCGTCGTTTTCTTTAGTTGTTTGTTTACACAGTGCGACAAAAAAGTACCTGCGACGTTATATTATTTTTCTTGTAGGTGTTATTAAGTAGATCAAGAATCTGTATTTGAAATTTCCGGAACACCTCCAAAATCTGGAGTTACGGGTAAGAAACCGGGTTTTCGTACCTCTATGCACTTATAAGTCTGTAACTTAGTTGAATATTAACCGATTTAATGTTTTAGAACGGATTTAGAAAGCAGAGACTGATGCCTTTAAAATGATGTATATGATCTTCATGTTACTTTACATGTTAGCGATTTAACCGCAAACACATTTTCCATTAAATTTTTTCGCTATTTTTCATATTCGGACATGTTTTTTTGCAGTATTTTGTAGGAGAACCCTATTTTTTATACACATAATATGAAAGTATATTTTGTGAGGAAAAAAATGCTATTTTGGTTTTTAAAATCCGTTAAAGAGTAATTGATTTATTAAACTTTTTATAAAAACAAAATATTTGCAAAAATCCCTACATTCAGTTTTTTGTGTTCTTTTAATGCGATAATTGTTTTGTTTTTTTTTTTATTTTAAACAAAAACGATGTAATAATCATAAACCATAAATATAATCATTGGTACATCAGTGTTCGCCAAACTTTTTATATTCCAGAACCCCATTTGTTATTTATACAAAACTTTATATTCCTTTAAATTAAATTAGTATTAAAATGGATCTTTCTAAAGATATCATAGTTAATAGTTAACATTGTAACGAAAAAAAGCAGGAATATATATAATATCTCATGCTAACTATAATCAATTCAATTGTTACAGCCTGAGGCTACAAATTGCAAATCACTGTTATACTTTACTCAAATATATTAGCCCAAAGATTTTAACTACATATATAAAAATTCGCGTTTTTCCCCCGTTACAATGTTAACTATTAACTGTGATATTTTAGAAAAATCCTTTTTAATACTAAATACCGGAAATTTCAAATACAGATTCTTGATCTACTTAACAGCACCTACAAGAAAAATAATATCACATACCAGGTATTTCGACTTCGTTCTTTTTGTGTAACACAGTGTTATTTGTTAATGGAATTGTTACAGTTCAATAAAAGCACACCATCCATTCATTTATATTTGCCAAAACTATTAACACAAGTGCCATTATGCTGGTTAATTAGAAGAAAAATGCTTACATTTAATGTTTGTTTGTTTGCTTGTGGAATATAAATTAGTTAACAAAATACTCGAATAAACAAAAGAGCAGAATGTGAAATAATTCTTTTTAGCTTTTCTCTAGGGGCAGCAAATCACGGTTTTATAAATTTTCTTTTCTTTCATGTAACAGCACAGAAACGAACTTTCGTACAAAAGTGACAATTTCAGTTTTTCAATTCCACCATACAATAATTAAGAAATCGGAAATGATAGTTGAAATAAAAGAATAAATTAAAAAAATCTTTGGTCACACTTTTAGGAGCAACAAATAAATACTTGTTTCCTTGGCTTTCTGCGTTAAAAAACACAGTTTAAAAAGGCTCCATATGCAGGTGTGTTAGACGTTTTTATTAAAAAAAACTTGACTACTTATCACCCTGATCTTGATCCGAGAGCTTGCCTACAATTAGTTGTCTGCTGCCGCGTCCTCATTTTTAAAATACCCCTGCAGCATTTTTTAACTAAATAGTTGGTAGTGCGCTACACCGTCACTTAAATTTCAACCAGTGCAGTCAGTTAATTTGTTTTCTTTCCCCAGAAAAATGTTGAACCGCATTTTAAAATTAATTAAAAAAAACAACTTAAAACTGTGTTCAGACATGCATTCTTAATTGAGTCAATATTCGGTTTATTGACAATATTATTTTAGTGTTCAGATATACTAAATTTAGCTTACTCAATAATCAGTTGATAGTTAGAAAATATAATTGTTTTTATTTCGGTCGTTGAAATTTGTTTTGAAAATTACAAAAATTAAAATAAATAAAAAAGAAATTAATATTATGTACTAGAAACGCCGTGCTGTTGCGTTGACGTACTTGGCTCAGGAGACGGAGAACACGATGATCGTGCACCAGCATACAATGCCTTTGATGAATTTGAAGCATCTGCATAAATAAAAATATTTAATAATTATTAATAATAAAAAATTTTAATCGAAAATGAAAACAGAAAAATAGGCTTTTCTTCTAATGAAATATATTTCCTCAACTGGTTAGAATAAGATTCAGAAGAAGACTCAAATTCATTGATAATTTTAGAAAGAAAATTATCTTATTTCTTGTTATATTGGTAACTTTTAAAATTTCAAAAAAAGAATTCTGCGTTACCTGACAAAACACATACCATCTATGCTGTCTAGTGCCAACTCAGCAAACAAATTTGATCGATCGAAAGCGAACCAATTTCTATGTTTTACGTTAAAGTCTGCATAGAATATTAGATTATATGCCTTGAATCCACCAATAATTTGGTGGACAATTCCATATTTTGGAATGTGATGCACCAGATACTCCCATTGCCGCCTTTTCTTTTCTGCAAAAATGTTAATTTTAAAGCATTTTTTATAACGTTTTTTTTTTGTATGTACATATAAATATACTAAATACTTGTACATCCCGTGGACTACAAAACTAACTCATCAGAGCTTATCAGCCATCTCTGCGTAGATATGGCCATTTTTCCTATGTTCATGAAGCCCATCCATTTCGCTTGGCGTCCAAATATCTAGAAGGGCTGCCTCACTGGCCTCATTCCAACCCATTCTCTTTTTCTTAATTTTGTCACCTATTTATTTAAAAATGAAATTGGTTTATTTGTTTTTTTTTTTATTATAAATCATAGATTTAATAAACTTACCCTCAACTTTACACGCCACACTTCTTTTAACGTTTTTTTCAATGTTTTCTTAACATTTGTCATTGTAGATAGTTTTGCTCACTAAACACACTTGTGAACAGTGTTGTATTTCGAATTTTACTCAATTTTATAGCAATTTCGTACTTATTGAACAATAATTAAATTAAAATTTTGTATGGAATATTGAGCTCAATAATGGTATTTATTTAAAAAACCCTCAACAAACAAGAGTTTTTTAAATCTTTGAAAAGAGATATCGAGGCAATCTCGATTAATATAAATTTAATGGTATTTATTGCAATAATCTCAATAAAGGTGTATGTCTGAACGTAAGCAATTTATTTAAATAAATTAATTTTAATTTAAATAATAATGTCCTTAGCTGCTTAAAGCAAAAACCATAGAAATTTTGAAAATTTGTTTGTAAGCTCTTAAACAAATTATATCTAGTATATTATTAATAGGCAAACACGTTTTTTGTGATCCCTTTTACAGCCGTAATACTGAACCGATTTCGGAAATATTTATATGTTTTTAATGGGGTTTTAAATAGATGCGCACAATCTTAATTTTAATTAATTTAAATCGGTTTAGAATTTTGGGAGCTATAAGCGTTTGAAGTTGCTACTAACACATGCATACTAATTACACATACAAAGTGTGCATGTGTGTTTGTCCAATTTGCTTTGTATAGAAATGAGACACAGAGTTTTTTCTATATGTATTTTGTAAAAAGAGAGAGAGAGACAGAGAGATAAGTAAGAGAATTTTAAGTTGTTTATTTAGATTGTTTTTTGTTTTTGTATTTTACCGTATATATTTACGTAAATGTTTAATATTTAATTACTAGAATGCGGGCGATTCGCCGTCGACCGCTGGATATTACTTAAATATAAAAAATCTAAATAAAACTGTGTGTTATTTCACATGCCGTTCACGTTTACAGGATTTTATGTAAACGAACGCAATCTAGTCAAGACCAGTAACAACTAGCAAAAAATTTGAAGTACACGAACGCAGCTATTGTATTTTAACATTCCTCTTAAATTTTCCTGAGTTTGCTTCTGAGTAAAAATAAAAAACTGCAAAATGTAGATGCGAAACTCCTAAGCTGGAAAAACTCTGCCTTTAACAAATCCCACAATAGATGACAGAAAAACACACAAAATGCTTTTCTTTCTGTTGGTGTCTAAATATAGTGCAATTTACGATTTCCAACTTATTAACGACCGGCGATTTTCGCAAGATCTAGATTGTTGATTTGGATCATAATAAAAATGATTGCAATTTTTGTTGAAATTCTGGTAAAGTACACAACAAACATATTTTTCGTTATTTTTTCTTTAGTATTTTGGAATTTCAATTTATTTTGCTTTATTTATAAATTTTAATGGTTGTTTATGTTAAAACAAAGTGTTTATTGATATTATTTTAAATACTTTTGCTATTATATCTAAAGTTTCCAAATTGTGAATTGCTTTTTAATAAATTTACATATTTATTTTATGCATGAATAGAATTTTCAAATATATAGTAATTCTTACAACAAAAATAAAAAGTGTGGCAAGGACAGAGAGACGGACATTTAAAACGAAATAAAAAATTAAAAAAAAATTAATCTAAATTGACAGCAAGTTCTTTCAAATAAAGCAAAAATTTTTTAAATCAGTTCATAAATGGCGGAGCTCTGAGGCAGCGAGCGTTTCCAGTTTGGAGAACTTGTTCGCAAATCTGAGGTTTTCCCCTTATTTGGGGATGAAAATTTCGTGCTCATTCCGGGGATATTTTGATGATAGTATACTTCTATCGCCGTTCGATAGCGCAATCAATTCACCGTAACAATTGCGTCAGCCTCTATTTCGACAAAGTGATATTCATTGAACCCGCCAGACTTGGGTTTTACGAAATAAATTTTCAAGGAGGAGATTCCGGATCAGTTTGATGCATTTCAAGGACGTGTGTTGAATATCGTCGAGCGTGAGTTTTTGTGTGAGATTTTGTGCAAAATACGGTGCAATGTCGTTTGTGGAAAGCCTCATTCCACAGATCGACGAGAAATGTACAAACCTGGGCTTTCCTAAACACTATGGGCTACAAGAGCAAAATATTCTCAGTTGTTCTTCACACCACCAACTTGTCCCAACAGCTCGAAATGTTCCACCAATTTGACAATTGCTGGCCGAAAAAATGCTTTAGTTTTGCGAACTATGACCGTGGAATTTTCGCCAATTTTGTAGGAAATTTTAATAATTTCAATGCGTCGTTGAAACGTATATCGTTCCGTTTTTATTAATGGACTAGTTTGTACTTGTCGTTTGTCAAGTACTCGTAGTTACCGGTTGAGTCATGGCAACTGTTAAAATGACGGACTACTGAAAATCAAACGTCTTATTGGAACACCCTGTAGTTTAGAATATAGAGTTGTATTAACATTATTTTTCCGATCAGACCCATTGTGAGACATTTGTCTAACTCTGCAGCCACACACTTAAGGTTATCCAAATTCATTGAAATTGATAGCTGCACGCAATTTTAAAGCAATTTTATTTTTGAAGATGTCATCGTCAAGAAAACAGCTTCAAATTGTTGCTCTATAGATCGCACAATATCATTACACTTATTACTTTTACTCACAAACATATTTGATTTTATAATTTTAATTAAATAATAAATAAGAATTGTACTCAGCTGTTGGATGGAAAGATAATTTCAAAAGCAAGTTTGTATCAAGTTTTGGAAGTATGAGTGTATTAGTAAAAAAGTGTGTGAGTATTGAAACTTGATCGTGTAACCCTTAAATAAATAAAGCATTTAGGAGGTTTCCGGTTTATTTTGATAAAACTTTTTTCTGATTTTTAATCCTATTTTAGCGGGGTATTCATTCGTATACTGGAATATCAGTTTGGGGATTGCGAGGTTAGTTTCTTAGCTGACTAGCCATTCCATCCGAAAGACCTTCACAGTTTGTGCTTGAAATATTGAAATAATTTTAAAGTGTCGTTCGTAAAAAGTTATTCAAAAAGTGTCATTATTAACAGAAGATTTCTAAAAAATAATTCTCAAATTGCGAAATAAAAATAGTCGAAAAAAATATTTTTAATCAACATTTTTCGCGAAGACTTCGAGAGCGTTATTGTTTTTTGTTTTATTTTTTAATATAAAATTATCTTTACTTCCGAAAGTGTCAGTAAAAAGATTGTTGCATGCGATCATACATGATAGTGACTAAAATGTAACCCATAATTCCAATCTCTAACTTCTATTAAACAATTGATTTATTTCATTGTATTTGTTTTTCTTAATTTATTACAAATGGAATAGAAATGTTTAATCAGGCATGTTCTGTAAAACGAGTGAATTTCGAACGAGTTCTATAAACATTTTTAGTAAAAACAAGAGGGCGCAAGTCACGGGATTCAATATCGAACGGAATCCCATACAAAATTTGTTTTTGAACTTGTATGCAAATTTCGTTCGATATCAAATGCCGTAATTTGCCACCTGACTTATTTGTACTATTTTTAATTAATTATTTTCTGTGGTTTTGATGTTTAAAATATTGCATTCGAACTAAAATTTAAGTATCCGATTGCATTGCAATTGCAACTTGACAACTATTTGTATTCTGGAACCGCGCGATTTGAAATCACTCGATTTACAGGTCCCCCGAATGTTTGAAGAGAGAGTAAAACTGTTAAATAAAGAAAGAGTTAATTTATGTATTTTATAAATACGAGTTTTTAAAATAAGTGTTGACATTAATGAGCTGTTTATAACACCAACCTTTTCCATAAATCATTGGCTTCTTAAATACTGCGATTCCTTCAGCAATGAATGAGGTTTGAAAGTTGATTACGGAATTTATAATTTATGCTGAAAATATTTTAAAATGCATTACGAGGAGGAGAGTTAAAATCGTCCAAAAATGGCGTTACGTAATACGTGAACAACCCTCAAGTAATGAAGCAATATATTTTTAAAGGGATATTTAATTTTTTTAATGTTTTATTTTTTTATTTTGACACTGAATGATCCAGAAAAAGCATTGATATTTTTTATTGTTAATAATATTCATTTTTTAATTGTTATAATTTTTCAACCTTTTTAATAAAATATTAATTTTTTTATTATTAAATTTTTTTTTCAATAAAAATGATTTTTTTAATTATTTAATTTTTTTCAATAAAAATAATTTTTTTAATTATTTAATTTTTTTCAATAAAAATTATTTTTTTTATTTATTTAATTTTTTATATACATATATGGAAATTTTGCTACTTTTTAATATAATTTTAACACTTTTATATATTATTTATTAATTTTTTTTATTCACAATTTTTTTTATACATTTTTGAAAATTTTAATATATATTTTCCTAATTTAACTACTTCTTTCTCACATGCAACACTTTTTCATTTTAATTCTTTAAAAACAAAAAATTAAAAACCTCAAACTATTTAATTTACAATAATATTATCAGAGCATTTTTATGAGTAATAAACTCCAGCAAAAGCTTTCAATGGTTGAGCACTTTAAATTGTTTCTTTTTATTAAAAAAATATTTAATTTTATGGCACTTTAGGAAGAAAACATTTAAAACAAAATTTACGCTTAAACCAACGCAGATTTAAACGAAATCAAATTTCTTTTACATCATTTATTTTTTGAACCCGCTTAAAAGCATCCGCACTCGTCCAATTGATACCAAAAACTGATTATAATTTACTTGGTTCTTGAATTCCTTGGAAAACATTTCAAACACAACAACAATGCCCCGTTGCTGTTAGCCAATTGTGTGAGTTTTCTTTGAATGCTTTTGCATATGTATGTATGCGTTACCGGCTTTTTATTTCACTGTGTGTGTTAGTAGAGAATAAACACTACATAAAATTTGCTACATTACTTAAACGAATGTATGAATGAAAAGCTTTTCATACCAAAAGAAAAAGCGTTTTGTTAAGGCGCCAATTTTATTACTATTAATAAATTATTATTATTAGTAAGCGTCAGACCGAACGTTCGGTTTCGGTGTCGGTATCGGAATTCCGCAAAATATTTTGTTCGATATTCGGTAAAAATCTTGATTTCAATTAAAAAAAATCAAGTGTTTTTGATTGTGCTTATTGAGACTTGAAAAATTACGTTACAATTTTTTGTAAACATTAATGGTATTGAAAACTTAAAATTATAAAGTATTATTTTAATTATTTTAAAAAAGAAAAGAGTGCACGTGCTTAAGGAATTAGAAAAAGAAAAATTAAATAACTAATTAATTAATATATTACACAGAAACAACAATGTTTGCTCCCGACATTTGCATTAACTAATAGAGTAATTAATCTATTTATAATATACTTATAACTAAAACTTAAAATAAAAAATCTTAAAACTAAACCTTAAATCTAAAAAAAAATAAAATAAAAAAATAATAAAAATAAAAATATATATTTCCCTCTATGAATGCCAGGAGTAATTCTATGATAAAAACTTTGTCCAGAAATACCACCAGAACGCTCCCGCAAAATACCTACTGCGGAAAGGTAATTTGCATTATACCACCAACTCATTTCATGTTCACTAAAAAGTATATCCTGCATTATATTGCCTTCAAAAAAATGTAGTCTATCAATAAATCTCTTCATCAGATTTAAAGCATATTTGGAAATGGGACTTATTGAAGCCTTGTCATAAATAAAAACGTTTGAAAATCTTTTCAAGCGTGTTTTGTAGTTTCTCTGTACACATTTTCTTAAAATATGCCTTTCAAATACTTCCATTTTTTTCATAAAAGTTGGTGAAATACTGAACCAAATTCGGAACGCGTATATTAATAGCGGTCTTATACTGACCTTGTATAGAAGTAGTTTAGTCTTCACCGGTAAACATTTATTATTAAATAAGATCGAAAGAGCCCCTTTTACTCTATTAGCTTTTTCAATATTGTATGAAACATGTTTAATAAATTTAATAATTTTGTTGAAGTTACTGCCAAGATATTTTATATCATCTCTAAATGAAATGAAAAGCGTTTTTGAATAAATCATTAATCTAAATTCACCACTCTTCTAAGAATAAAACGAAACAGTACATCAAAAAGTTATGATTTCTAGAAAAAAATCAAACATATTCAAAAAATGCACTTAATTTCGAAAAAGTTCAAATTCACAAATCCACACCTTTAAAGTATTTCGAAAAACGACATCTCAAGAAAAAAGTCATGCATTTACCAAAAAGTCAATTCATATCGAACATAAAATTCACCACACCATGAAAATGCTCAATAAAACTGTCTATAAATACATCGAAAAACTATGATTTGAATAAAAAAGTCAAATATTTTCGAAAAAGGCACTTAATTTGGAAAAAGTTTAAATTCACCGCAGTTTCAACAAACATCGAAAAATGAGGATTTCATAAAAAAAATTCAAGCATTTGCGAAAAAATCACTTAATTTCGAAAATCTTGAAATTCAACACACTTTAAAAATTCAATAAAACTTAAGGTGCGGTCACACTTGGCAAACATTTGCCCAAAAAAGCGTAACCACTTCTTTTGCTTAGGGTTAATGTGATTTAACTTGGTCTTTATATCACAAAATGAAGTGAATTATGCCTCGAAATGCTATTTTATATTATTTTTAATAAATGCGAACCCATATTTAAAAAAAATATTGAAATTAAAGAAAATGCAAATTTAGCTTGTCTGTTGGTTACGTTTTTTTGGGCAAATGTTTGTCAGATGTGAACGTACCTTTGTAGACAGTTTCGAAAAATTTTCATTTCATAAAAAAAATCAAATATCTAAAGAAAAAAAATTAATTTCGAAAAAGTTGCAATTCACCATACCCTTAAAAAATCAATAAAACTGTATATACATCGAAAAATTATGATTTCAAGAAAAAAGTTAAATGTTTTAGAAAAAAGGCACTTAATTTCAAAACATCGCACTTTCAAAAACATTGAAAAACGACGACGACTTAAAAAAAATGTCAAACTTAGAAAAAGTGACTTAATTTTAAAAAAGTTGATTTTTTTTGCAAAACTCAGCAAAAAACCCGTTCATAGTGAGCATTAATAAAGGAAGAAATCATGGAAAAAACAAGCCATTTTGCATCAAAATCGATGCACATCTCTTTAATTCACAATTGAGGGACGAAACTTAATTGACAAAAATTGCGATATCCATGTAAAAGTATCACACACACATACGCGCGCAATTGCAAGAATTTATTTTTGTCGGAAAATTGCAAGTTTTCTAAATTAACTTCCGCGAAAAATTCATAAAAATTGGTTCATATTCATGGAAGTTACTTGCCGTAAAAGATTCTCAAACACCTAACTGGTCGACTTTGACCGCTTGTTGTATTGTAGTTCATTGTATCTGTCCAACTGGCTGGCCAGAACTTTAATTTTTCGAAAGCTTATCGTCATCCGATTTCAAAAAGCCCAAATTTAGAAAAAATTCAAAATTGACTTCTTGATTGATTGCGATGCACCACATCAAAATACATGTACGTGGAAAATTTTACATATTAAAATTTGACTAATTCCTTAGAAGGAAATAAGCTTAAACTGGAAAAAAATTTAAAGGAAGTTTTTTAACTTTTCATATTAGAGAGTGTTTTTTTTTTTTGCTTGTCCTTTAAAATTTTTTCAATGTAACTCTGAGGGCGTTTATGAAATTATGCGCTCTGTAAAATTTCTGTATCACTCAGTGTTGCCACCAACAAAATGTTAAATTACACATGCATCATGCAAAAATCACACATGAAATTAAGAATTACACATGCTTTCTTTTTTTCAAAATAACGTGTTTTGATTTAATTAGATTAAATATTTGATCTTTTTGGTGTAATTCCAAAATTTTATGATGATATTTGGGCTATCAAGGTCATTTAATAATTATTTATTTATTTCATATTAGTCCGACGTTTCGTTGGTATTTTCTAACTTCTTTAGGGAATTTTTTTATTTTTGTAGATACATAATCTTCTCTAGACCCATTCCACATCATTCTCCTTGCAATTATCACAGTTTTGTTTTGTGTAAAAATAACAATTACAAAAAAAAAACTTAATAAATTTAAAGCAAAAAAAATTAAAAACTGGTTCATAAATAAATTAAAAGATCGATCACTGCCAATCATTATTTGTCGTTATCACAATAAAACAAGTAGTGCTCAAAAACAATAAAATTTAAAGTTACACACATGGTTCCCAGTTTCATTTTATACCTTATCCCCAATTTGCAATTTTTCATTCCCCAAACTCCCCAAAATAGTTAATTTCTTATCCCCAAAAATCCCCACAGATCTGTAATAAGAATTTTCAAGCTTATAAATTAACAAATAACAGAAAGCTTTTTCAAATGCATTATGGGGCACAACAGATAGATTCTTCTGGAATATTTAACATTTATTTGTAAAAATTCTTTAAACAATATACATTTTTTTCTTAACTCGATATCGAATATAATCAAACTTTTTGTTATTTGTTGGAAAACGAGCTTTTTCCCAAACACATCCCCTGGGATTAGGGACAAATACCTCAAAAACTGAGAACGCTGATTGCACATGAGTTACACATGCAGGCAATTACACATGGACTACACATGAAAATAAAAATTGCACATGATATGTGTATTTATACATAAGGTGGCAACACTGATATCACTCAAACTTTCCATCTTTGTTTTTTTTAATTATAATTTTTATTATAAAAGATTTCTCCAAGCTTTAGGTCAATTTATATAAAAAATGTGTATTATTTATTTCTTTAATTTTTTAAAATATCAATATTTCGCCAATATCGTTGATTGGCTTCTCCAGGAAATTAAAATATTTTTTTCATTTTGATTCACAAATTTTTATTTTTTCTAAACTTATTGCGTGTAAAAAAAGAAATTAATAAATATTATCTACATAATATACAATGAACTAGTTAATTACTTAATTATAAGCCTTAAAATAATATTTCAAAATATGTAATAAAATTCCTGAATATGTAACTTAAGGGCGGTTTTCACAATCCGGACGTTCGACTCGCCTGACAAATTAAAATGTATACTGATTTCTAAACGAATTTGCCATACGCGCACCGGATGTCTTGCTGGTGTAAACTGCTTTTGAAATTACTTTGGCCTTGAAGTTCATTTGAATAGAAACACACACACATACACACATTCGCTTTACATTCCTAGAACTTTCCTACTTAAATGTAGTACAAGTTCTTAGAAAACAAAACATTTTCGCTTTCACCAGTAGTCAATGACGCTTTCGTTGCCCTTCGCTACTAGTAACGAGTGTGATAGTTGTGCACTGTATGATGATGATGATCACGGTGGGCCGCTAAACTGGCCTGGGCAAAGATCTGTTGAATATCAGCATCCGAAAGGTTATCGAAATAACTGCTATCAATGGTGTATTCCTGTTGAAGTCTACCACTTTGTGAAGAAGGAGCTGGTGGGAGGTAACCTGTTGTAGAGGAGAATATGAAAATAAAACGTAAATGTGTAACAGGACCTGATTGCCTGGGGAAAATATTATAAATTTCTCTCTTTTTCTATCCAAAAAATAAACCATAAATGTTGTGTGCTAGTTATTTAATTTATTTGGAGGAACAAACACTTTTTTGAAGAAATTACCAATTTATGGGGCATTCATATACAGTCGAACCTCCATAACTTGAGCTTCGGTAACTCGAATTTTCTCTAACGCGAATAAATTCAATTGGCAGTAGCGTTAAGAGAGTAAAAAACTTGCAGTTCTCCTTCCGCAACTCGAACTTTTCATAACTAGAAGTTCTCTATAACTCGAACGATATAACACATGTACATACATATCAATTCTATAATTCCGACATCTTAACATTCCCCACCTTCTGTGAGATAATAAATGCAATAAAATTACTTAAAATACTAAATCTCCAGGCTTGGATGGAATTTCCCCTGAACTCATTACAGCAGACTATTCGCGTGGTATATGTACTATACCTGATAAAATTGATAAATTTCTAGAAAATATAAGTACTTAAATTTTAAAATTGTTGCTGTGACAATTTTTAATATGATACAAATAAAAAGGATCTAATTTCATTGCATTTCCGTTCACACCAAAAGTTATACAAAATTGTTGTAATAAATAAAATGCAGAATTGCAATTTCGTGAGGTAAATTAAAATTAAAGTTTTAACCAATGAAAATTCGTTGAACATACAAAAGTGCGAGATCAACAATTTTAGGAATAGAAAATTTTAACAATTTTAGCCAATCAAAATATGACAAAGCAACAATTCAGAATAACTGAAACCAACATTATAAACTTAAGCAAAATGTAAAGTCAGTCTTGTTTCTCCTGTTTATTTGATTAAACCAAAAACTTAAATAAAAACTAAAAATAAATAAAAAACCATAGTTTTTTTTCATTAACCATTCGACCACGAATAATTTAAATTATTTTGACTCTTATCACTGACTTCTGAACTTTCGGAAACCCTAACGAATGAGCTTAAGGAGGGGGTAATTATGAAAATACCGAAAAAATGCTACTCAAAGATCGCAACAGTTGACGGGAAATAACCCTAATCAGCATAACAAGCGTATCTCATACATAATAACACCCTCACTGAGAAACGAACAAGCTGGTTTTAGCCCATATATATCGTGTGTTGATCATGTAAATAGCCTGAGAGTTATAGTAGGACAGTCAGTGGATTGGTGATTATCTCTAATTACTTATGCTTTGTTGATTTAAAAAAAGGATTCGATAAGCTAGATCACAACGTAATATGGATCGCTATAACCTGCAAGGGTGTTCCTGGGAAACTAATCTCCTTAATTGCAAATCTATATCAATAAGCAAATTAAGCAATAAAATTAATGTCGGCATGGGCGTACGTCAGGGCTGCGTGTTATCACCACTACTTTTTAATATCGTACTCGACACAATAATGATTAAGGAGATGGCTGGAGGTGGAGGCATTACCAGGTGTCTGCGTGGTAGTTTAAGCGACCTTGATATTGTTGATGTTATATGTGTTATGACACATAGTTGCGACGATATGATAGTCAATCTATAACGGTTATCAGATGCCACAATTGAAGCGGGTATGAAAATAGATAAATTCTATATCAATAACATTGAATGGGAAGATCTGCAATCCTTCTGTTATTTAGGCAGTATCGTTACGAAGATTGGTGGTTCCAGCAAAGATATCGAAAAACGAATAGTGAGAGCCCGTCAAACTATTGGTTGGTTCAAACCCGTCTGGAGCTCAACATCACCATCACGACGAGTTTTTCAATACTAACGTCAAATCGAAACTGCTTTATGGCTGCAAAACATGGAATGCAGCATCCCGTGACAACCAAAAGTTCGAAGTCTTCATAAACCAATGACTTCACAGAATAATGCGCATTTTCTGACCGAAGTTAATATCGAACACGAGTTTAAGGTCAGCAGCACAACAACGTCCAATTGCATTTGAAATGGAAAGACAAAAATGGAATTGGATCGGTCACGCTTTACGCAGATCTCAAAACGACATTACCAGAAATGCCATAGATTAGAATCCGCAGGGCAGTCGCAGAAAAGGCGTCCTGCTCACAAGTGGAGTTGACATTAATAAAATGGGGGGCGAAATGAAATCCACTGGCCAAGATAGAGCACGCTGGAACGTGTTTTATGCTACTTATAGGATATACGGGAACATTATTGATGTGCATTGTTTTATATTCAATTTTTTTTTTGTTCGGGTAATCGAATCTTAAGCGGAACGGCGAGTGATGACGGGGCTTCATTGAAGATTGAATTTATATATGCACAGGAATGTCACTACTAATTAAAGTAATTTTTTATTGAAAATAACAAAAACAAAATTAAATTTTCAATTACTAATTGCAGCAATTAAAAAACATATTTAATTATTAAATATATTATTCGAGACGGGTCTCGATAACTTTTTTCAAAGAATTTTAAATAGTTATTATTCATCACTTGATTTTTTTTTTCAACAAAAAAAAATCGATAAATCGAAGTCTCGGTAAGTCGAAGGTTTGTTTAGCATAATGGTGATTCGAGTTATAGAAGTTCCACTGTATCTCAAATGTTTGTGTTAATAAAATATTTCCACTTACCTTCAGCCGGAGAGTTGCCATAAGGAGGCAACAGAGTGTGTGAGGGCCGGCCTGCAGGACTTTCAACAGTAGAGGGTGGCTCATAGGAAACAGGCTTCCAAGGCTGTTGAGTGGGCTCGGGCAACTCGGGCTCGGGACTAGGGGCTGGTTGAACGGGAATTTGAGGAGAGGCGTCGGCACTGCCAGTATCAGGATTATTGCCAGCAACTGGGCCAAAACCAGGGAACTGTCCTTGAGGATTAACATTGCCAAAGGCGGGTGGCCTTTGATTTAATGGAGGCTGTATGCTAACGGGAAAGAAACCATTTGCGGGCACCTGAGGTTGTGGGAAATTTGGTATGGAGGGTATAGTGGGAATATTGGGAACAGCTGGCACAGCAGGTACGTCTGGAATTGAAGGCTGAATGGGTATGCTGGGCACTGTGGGAATTGTGGGGAAACCAGGTGGATTGGGGAATGTGGGAATAGCCGGAAAACTGGCTTGGGCTGGATTAAAGGCAAATGTAGGGGCATCAGGTATGGCAGGAACTGGTGCAGGTGGTACAATGGAGGTCTGGAAAAATGAAGGAAATTGTTGAGTGACATCGTAATGTACGGGTGGCTTAAAGTGTTGTACTTGAACAACAGTTTGAACCGGTGGCACGGGGTGCAAATGTTGCACTGGTTGGAAGTGATGGGCGGGTTCGGCGACAGCAACTGGTTGTACAGGCTGAACAGCGGCCACAGGTTGTAGGGGCTGTACATGTTGCAGGGTGTGGAGATTGTGTATTGGCTGTATAGCTGGAGCTACTGGTTGTACTGGATGTAAATGTTGTACAGGAGCTACTGAAGCGAACGCATGTGCAGGCCTAACGGCAACAGCAGCTTTACGGTGAGGATAAGTGACGCTGTATGATTGTACAACGGCACCACCCGGTCTAATAATGAAAGGTTGGGCAGTTGCTGCTTGATGAAAATGCGTTACAGCTGGACTTAGACCGGCATAGCTGGGCAAATTCGCATTCAAACCGGAAACTCCTGACAGCACTGAAGGGCCAGCCAAAGATCTATACTGCCAGCCGTTATTGTATTTGAAAACAGCAGGAGGATGTAAATGTGCAGCAGGAGACAAAGGATGTACAGACAAGCCGGAGGTGGCAGCAGGCAAGTGCAAACCATAGCCATAGTGGGAGGCATACGTTTTTGGCCACAGACCGCCTGGGGCAGCTAAAGCTCCACCATAATGTAAAATGCCTCTTTTGTGCACTTCTTTCTCCTTTTTGTCTGTATCAGGTTCTGTTATTTCCGCTAATGATTCAGTGGGTTTAGCATCTGCCAAAGTGGTACGTTTTTCGCTGCGTCTTATTTTGGCTGCACTCGAGGCTCCTATTAGTAATAAGGCCGCACATGTCAAGGTGAACACTTTCATTTTTACTTGCGTTTTATTTTGTTTTGAATCTTTTTTCTTTTTTTACTATTATTTCTTTTTTATTAATCCAAGTTATGCAACTTCAGCTTTAAACCTTAAGTTGGCTGTCAAAATTAGGTAGCCAGTTTAATGTCAAGCCGTCAATTGTTGTTCACACAATGAAATGGACTTCCTTGGTTTGCATTGTATTTATAAAGCGGATGTCTTTCGTAACCATTAAACTGACCGACCATTACAGCTGTCAGCTCTCTGTCAAGGGAACTCTCCCACTCTTTCTCTCTCCGTCTCTTTCTATCTCTCTTGTGAACACTTACTATTAAATATTTTGCAATTGTTTTTGTTTCAGGCTGTTGGACGACGTGCATATTTAATTTAACAATTTTTATTCCATTTAGTGGGTTTTTGTTTCAATGCATTTTTTATTTTATTTACACTCTCTTCAAATATTAAAATAACCGCAATACATTTATTTAAAAAGAAAAACAAGCAAAGAAACTAATTAAAAATTCTTAACATGTTAACAAGCAAACTAACTGATTTGGTGGCAGCACACTGTATCCCTAAACTTAAGTAATTCCCTCTCTTTTTCACCTTTAAATAATCTCACTCTCCTCTTCTTTTAGATCTTAACATTTTGCTCGCTCATTTAAATTCATTTGGTGTCTTTGATATTTTATGATTTTTAATTGAATTTATGTTTTTGAGTTTTGTTTTTTTTTCAACAATAATGTTACCAATTTTGTTTGTCATAAAACAATTATTCAATTTATTTCAAATAATAGGGGTTTTCACGATCGCATTTAAGTAAAAAAAAGCTAATTTTCTATATTTAAAAAAACTCTGGCAGCATTGCTTTAACACACAAGTTAGGGGCTGTTCACATATTACGTAAATACTCTTAAATTTTAGGTGTTGAAAATTTTTAACGCATTTTTCCCAACTAGAAATTTATTTTGAAAACTACGATTTTTTAAACATTTACTTACAATTTGCTGAGGATCAATCAATGGCCACTAAATTGACCTTACCCAACATGTGAATCACCCGTTATTATCGAAAAAAGCAAATTATTAAATTGTAAAAAAAAATTTATGAAATAAAAATGTATTTAATCTATTCGGTCCTATTCCCGTTGGCGTTGTCGTTTGAAAACAAAATAAAAACGGTAGTTTGGCATCACCGTTGGTGTTATCAACATTCATCGAAAATATATCGGTGTTCTTGATTTCGAATCGAAGATAATAACGACAAAGCAACATTCTTTCTATGTTGAAAGGACTATAACAAAATAAATTAATAATTAAAATAACGACAGTACGGCAATTTGAAATCTTAGCCTCCGAAATGGAAAAATGTCCCCAAAATGCTGACTGGTTTCGGAAGCACATAAAACCAAACTAAATTTCAAAGATTTTTGCAAGGAAATTGTAGAAAAAATAAATCCGTTTGAACATCCAGCTTGTGACGGAGACGGTTGACACAAACAAAGTAAATAAATTCAAATTAGCATTAAATATTGATTAAAATTTTAGTATGGAAGAACTTAATATTCTGGGAGAAAGAGAAGCATGTGAACAACAAAACAGGAGGAAGATTTTATAAACAGGTTCATTTGACACCATTGGATGAAGCGGCGGCAAATCAATTCCATTGTGAAAAGCAAATAGACCCCAGAGGAAACGCGGTAGAATTTGCCGAACAAGAAGTTGAGCAGCTGCCAATAGAAGAAGAGGAAACACGTAACGTAGCTTCGGAGAGTGGAGAAATCGTATATAAATGACGGCGAAACTACATTCTCAACGAGGTTATTGTGTTGATAAAAACTATGCATTCTTCTTTATTACATATTTGCATTCGTTTGTCCTATTTTCACTAACGATTGTGAGTACCCTTAATGTTTGTGGTAGGTTGTGATTTTTGTTTTGTTTTTGCCGTTGGCCGACCATCTGCCAAACGGCGGATTTCAGTCAAATTAATTGGCAATGAATAGCGTGAGAAGTTATATGCAGGTGATTAGACATCGATATAGATGGAATCATTTAGTATTACATGCAAACGGTATTAACTGACAAATCGACACTTTACTAAAGGTGTTGCTTAACACATATATGTATGTATATATTAATATAAAGATGTCATGATCATCTTCAAGCGTTAAGGCATTGGGTAATAATATGAGTAATAGGAAAAATAAATTGTTTGTAAAAGAAACATTGAATTTATAAAAATTTTATAATTTTATATTTTAAACTTCTTAGAAAATACTGCAAAGTGATTATGTAGCGGCAGCTCAGTTTTTAGAATAATATAAGTACAGCGTGGCCGAAAACTACCGAAAAGGTTTTACTTCATTTTAATAGAGTATATTAATGGAGAATATTTTTAATTATTTATTTATGAAAAATTGTATATCGCAAGTGGTCGCCATTTTCTGCTTCGCATATTTGTGCTCTTTCCAAAACATTTCCCATAACGTTTCGCAAAAAATCAGGTGTCATGTTGTTGATTTCGTTGCGTACATTGTTTTTAAATTCCTGAATAGTTCTAAACATATTATTTTTTTTTATTTATTTATTAATTTTTTTTATTTATTTATTTATTTATTTATTTTTTTATTTATTTATTTATTTACTTATTTTTTTATTTATTTATTTATTTTTTATATTTATTTATTTATTTATTTATTTATTTATTTATTTATTTATTTATTTATTTATTTATTTATTTATTTATTTATTTTTTTATTTATTTATTTATTTATTTATTTATTTATTTATTTATTTATTTATTTATTTATTTATTTACTTATTTATTTATTTATTTATTATAAAAGATTTTTCCAAGCTTTAGGTCAATTTATATAAAAAATGTGTATTATTTATATTTTAATTTTTAAAAATATCGATATTTCGCCAATATCTTTGATTGGCTTCTTCAGGAAATTAAAATATTTTTTCAGTTTGATTTACATTATTTTATTGCTTTTTTTTCTTTTTGGTTGTAAACACTAAAATTTTGACAATTTATTTTAACCAAATACAAAGTAAAAAGGGGAATCCCATATTAATGGATGATTTACAGATCTAGTTGATGTTGTTAGAGTTTAAAATTCAGGTGTTTGTGTATGTATACGGCTTAACATTTATTAAAATAAGAAAGGGGACTAAAAATGCCAAACAAACGTAAGAGAATCTCTTTGTCTTTAGATGAAAAGATGAACAAAGGCGTTCAGGCAAGAATATCCCGATAAAGCTGAGAATGACATTCGGGCAAGCGATGGATGGCTTACCAAATTTAAAAAGAGGCATGGAATTCGCCTTTTAAAATTAGTGTCGAGATTTTCTCCAGCGACACTGATTGAGTCAATCCCGGGACACAAAACCCAAAAAAGAAAGAATTTCTATCTTACTTGAAGCAAATTCTGGTGTTTCCTGTAAGTTGTTGCCTGCCATTGGTTATTGGAAAAGCCAAAAATCCAAGGTGATTCAAAAAATTTAACAACAACAAATAAAAAAAAATTACTGACGAATACGATAGTGGTGATGATGTGCCTCTATCACGGTTGCTGGAAGAAAATCAGGGCTGTACGACGTTGTCCAAATAAATCAAAATCTTTTGACGCAAAATTGATCCGAATAATTCTATATCTGTAAGAGAAATCGAAAGATGGAGTGAAGATGCCTTTGAGAATGAACCTTTCCATATATTTGACAGCGAAAGTTTGTCTTTAGACACGGATGAAGATAGTGATGTTGAAGTTCCAGTGGTGCAAAAGTAGTGAATTATTTTCCACTAAGCACTTGTCAAATCCTTTAGATCTCCGTAATGATATTGTTTTGTCGGAAATACAAAAACCTAAAAAATGAACTAATATTACTGATTATATGATTAACAAAGACTGAGTGAGATTCCAAATATGTATTATTTTAATTTTTCTTGAAAATTATTTTTTGTTATATTTCGTCAAGTTTTTTATAGTTTTTTTTTTGTTAAATAAACTAAAATGAAAAAATACATAGTTTTTTATATTTTTATGGTAAAATTTACCTAATTTTTTGTATAAAAACCCCGTCTAGAAATTCGAATAATTCGGAAATTCTAATCGCCCTAAATACAAAGTGGTTCGAATTTGCGAGCGTCTACTGTATCTTAATTAGGATAGATCGTATGTAACAGCATGTTTCTATGCGCAATATATATTTCCGAACATAAAAAATAAGGTCGGCAGTATGACGTCACAAATATGTTCATGTGCAAGCTTATGTTTTTAGTTGGGGAACACTTTGTGCACATTGGACATAAATCTAAAAATTTTCGCTGTGATTAAATACATTAACTTCAGCGTTTTTTTTAATGAAAATTGTTGTGGGAAGTTTTTTATATTTATTCGTTGTTTTATTTAAAAAACTACACATATTTTATATATATACATATGTACATATTTATATTTTTTCATAGCACAACCTTTATTTAATTATTTTGACAGTTTATTTCCAACATAATCGCTTGAAAATAAGTTTGAACACCAAATTTCGCAATGCATATGCAAATAAATGTTTCTGCGATTCACATGTGAACATTTTGTGTTGGCAATAGAATTTGACAGTTGAATACATAATTATTTCCAAGTTTAGTGCACGTGGAGACCCCCAGTAAATAAAGTTTGTTGTGAAAATAAAACATATTAAGTCACAGCATTCTTTGGGTTTCAGTCCAAATGGTGAAATGGTTTAACAGCATCGCGAACGCTGTTAAGGAAGTGCTATTTTGTTCGTTTGAATTTTCTTCTAAAAATCTGGTTTACCAACATTATTATTTATTTAGAAGTCTTAAAAAAACCTCCATTACTGTTTAATGCAAACCTTTCTGCCATCAAAATGTATGTTTAGTAAATATGCATTTCCTATTAAATATTTCCAACTAATTTTATCACGTTCGCAAACATTATTTTCAAAGCTGAACATTACATAACAATTGTTTTCTTTTTAATTTGGTAAAAACTTACAAACGTAGACTTTCCACTCCAATATTCAATATATCCAATTCAAATCGAACACAAATGAAATGACACGAAACCTCAAATATGGAATTTAAACGAAGACTTTGATTAAAAGAAAGAAAAAAACACTTTCACTGCCAACACATTTTATAAATTTATTTTAACTATTAATTTTTTTACTGCAGACAATATTTGTTTAATGTTTAATATGTCAGCAAATTGTAAGAATGTTTAAAAAATCGTAGTTTTTCAAAATATATTTCTAGTTGGGAAAAAATGCTTAAGAACTTGTTAAATTGTTTAAAAAACTGTTTTTTTATTGAAAATTTAAAATACGAAATTTTATTGAGATTAAATATGGCTGCTTAATTTTTCAAAGTCTTGATTATGATCATTTTTCACGACTAGACGAATTGATATAATTGAAAAATACTATTTTTTTAACAAACACAAAACGCAAAGCCATTTGGTTTGTCTGCAGAAACACCCGGGGTCAAGGCAGGAATCGAACCTGCGACCCCCAGACTAACAGTCTAATGCACTATCTACTAGTCTACGATGATTTATGAAATTCAAAAGTATTTTTAAGAATATTTGAGGAAAACGAAACTAACTTCAAGGTCAAATTAAAAAAATTAAAAATTCAAGATCAAAAATCCTTCGAACTATCAAACTTGTGAAGTTTTCGTAGCAATAATTAGTCAGTTGAGGTTTGCATTTTGCCGGCGTTGGCAAATCTCGTTGTTCTCCTTTTTTGTTGCTAAAAAAAGTTTACAAAAAAATATCTGGGCGGAAAAACATACTAATTGAACGAGCTGGGATGGACGGACGCCTATATTGAGAAACTTCTAAAATACTTTTTGGGGCTTAAAAAATTAGTAGTCAACTGGTTGCCATTATGGCACCCCATTGTACTATAACAGGCCTTTAGAATAAAGTCCGACTATAATCAACAGTTCGTTTTTATTAGTTTTGCAACAATACAACTTTATTAGAATAGAATAGGAGAAGATCTGGTCCAAAGGCCGGCACTGCGACACCTGATGGATCTTTTGTGCCATAAAACTTTATTAATTTTATTTATATTTAAAATTTAATTAACTTAAAAAATTAAAATTAAAATTGTGCTACCGAATCGTATTTGCTTTCGTCTTCGGATTCATAAGCACTAAAGAGCGCAGTTAATGGGAAACATGACAGGAATATTAAACAGACACACGAACAGTTTTATAGATGTTCACGCAAAATAGTGTTGCTTTTTATGGACGTTCATTCAATTTGAAGTGCAATCAATTGTGTGTTTGAATATAAAATTAAAATTTTTCACTTAAAAGAAATACATAATTCATAATGCTTCTCTAACATTTGCTCACTCATTTATAAAATTTTACCGATTCGAAAGCCGATTTTAAAGCTTGCGAAAAAATTCAAGAAATTTATACAAGTGTTTTTTCCTTAATCGAGGTGGCTGGCTTTTAGCCCACTGTAGCTTAAAGTTTATATTTTCACAGATAATATTCTGCCAGTCTAAAAGTAGGATCACACGATTGCCGCAATGAACCAATTATTGGCCTATTTTATATGCCAATCGTGTGATTGCACAATTTATTGTCCCCTACGGCAATCGAGAACAATATTGTGCTGATTTTCCGCAATCAAATGCAACTCTGGTGCTGCAATCGTGTGAACCGTTGATGGGCAACCATGCGTCAATATAAATTTACCAATATTTATTGTCTTCTCATGCGGCAATCAAAGTAGCCAATACGCGTCAATTTATTTAATTAGTTTAATTTTTTAATTAATTTTTTAATTGTTTTGTGTACCATAAATTCAAACTTATTTGATCCTTAAATGCATGAATTTTTTTCGCTTTAACATAAAATTAATGCAAAAAAAATTTTAATTTTATTTTTTTTTAGTTAAATTATTAAGTGTAAAATACATCTCGTAGATTGTATTTATTTTACTATAATAAGCAGTGAGCGATTAATAATCATTTAGAGGCCAATTAAAAGTTAAGATGCAGAATTACATCAATATGATAAAGAAACAAATTTGCACGTAAAACAAAACAAACTAAAAACTGCCATAACAGCTGTTTGTTGGTGTTGCACTGGGCTGCAGCAATTATTGATATAAATTCATTCTTCGCCAATCTGCGGCAATCAAATTTTTTATAAAATGGGGAAATCATCATATTATTATTGTGCACCAATTGAGCACAAATGAAAATTGGGCCTGATTGGTGTATTTGCGGCAATCGTGTGATCTTAACTTAACTCTGCCTCTATTATTATAAAATAAATAAAATATCTTCTCGGGTTTTATGACGATATCGATGACTTTGTACTTTTCGCGGTTTGAGCGATTTTTCAGAGCTGTAAATTTTTTTAATGTATTTTTAGTTTCGGTTCACATTATGAAAGTTTTCTTTCTGAAATTTTCTCTAATTCTATTTTAAACTTTCATTCGTATCTGCACATTGCAATTTTTTGTAATGCAATTCAAGACTTTTGCATTATTTTTCTTGTTTGACATATCCGAAACAAAATGTATACAAATTTTTGCTGCTGAAAGAGTATCCCTTTCCCAATCTTCTCTCCCCTCTCAATCACATGCTAGGACTTTCGAAAAGAAAACTTTCACAGTATGAAGGAGACTTAACAAGAGAGGAGCACTTCCGAATTTAGTTGTTATTTTATGATTTGAATAGTTTTTCAATTTTTTTTCGTAATTTGGATTATTATTTCGACTTTGTTTCTTTTTAACTTTTTTTAAACTATGTTTAATAAAATAGAATTTTCCCGATTTTACAAAAATAATTTGCGATTGCGGATTTTTTTTACGTTTTCTTAAAATCTATCAGGCATGTTCCACAAAAGTAGTGAAATTAAAATATGGAAAGTCAACTTTTCAATTGGAATGTTCTGGAAAAGTAGTTGTATCGAATATTGAAATTCAAATGTAAAAAGAAGAACGCAGAACACAAAAAATTTAAACTGAAGTGATTTCAACTACAAAGTGGAATGTAGAACATACCGGTATATTTGACTATGGGTTTTATTTAAATTTCAGAGAATTTATATATTTTTTTTTGATTTGAGCAATTTTTCAGAATTGGAAGTTTTTTTTATTTGCCTATTAGTCCCTGTCCAGACTTTCAATTTTTGTTGCAGCAATTCTCGAATAAGTGGGAGAGTGCTGAAACAGAAATGTATACATTAAAATAAATAAATATATACTAAAAAATAAAAAGTTGCTGCAACAAAAATTGCAAGTCTGGACCAGGGCTTTTAGTTTTTATTTTTGACTTTTTTCGTGAACTGTGTTTTCAATTTTTTTTATTAATTTTTTTATTTATTTCAATCCCAGCGATTTTATAAATTTTACGTTTTGAGTGATTTTTTAGAGTTGGAAGTTTTTTTCAGTTTTCGCTTTTAATTTTTATTTTGTGACTTGAGTTGTGTTTCCAATTATTTTTTATGAATTTTTTTTAATTTAAATTTCAGCAATTTTGTAGTTTTTTCTATTTAAGCGATTTTTCTGTGTTGGAAGTTTTTTTTAACATTCGATTTTAATTTATAATATATAATAATATAATATATAATATAATAATAATATTTTGTGACTTGAGCGGTCTTTCCAATTTATTATCGCTTTAGCTTAACTTTTTGAAATTTTCCCCAATAAAGGAATATTTTTCTTATCTTCCAAATCAAATTTGCTATCCTAGATTTTATTCCGTCTTTGGCGATTTTTCTACTTTTATTACTTTTTTTGCATTTGATCGTTTTTTATATTTAAGTTTGTCGTGGTTTTTCACTATTTTTAATTTCATTTTTCATTCTACGAACTCTTTCGAAGAATAAATTATGTCCCTTAACGTTATAGCGTGTCGCATTAGTCGACTTAAGTCACTTGCATAGTTTCTTAATTCTTTAATTTGCTGCCATAAAGTGTAACAACAATTTATTGCAACATTTTTTTTCATTATCTGCAAAATAAGATGGACGAATTTGTGTTCGAATAAGTGGCAAACGTTTTGAATCGTTTTATTCCGTTTAAGTCATTGGTTGTGCGAACAAACGTGGGAATGTTCGGATGAATGAATATTTAACACGGCAGCGGGGGCGTATGGTTTGGAATATTTAATTTCTAAGGGTTGTGTCGTTTTTTTTTTTTTTAATTAAATTGAAGAAATAGAGCTGTTGTCGAATCAATTACCAGGCATGATGTAATTACAATATTTCAATTTGGAATTGAGTTAAGTTGGACAGAAAGACTTAAACAAGGTCAGATTTATGTTTTGTATTTACAATTGACAAAATTGATGTGAAAGAGGATGGCACATTAAATGGGGCTATAAAACATCGACTCTCAATGTCAGGCTCAAAATTCGAGCACAAAAAGTTCATTAAAGTTTCGAAATTCGTTACAAATTTTCTCTTTTATTATTTTTAAACGATTAATTATGTTGTTGTCTCTCAATTTTAAGTTAAATTTGCTATTTAATATTAAAAATTCCACACCAATACATACAAACTGCCATTTGTGGTGAAAACTTAAAAATTAACATTTGAAATGCATTTTAGATTTTACGAGTAATGACAATTAAAAAGTTTTAATATCGAAAAGTCTTTGATGAATATCTAAATATTGAATGACCAATAATATGTGATATAATTTAAACTATTAATAAAATAATTAATTAAGCATAAAACACAGTTTTACACCTTTAAAAAACGTATCACGTTGTCGGAGAACTTTTCAAATTCTTGTGTATTTGAAAACACTGAATTTAAATATGCAAAACTTTTTATTGAGGAACAATATGTTTTCTTTATTCCGCTTACGATAAAATAACTCTTTAACAATTTTTGATAATTTTTCGAAACTTCCAAATTAATTTCGAATTTTTAATTATTTTATAGATTTCAATTTATGCTGAAATTGTTTAGTAATATTTCCTGCATAAAATTACTCTTTCGAAATTTCGAAAATAAGTTCGTTTAGGAGAACATAAAAATCATTTGAATTTTTTACTTTTTGCTGACAAAAAAAATTATTATAATTTTTGCTTACACATTTTGTACTCTCGTTAAATTTGTAATTTCGAAATAGAACTTGAAATCTCGAGAACGTTAGTGAATTATTTTTTAAACGAAGTTTCTTACTATAATTTTGCAAAATTCAAAGTTTTCCAAAAAAAATCAAATATGAAAAGTTATGTTTGACGAAATTTTTTATAAAGTCCAGGTTTATTTCAAGAATGATCACTTAATCGAATTGAACATTTTTAATAATTTTTCGAAAAATATATTTTTTATAGATTTGCATTAATACGGAATATTTGTAGCAATATAAGAAATTTTCGAAAGTTAAATTTTCGAATTTTGGCGTTGAATTCGTTTCGAGAATATTTAATGAATTATTTTTTTTTGTTTTGATAAAATCATAAGTTTTTCAATTCCATTTTTTATACACAGTTTTTACTATACATATTTCGAAAATTCGAATTAAAAAAAAACAATTACATTTACCATAAAAGTTCTTAAATAATAAATTTTAATTGAATTTAAACTTTAAAATTGATTTTCTACCCAAAATCAAAGATTCGAAATTAACTGTCTGTCTCACAATATGGAAAGAAAATTTTCTGTGTGATTACCACTGACATTTTCATTTCAGCTTGAAATATTTTTTTTTTATTCCGAAAATTACAAATTAAATTTCAAAATAAATTTATATTTAAATTCGATATTAAGCTCGAAAGTGCGCGCTGGTTTCTAATGACATCAAAGCTAACTTTTTCACTCAAACTGATTGTGAGTGAGAATTAATATTGAAAACAACAAAAAAATACGACAAATTGTTTTTGTTTTCAATATAAAATTCTTACTCACAAGTTTGTTTTCATTTTCCAAAAACAGACAGTTAATTTTAATTTTCGAATTTTTAAATGCATTTTTTTAGACAAACATATTTTAAATGTAAGTTAATTTGTTAAATTTAAAGACATAATTGGATTTTTCAAAATAATATTTCATAAAATATTGTAGAACTGAAAATGTATTAACTACTTATTCGATTTTCTTTTTGATAAAAAAAATTATTTTTATATGTCGAAAGAGATTTTCTTCAATATCTCAAAAATAAAAAAATTAAAAAATCTTTAATTTAAATTGAAATATTGATTTTACAAAGTACAAAAAAATAAAATCCAATTGACAGCAATTAAATAAAAAAAAATATATGAAATAATTAATCATCAGAGATGGGATTTCGTACTAACCGAAATTGATTTAACGTGTTAAAATGAATAAGTTGCACTTACTTTCGTATTCTAATTCGTTAAATAATACGGTTAAATAGTTTATATTCCTAGTCACTAGTATCCACCGTCAAAAGTGGTAAAATCGAACGAAGAACGCTGATGAGATGGTGTAGCGACCTCGATCAGTACTGATGATCCGTTCTGTTAGTCTGATAAATAATAAATTGTACTAAATAATACTCTCTTAGTAAAAAATAATGAATTTATCTAAACATTTCTAAGAATTAAAAATAAGAAATGGGTAAACTCGGATATGAACTTGAGCCAAACATTTTCTTTCAATATATAAAACAAAATTATGCTAAAACAATATTATACATTTATACGAATTTAGCTCAGATTTTAATAATTCGTAATTGAACTTGGAACTTTTGTTTAGGTTAAAAACGTGCTTAAAATCAAGATTTCTATTTTTTTACGAAAAGTGTTTAAAACTAAAATTAATTGAAGCTTAAACATTATTCGAAATTTATAAATTCTGGGATTTAAATTTGCCTAAAATACTTATTTTAAGCCCAAACATAAAGCTTTATTTTTTTAAGCAAATAATTTCATTTTTTAAAACTTTGTTATACTTAAAAATACGAACTTGAAGTCGAGATTTTTGCAAAAGTTTAAATGTACGGCCGAAATGTTTACGAAACTTTGTCAGAGTAAAACATTTTGTACTGTTTCTCTTACCAGTTTTGATCAGCATTATTCAAAAAAATATCAAAAAGGTTTTTTTTATATTTTTGTTTTATTTTTTTTTTTATTTATATCTGTAAATTTTTTTTGAACATATACACTCAATAATTGTGTTGACTACTTAAATTTAATTGAATAAATTATTTTTTTGTATGTGTGTGTGTATTTGTTGTGTTCTCAATTTAAATCTAAACTCTTAACTTTACATTAATGTGATTTTATTTTGCTGTGTGATACAAAACAAATAATTATAATTTTCATTTTCTTATTGATTAATATTTCCTTTTACATACAAAAATGGCTTTTTTATAAAAAATATAAGTTTTTTTTATTAAATTAAAGTTATTTATAAATTAAAAACAGTATTTGGACTTAATTTGGTGATTTATTAAAAATATCAATTAATTTTAAAATTTTTTATGAAATCTATTTATTTCTTAAAAAAAATTAATTATTCGAGATTTTTAATAAAATATTTTATTTTTCAAAGATTTTCAAAAACTTTTGTTTGTTGAGGGTTTTTTAGTTCCAAAAACTTTTGTTTGTTGAGGGTTTTTTTTGAAAATCTTTGAAAGAAGATATCGAGGCAATCTCGATTAATAAATTTAAAAAATATTTTTTTGCGGAATATTCATGTAGGAAAAAAAGGCTGCCGGTTTGCGAAATTGTTGTACGAGTTAGTTTGGTCTACCTACATATTCTGTGTCTTCTTTTAAATAAGTTATGAAATGAAATTAATTTCGAAAAACTTTTCTGTTCGGGTATTTAGGCTGCTTTTATTTTTTATTAATTCTTAACACAATTTTAAGTTTTATAATATTTGAATATTCGAAATATTTAATCAAAGTAAGCAAAATCTTTAAGTTTCAAGCATAATCAAATATTCTACTCTGAAACTTTGAAATAAAATCTCTGTTCGGGCATTTGGCCGTTTCAGCATGAGTACCCATTTTGCTCTTTTTATTATCATAATTTCGATAATAAGCAAATTTTGAAATTTATCATTTATGTACAAAACAAAACACGCTTTTAATTGTTGTAAGTATTCGAAAATTCGAAATCTTGCAAAAAGTTAGTGGTTGGGTAAACAAAATATGAGGACATAATTTCAGTATTTATGAAAATATGCAAATTCATAAACTTTTGTGCATAGTCAAAAATTCGAAATTCATTTCGAACTTTAAAAAATTGCACTTTTCGGACATTTTTAGCCGTTTTGGGATTTTTGGGTACACATTTCGCTCCTATTGGTATTTATAAATCCTGTTTAACAGGACCCAATAACAAAATAAGTCGGGTACCATTTTCAATTTTCCAGCTAAAACAGCTTGATCTACAGCTACTGTTCTTTCCTTGTCCATCGAATCAGCATATAAACTAATATACTCGTCTGTATAACTAAAACTAAAATTGCTTTTAAATAAAATAGTATATGTATGTATTGTGAAATGACTTTCCTCTACGATCAAATGAAATTTGCAAAGAATAAGAAAAGTTTGTGCTTTCGTTTTATGTAACGTCAAATTTTAAATTTGTTATTTATTTTTGATGTCATAAAATATTTAATAAAAGGTCGTGTAAGAGGGATAGACGGGTAAAAGCAAAAGCCTTAATGTATATACGATCTTAAAGAGTTTATATATTAAAAATATACTGTATATTGCACTTAATAACCTATTGAGATTTCTTTTAAAAATGATTTTTAAAGCTTAATATTTACATTAAATTATTATTTTATATTTTGTGCTAAAGAAAAACAAAATTAAGGAAACTTTAGTTATAAATTATAATTAATTTACTCTTATTATAAAATGTACAATTGTGCTTTAGTTGTAATATTCTATTTTATTTGTTGTAATTATTGTAGTTTTTGAAAACGAAATTACTTACTGCCAGATCCACGATGTCACATGTATTCGTTCTTTCGTACAATTTGCATATACAATTTCGTACAATTTGAATACATACGTGTGACATCATCGTGAGCCTGGCAGTTGAAGTTTTTATTGAAAACTATTTCTTTTCAATTCGTTTGAGAAATTTGTGTGTAATTTTTAATTACTCAAAACACAACGGTTCCATGCGAAAATGCAAAAAAAAATCGAAACCCTGTTTTTTATTTTAATCGACTACAAAAAATACAAAAAAAAAAACATTTCCAAGATGAATTGTTTTAAAAGCATAATTTTTACTTGAAAATATTAAAATATGTAATACTGAAATACTATATTTGAAATTTGATTTCGAATTTTCTCAAAATATACAATTCGAGTAACTTCGAAAAATTCGAACTTAATTTCGAATTTTCGAAATATGTATGCAGGAAAACTAGGTTATTTTTAAGATCAGCTGTTGGCGAAAAAACGTTTTTGTTACTCATGAGAATGTTCGACAATTTTAAATTAATTTTGGATTTTCTACATATGTACTATGTACATAAAAATAAAAAAACAATTAAAATTTTTCAAATTATGATACATACATATACTCGCAAGTTAAAAAAAAATTACAAAAATGCTTTTATGGGGACGTGCAGTAAAATAAAAATCCGAAAAATCTTTTTAAAATTTATATTTTAAGCAACAGAGAAATTCGCATAGGAACTAGCTTGCTAGCTCATATATTGATATTTTATATCAAATTAAATTAATATCAAAATTTCGAAATAAGACAGAAAAAACACTTTTAAATGAAGTAAAATTTCTTACGCGAAAATAAAAAAATATTAATTATTGATTATGTTCGAAGCTTCGAAGCTTAGGAATATTTAAATTCTATTCCCATCCTTTCACTGGTTTCAATAGTAATATGTCTACAAATTGCAACTAAAGCAAAGTTGTACATACTTCTTTTATATAAACTGCCGTACTCAAAGCAATCATTTGTATTTCAAGACAAACAAATTTTGTTTAGTTTGAATTTGAAATATAAATTGAGGTCCTGTGCCTGTGCCCTCTAATTGCGATAGAAAATTTCATTTCAAACTCAAATTTTATTTTGTTTTCAGTATAAATAAATGTTGGAATGAAATTATCTTTTGCATTTAGAAAAGCAAACCCTTATTTTTTTTAATACGTGAGTAAAACTATAAAAATGTTTTAAAAACTAATTATGATGCTAAATGAGGAAACATACTAATAGCAGCATTATGATTATTCTTAATTAAAAAATGAAAATCTTTCAGAAAAAATCTTCTCAAAACTCGTTATAAAAATATTTAAAAAAAATACTTTAAAAAATTTTACACTAAAATTCGTTTTCTAGTAACCTAAATTCAAATTTATTAGCAGCTATGTATACATTCTATACATTTGGATACGAGGGCAGTTTAACCGTTTCCACTTTATCCACCACCTTAAAGGAGGGGAAAAATCCCACTTGATTGGTGCGTGTGTTTTTGCCCTTTGAAAATCCATCCCAATGGTTACCAGCAACTCCCACCAAATCACCCGGTTGCATGTGCAATTCATCGTGATTGCGTGCCTTGTGTGGCAACACAACCAAACGATTGTGTGGATTTTGTCCGCCATAGTAGTATATATCGTCCAGCGATTTAAAACGATGCGCAGCATCGGGATACAACGTTTGCATAATTTCATATGCAACGCGGCAGACTTGTGAACTAAATGTACAAACTAGATAATCCGAGAGAGAAAGCATGTGTATGTCTAGAATGATGCCATTCAATGCCGTGTCTGTATAGCGTGTAGATACGGCAGCCATGCGTGCCACCTCAGCATCACCGATGATCTCGTATTGGGGATATTTCTTGCGTGCCTCTTCAATAACGCGGGCATCATCGGAGGCCAGGAAAATGCGTCTTGGTACAGAGGTACCATTAATTTCTAATGTCAAAAAGTAATCTTCGACATGTGTCATATATTCTTCAATACTATGGAAAGCTGCCTCGGTGCCGACTTTGTCTGTGCGACGGACATGAACTCTGAAAATAGAGAAAAATAAAACAATTAAAGAAATATCATAGAATAATTAAAAATAATGTCAACGATTTTGGCTTAAAATTCGAGTCGTTTGTAAAATAATTGAGTCGATACAAGATGGGAGCATCGGCGAATTCAATTCGCTTTAGTCGATTGGCTTTGTCGCATGTTTACATAACTTCATATAAAAAAAATCAAATGATCAAAATAAACCAAGGTGAATTAATTTAAGGTGGAGGCATGACGAATTAAGAGGTCGATTATAGATGACAACCAAACCGTAGTTGGGTTGCTAGTTGCTAGAAAAAAATGTCACGGATGGCAACTGGCAATCAGAAAATTTTTATTTGACGACTGGCACCGCCTTAATAATTCTTTATCGAACTCCATAAATTAAAAATACTGTTTATTATGTTTATTTTTTAATGGTATTTGATAAAGAAGTGGAAAAACGAATTGAATTCGCCGATCCTCCTACCTTATATCAATTTGACGATGTCTGGAGTTTACAATAATTTTCTTTGAAATGAACAGCATTTTTGTACATGCAAGGCAAATTGATACAGGGCGGGAGCATCGTCAAACTTAATTGATCTTAGTCAATTCGCCGTGCCACTTCATTGTCAAACTCAACTTATCTACATACAAAATATTGTTTATTTTTTTATGGAGTTTGTCAAATAAGTGGCAGACAAGTCGAGTTCGCCGCTGGTCCCATCTTATATCAATTCGCCTTGTATATACATACATGTGTATGTATGTGAATTTTGACAAACATGTGGCAAGCCGGATCGACAAAGACGAATTAAATTCGCCGCTACTTGCCATCTTGTTTGTAACAAAGCAGATGCACTTTTATTCAACTTTCCTTTTCTTAAATAAAAATTGTCTCCACTCACCCCACTATTGGTTTCTTCCAGCCCATTTTTGACATGCCCGATTCTAAAAACTCTTTGGTGCCCTGTTGCGGTCTTAATAAATACTTTAGGAATTGACCCACCCACCATACTATGGGATCTCCGTGTAAACGTCGCAGTCGCGGTGCCAAATCTTCCGGTATGGCCAAAGGCAAATATGGGGGTCTGGGCATTAACGAATCAATAATTGGCAAAACTAATACCTGTGTTTCAGGTCTACCCGGCCAGTTATTGGCTCGGACACCATCCAACTCGAAACACGTTTCGGATACCGGTTGAAAAACTTCCTCCCATCCACCTTTGTGATAACGCCAACCCCGTGATTTCAAAATTAAAGTACGTTCTGTGGCGTACGCCACTATGAAGCAGTAAACAGCGTGATGCAGTTGACAGCCATAGCCACAGCCTTTATTCAGTTTACACACCAATTTGCGGGCCGTCGTACAATCAGTGGGGTTCTGCAAATGGCGTATACGCCTCTGTACCAAATCACTTAAATCTTGAGCCTCTTTGTGTCGCCACGCCTCATAGCCATCTAGCTGCCTTAAACGTTCCATATCGCTCAGCAGCGAACGTTTGTGTTCGGCTCCCATTAATAGCACACGATTAATATCATCTGAAATATCTGTGGCGGGCTCGCGTGTCACCTGTTTACGTATTTTACCCAGTTCATTGCTAAAATAGTTCCATATTTCGGCAATATTATTATGTATGCGTCTGCGCATTAGCTCATATTCGAGAGTGGGTTCATTTGTGGCACTGCCATGAGGTAAAGGAGATTCAATTTTACTTTCCCCGCCAATGGGATTTCGTATATTGTATTCGAGTTTTTGTATGAGCTCAAGAGCACCTTGCTTGTCAACTTGGTCACTGTAATAAAAAAAAATATATACGTAAGTATATAAATAAATTAAACAAATAGTTTTTTTTATTTTTTATAAAAAGACGGTTTTCGATTTATTCGACAAGCCGATTTTTTTTGTCTAGAATTATTCGACTAAAACGAGTGTTTTGTTTTTTATTTCTTTATTTGTTTTTTTTTTTTTTTGTTTAGATTTTTTGAGGTTACTTTTAAATTTAATAATTTCATGCAATCCAAGGCAATTTGCTGCCTCTCTGCTTATTAAACACCCCATACAAAACAAATTACACAGTGCGACAAAAAAATACCTGGCATGTGATATTATTTTTCTTGTAGGTGCTGTCGAGTAGATCAAGAATCTGTATTTGAAATTTCAGGGACATCCCCAAAATCTGGAGTTACGGGTAAAAACCCGGTTTTTCGTACCTCTATGCGATTATAGGTCTGTAAATTTGTTGAATATTAACCGATTAAAAAAAAAGAACGGATTTAGAAAGAAGAGACTGATGCCTTTAAAATGATGTATATGATGTTCATGTTACTTTCAAAAACATGTTGGTGATTTAACAGCAAACACATTTTCCATTCAATTTGTTCGCTATTTTTCATATTCGGACGTGTGTTTTTGCAGTATTTTGTAGGAGAACCCTATTTTTTATACACATAATATGAAAGTATATTTTGTAAGGAAAAAAATGCTACTTTGGTTTTTAAAATCCGTTAAAAACCTATTGATTTATTAAACATTGCAAAATATTTGCAAAAATCCCTACATTCACTTTTTTGTGTTATTTTAATGCGATATTTGTTTTGTTATTTTTTTATTTTAAACAAAAACGATGTAATAATCATAAACCATAAATTTAATCATTGGTACATCAGAGTTCGCCAAACTTTTTATATTCCAGAACCCCATTTGTTATTTATACAAAACTTTGTATTCCTTTAAATTAAATTAGTATTAAAATGGATTTTTCCAAAGATATCATAGTTACGAGTAATAGTTAACATTGTAACGGAAAAAGGCGGGAATTTTTATATAGTTAATATCTCTTAGTAACTATAATCAATTCAATTGTTACAGCCTGAAGCTGCAAGTTGCAAATCACTGTTGTAATTTACTCAAAAAATGTTAACAAGAGCTAAAGAGATAAATATTAAAGGCTTCAGTCTTTTCTTTTTAAATCCGTTCTAAAATTTAAAATCGGTTAATATTCAACTAAGTTACAGACCTATAAGTGCATAGAGGTACGAAAAACCGGGTTTTTACCCGTAACTCCACATTTTGGGAGTGTCGCGGAAATTTCAAATACAGATTACTGATCTACTCGACAGCACCTAAAATAAAAATGATATCACATCCCAGGTATTTCGACTTCGTTCTCTTTTGTAACACAGTGTTATTTTATTGTATTGTATTTTGTATAATTTTGACACGGCGAATTTCAGGATAAAAGTATTTGAGATTTTTTCTCTCTTTATTTTTTTTTTCTTCACCTCAAGTGTATTCTGAGCAGAGTAGGAAAATAAACAAAACGAAACGTTTGCTTTCGTTTTGTTTTGCTCTTTCCAATGAGTAAAACAAAAGAAAACAAAAACAGTGCGAACGATTGTCCCATTTAGTTTTGTACTGTTTTTGTTTGGGAGCCCTAAATACATTAATTTAAACGTACGCAGCTATAAAAGAAAATAATGGGAGGAAAATTGAAAAGTTTTAAGAAGAAATGTTTGCAAACGTTTGCTGATTGATTTGCTCATTATACAATGACGAACGTAATGAAACACTCAAAAAAATACGTTTGAGCATTTGTTTTGTTCTCAATTGTACGATTGTAACGGAATAGTTTTGTTTGCGCTCTTTGTCATTTAAAAGGTATTTGTTTTGGTTTTGCTCACGTACAAAACGATTGAAAAAAATTTAAAAAATTTGTATTTTCATAGGAAACGTTTGCGAAAAGTTTTGTTTGTTTTCCCACTCTGGTTGTGAGCTACTTGGTACGCTTCTACTGATGATTTACCAGGAGCCGGAATATGAGAGTCAAAAGCGGTCTTTAATTGCCAGATTGATTCTGATCTTATTTGCAATCACCTTTACTATTTATACAATTTTTATTAAAATACTTAGAAACTATCTTATTACTAAAAATTTGGTTTTCATTTGCTTGCAAAATTTTAAACTACTTCAGTGCTTATATTTATTTATTTACTTCTTTAAATTAGTTCATTGTTCAATGATCGTATTTCATTTAATTTAATTTAATTCTTTTGACTTCATTTCATTTAATTATTTTTTTCATTTGTGACTTAAGTGTTTGTGCTTTACACTTTTATCTTCGGATAGTGTAGATCCTTCAAAACTATTACCATGTGGATTATTTCGGCGATTTACATGTAATATAAAGAAATTACATTCCCGGACCAGATTTCTGCTGTAAACAATCTGCTCTCTTGCGAGTTGTGTGCAAAATATGCAGAATATGCCTTGAAATTGTTTTAAACAATTGAATTTAAATAGTATTCAAAGCACACAACAAAGCAAAGGAACAAAACTTTACAATAATAATCCACAACAAAATAATAAATAAGCGCCGGAAATGACACCAGGTTGAACGCCAATTAACTAACGAGGCATACATACGAGTACATATAGCAATAGTGCAACGAATATGCGAAGTCACACAGAATTTGTGAGCGCACAACATGCCAGCCACACAAAAAAAAACAACTCAAAGAAATCTGAGCAATTCTTCAACTTTTTTTAAACGCTTCTCTGGCACACTTTTTTTGACACACTCGTCTTTTGTTAGTGCCACGGCCAAATGTTGTGCATAAATTTTAAATAATGCTTACTAAGCATCATATTATTTGTGGCAAGTATGCCAGTTCCAGCGACTGATTTAACAAGTGAATGAAAAGCTTTTGATAGACTTTAGAAGTATTAAGTAAACCGCACGGCTCCAGCAATACAATAGTTTATGGAATGAATGAATGATTGTGAAAAATATGAATGTAATTAATATTCAAATACTTTTCGAGTACATGAGTAAGTAGTACACATAAGTGATAGCGGAAAGTTGTGTTGTGGTTTATTTGGTTAATGAAGGATTTAAATAGGCCAGCGCTACAGTAGAAGTTATATTTAGAAAATATTTCTTATCTCGTTAAACCAAAACAATAGTTGAGGAGTTTTCCGAGTGTAGAACCACTTGGAATGTTTTCACAAACCCTATTTACATATTCATCGCAGGCAGCCAGCAGATCAAAGCAATAAAACCGTCTAACGCTATCTACTCATATCGACAACATGTCCTTGCTGACGATGAAGAAACTTTAGTCATCGGATGACGGTACACAGAAAGAAAAACACTGCACTAAATTCAAGTATTTTCCACTTACTTTGAGTACATGTCGTACTCAAAATTTCTAATACAAATAACAATAATCAGGGTTGTCACAGAATCCAATGTTGTCGGAATTGGATTTGAAAGGCGCCAAAAAAATACTTTTGTATGATGAATTTCAATATTATGGGTTTTATTTCAATCTGGAATTACTAACTGTTTTGAACACAAAACCGATAACATTAAAATTCATCACACAAAAGTATTTTTTGTCATCTTTTCAAATCCAATTCCGACTACATTGGATTCTGTGACAACCCCGAATATGTACTTTAATCAACTTGAAAACGGAATTACTTTAGATAGCCAATTCTGGAGTTTCTTAAAATGAGTACAAAATTCTGTAATCACGTGAAAAATCTTCAATCAACTAAAAAATTCTTAAATTAAATTGTGCATTTGAATCCGTCCGTATTTAAATCAAACTTTCTGCACTTCATTTTAGTAAATCTGGGATTATCGTACTAGGGACTGATTTAAGTACGGATGGAATGCTTTTTCTTTTGATTTCAATCTGGCAGATAACGACGTAAAGCAATCCCGATTCGAACCACGGAAAACACGAACAAATAAAAATTTTCAGTTAAAATTTTTCGC
This sequence comes from Gymnocheta viridis, assembly GCA_956483585.1. Taxonomy (NCBI): domain Eukaryota; kingdom Metazoa; phylum Arthropoda; class Insecta; order Diptera; family Tachinidae; genus Gymnocheta; species Gymnocheta viridis. The sequence continues at coordinate 14,181,346 of OY101443.1, forward strand.
TGTGAATTTCGAAAAAGGCATGGATGGAGAAGGCAAAATATAGCAAATTAGATTTTAGAAAACTTAGGCCATGTGAAACAACGCATTTGTGGCGCTTGTCGAAGAGTTCTGACACCTTCAAGTCATCTCCTGCGGGCTGCAATACACGGAGATAGATAATACAGAGTTACAAATATATTAGAAACTTTTAAGTTTAGCAGGGGTCGGGGTCCTCTAAACTCTTCTATTAAATTTTAATCCCGCCAGCGAAGTCAACTGGAATACTGTCTATTTCTGCGGGTACCTGCGGGACAAAGGAGCCAAAGTAGCAGCACCTAGATGGAAGTCAAGCTGACCCCATGAGCCACCCAAACACTTTGGGCGTCATGTTGCACAACCCTCTCAGGTAATTGAATGTCAGCTCCAGAGCCTGCATAAAGAAGTTTGTCGGCTCCTAATTCCTTGTGGAGCGAAGATCGCAAAAGGTTTGGTTGCACCACTTACGAGTACATGGCAAAGTGGTCAAGATTAATGTCGGTACTTGCCTTGACATCCAAACCGTCTTACCAGAATGCATCTACCATCATATGTGCGTACCTTTCGACTGAAAGTTTTTTACTTTAGCACCATGACAGCGTAGACTATAGACTTATTAACCATCAGAATTTGAGACCATTCAAACTTGAGTACAAGTGATGGCAATCTTTTAAGATTCATGGGGTCTCACCACTATAGTAAATAGCTCCAATTATTATAGTGGTTTCTGGATCTTGTGCGTACAATATCCTGACAGTACTTTTCTATCACGCATCCGAACGAGAACTCTCACTTTTTCTCGGGTGGTGCCATCGCTCAACAGTCTGTGGATTTTATTTGATATCTTTTCGAATCTTGATGTCTCTTCGAGTCTTGATATCTTCTCCTGTCTTGATATCTCCTCCAGTCTTCATATCTCCTCAAGTTTTTGTAGCAGACCCAATTTTTTGTTCTCGATTCTTCTCCGCTCTATTGCAAGGCGTTGTTGAACAGTCTGGGCGGTTTATTGGACATCTCCTTTGTATCTCTTCGAGTCTTGATAATTCCTCGAGTCGTTATATCTTCTGCAGTCTTCATATCTCCTCCAGTCGTTGTAGCTAAACCCATTATTGGCTCGAATCTTTTCAAGGCGTCGTTAAACATATCTTCGTGTTTTCTTTGATCAAATGCGATTCTTATGCCGGCTTCTCTTTCGTCTTACCTCGGCAACGAGTCGCCTTCTACGGCACTATTTTCAATTGGTTTCCCACCATCATTACGAGCCGCCCAAGGTAATTTTAAGGTTATCTGTCTAGCAGTCTGTACGACATCCGAAAAAGGAATTTCCCCTTTCCGGGGGTCATCGCAGGATCCATTCGTGAATGGAAACTAATTTATTTGCCTTATTGTAAGGCGTTGTTATGCATCTCTACGTGATGTCTTTGGTCGATAAGTAAAAAACCATCACGGATACCAAAGAAAGGCTTAATAATTACTATGAGGACTCTACATCATCAATTAAAATTATTAAAAACTGGTTGACTGAGTTTCGTTGTCGTCGTACCAGCACAAATGATGTCAAACGTACAGGTCGCCCCCAAAAGGTCTTCACGCCAGAAAAAGACAATAAAATCCATTGAAATGGTATTGGACGATCGTAGAATGAAAGTGCATGAGATGGCTGAGGCTGTAGGCATCTCAACCGAGCAAATACATAACATTTTGCATGAATATTTGGATATGAAAAAGTTATCCGCGGGATGGGTGCCGCGATTTCGCACACTGCCCCATAAATTCAACCGCGTTTACTGTGGAAAAAATCCACAAACTGCTGCTACCCCATCTAGCATGAAATTAGCCCCTTGTGACCATTTCCCGTTTACAAATTTTAAGAAATGGCTGACTGGTAAGATATTTGGGTCAAACGAAAAGGTTGTAATTGAAATAAACGGCTACTTTGAGGGTCTGGAGAAATCTTATTATTTTACTAAATGTACTATCCCAGCAAAACGCTGTTTTGTCATAAAAATTTTATTTTATCTAGAAAGTCAGGGAATTATCAAACTGCCTTCCTACAATTCATAATTCATATTCAACCTAAATACAATTGTGTTTAAGGTAAATAAAAGTATACATATGTATGTATATGAATTTATAAATTTTGTTTAATAGAAATTTCAAATTTCAAAATATTAAAAAAATAATAATAATTTTTCTATACTCACTTCAATAAATTATCAATCATTTGTTGTAATTCTTGATTACGTTGCTTCGATGCCTCCAACAGCTGCAGCGCCTGATTGATACGTTTCGATGTGACATCAGGTTCCACGGTATTCTGTGTATTGAGTTTGGTGACAAAAACATACACTAGAAATGCCCAGGCTAGGCAGAATATGATAAGGGCACGTACCCATGAATTCGATGATGTACCAAAGAACTGACGTAACAATGACATTTGTAAAGTTTTTTCATAAAACGGCGTGGAGGTGGTGGTGGAGGCGGCTGCGGTGGTGGTGGTGACTTTTATTCCAAGCGATTTGATAGTGGGTGGTAGTAATGATGGTACACTTCACTGGCTGGTTGAGATGAGAGGGTTAAATGTGGCGGTTAGTTATTGTTATTGTAATGGAAATTTTTATGGTTTTTCTTTACAATGTCTGTTTTTAATTACATAAAATTATGATGGATAAATTATACATGTAGACACATTTTCAATACATGTATGTATGTATGTATGTGTATTGTTTTTTTTGTCACAGCATTTTTATTTTTTAGATATTAATAAATTTTTGATTTATCTGCAATATAAAAATCTTTATTAACATTTTGTTACTTGTTTTTCTACAAAAGTTTTTTTTTGTAATTATACGCTTGAGTACAAAATATATACCAGAACTAACAAAACTAAACAATTTTGTTAAGCACTTTAATTTGAAAAAAAAAACAAAATCGGTGTAATGCCACACGAAAGTACACAATAACGACAATATGAAAAAAACTATTAGAAAAATACTAGTTTTAGTTAGTAACAGACAGCAAATACAATAACATTCTACTGATAACAATTCAAATTATATTCAAACGTCTCTTTTTAGTTGCAAGCCAGTGATGCCAACATTGTGCAAAAAGCACAACAAAATAAATCCTTAAAAAGCAGATATATCGTATAAAAAAATTAAATAATAATCGTGAAGAATAAATTTAACGAGTTCATTGCAACTTTCTGCTAAACTCCTCCCAGTTTAGGGGATTTGTCGCTACAAAGAAGATTTTTATGCTGGGGTTTTTTGTGGGAATAACATATTTCGTGGTTTTTTTAATCCATAGTGATTATTATTTTGACTAAAGTTCGTAACATTTTTAGTCAGAAAGAATTGGACATGAGACCACTTTTCAAAGGAACAAGGGAAAATTTTAACATTAATTAGTTTCAACTTACACGTTAGCAAAGAAACAACGTTGTTTTTCGGGAGGCGCGACACTCCCATCATCAGTGCTCATGTGTGTTTCCATGTATCCGCCACTGTTTAGGTGACTCGATTGAATGTGATTCCAAATTTGTATTTATACAAATAATGACTCGAAAAAGCATACGAGAGTTATTTGTATTGTGGAATGTATTATTAGTTGTTTTTACAGCAAACACAAATTCACCACTGTCAATATTCAAATTTTACCATCACTAATGAACGTTAAATTAACCCAATGTACCATATTTTCTTCCTAATTTTTCTTTTTACATATTTCCATCATGTGATAATTATACCATAGTAGATACGTATTTTTTGAATGCATGATTTAGTATATTTTATGGAAATCTACAACAAAATACATAAGAAAACTGTTACGAGATATTTTGCATTCGCGTTTTTCAAGACCATTTGTGCATCAAACACTGAACTGACATAACATCTACTGGGTATAATGAGCAAATTAATTAGACGTTTCAATTTCGTTCCCTATTGCTTTATTTTCTAGATGCGTACATTTAAATTAATGTAGGCTACTTAGGCACACGCAAAGCTTACTTTGCAAAGTCTTAAGTATGATGGTGGGAAGGGAGAGTACAGACTTTGATGTACCCGCAAAGTTACATTCTTCTTCGTTCGTCGTTTACACATACTTGAGCATTTGGTTGCATGTATGTGTGTGTGTATGGTTTGCATTTTCATCCAACAAAAGAACACAAAATTTGTCCAAAGTTAACTTTTTCGTTTGCAGAAGTTAAAGGAAATTTGAAAGGAAAATTTAAAATACTTTGTCTAAGTAAACTTTGCATGTGGAAATGGGGTCGTACATTTTCTACGAAAGCAAATGTTTTGTTTTGTTTTGTTTATTTTCTACTCTGACTAAAAAAAGATGTTTTAAATTTAATACGAAAATTTAATATTTTTCAATAAAAGACGTGAATTTTATTAATAATTAATTAGGTTATACTAACAATTAACTTCAAAAAGTTTTATTTGTTGTGGCTTGAGCTAGTCTACATACGTACATATGTGCATATGTATGTATGTACATATGTATATTTATACATAATTTTCATTGATGCTTATGCCAAATCATCAGTTTATAAATTTATACGCCCGTATTCAAAAAATGAATTGGGTTTGAAATGTATCTTAAAGGAAATTTTAAAATCTTAAACAAAAGAAACAAATTTCAAATAAATAAAGCCATAAAGCATTTACAGAATAACGTAGATTTTTCGCCACCCTGTGTATGAACATTTCCTTATCCCGTTTTTACCCGATTCGTCTTGTTGCTTAAATTTGAGACTGTTCGTAAACGTACCAGTGGGCTGCATCTGATGCGCATACATCGTTACATTTCAATGTTATTTGACTGGAACAGAGTGCTTTTTTTTGCAATACATCCATCACTGGTATAAATCAAAGAAGCGCTGGCAGTCTTTGGTCTTAGCTTACGGCGTTCAGGAGAGCACACGCCGTTAACAACGATGGTATCAGGTTCTCTCGCGTTCAGTAGGGACAAAAGCGATGCTCTCGGCTAATGTTGACTTTGAAGACCGGTTGACTTTGAATAAACGTGTGAAACATTATTGCTTGTACATGCAGCCAACAGCGACTCTCTCGCCATCAAAAAAATTCCAAAATGCGACTTTAGTCGACCAACGCACAGTGGTTCCAATTGTAAAAAAATTTTATAAATCTGTATCTGTGAAAGTTACGAACCGATTACAAAACGATCTACATACATATTTAAAAATCATAGAGGACCTAATCTTTAAGAATGTTGAAATTTGGAGCACCCTGTTGAAACACGCGGTAGGCTACAGGGTGTCAAAGTTGACTACTTCGGTTATGAAAAACTTTGTTGGCCTTATAGCTTTTACAAATATTATTTGATTTCAATAAATTTATGCTTGTTGTAACATTTATTAATAGATAAAGAAACTACATTTTATTTAACAAAAATTTCTTTAATATTTTCATAAATACTGCTTTTAAATTTTGGTTTTTGGCCTCGACTTTGCTCGCAATTTCGTGAATATCTCGGGTAATAGCTGGCATAGGCAAAATAATATTATTTTTAACACAATTTCCATTAATATGCAGAAAAAAATTTTAATTATGTATCTCAATTCATGTAGTCGTGAGAAAAAATCGAAGCCAAGTCTTTGAAATGAGAGTGAAAAATTGCTAAATTTTTACAAAAGTAGAACATGTTTGTTCGACGTTTTTCTCAAAATATTTTCCGACTAAAAATTGTATTTTTCCATTTCAAAAGACTAGATTTAAAAAAAATGTAGCGGAAATTGTAAGTCGATTAAAGATGCACGCTAATTCCAGCATTGGACGAATAAAGAGAATTTTTTAACGAAATTCTAAATTAATCGCTTAAGAAAAACTAACGGCCATCGAGTTTTTAATTTATAAATATATGTACATATTTATATACATATGTATGTATGTATTTAATACAATTAATATGGCTTTTAATTGTTACCCGCCCGCTTAAAATGTGGCCAGGAGATAGGCTTGCCAGATCTAATTTGTCAAAAAGCTTGACATTGACCAAAAAAAAACTTGATTTTGAAAAAAAAACTTGACAAATAAAAACACTCATACTAAATATATAAAAGAGATTTTTAGTTTTTAAAGAAGAACTTCTGGATAATTATTATTGGGAAAATACGAATTGAATTTCAACTTTTACTCGTAAAAACAATTTTGCTGAGAGGTTTTAGCTAGTCTATAATAAATAAATAATAATTTTCATAAATAACTTGACAATTCTTCAAACACATAAGTTTTATTTAAAAAAACAATGAAAAACCGCCTGTATTATTCCACCATGGGTATATCAAGTCGGCTAAGCTGATAGAAGGATGGCGCGCCGGTAAAACCCCGGCTCAAGCCGAATCGCCTCCGCCGCCGACGAAAAGTCCACGACTTGCTTCTCTGGTTCAATGTTGGCAATTTACTAGTGTTGAGTAATAGGGTAAATATCAGTGTTGGCACTTTTATAATAATTGTACAGAAAGTTATAGTTATTTTTTAAACTATAATTGCAGAAAAAAATATGTATCATATTAGTCCTTAGTTCTATTGATAGTAAAAATATGGGCTTTAGATTTGTTTTTTAGAAATATACACATACTTTTTTTAAGTATTATTAAATAGCTAGAATAAATTTGAGAAAAAAAAATAACTTACAAAAAAGCTTGACAAATCACTTTTTCACTTGACACTTGACGCGCATTAAAAAACTTGACAATCAGGCCAAATCAGGCCCTTCTGGCAACCCTACCAGGAGAGCAGATATATTAAAAATATTCTAATTTTCAGAATTATTTTATACATGTACATATATATGTACATGCATGGAAATTGCACAAACTTTAAATTTTTAATCTTTATTTCTTTAATATTTATTGAAAAACATGGTAATTCCATGATCCAATAATAGAGGTCTGTTCAACAACCAGCTGGGATTTTTCGCAGAGTTGTGTTTTTTAATGGTCGAACCTTGACAAACTGTACTCACTTCATTGTGCTGAATCAGTGATTGGAAATAAAATTATTCATCGGTACAAAAAATATTATGAGTACTTTTCTGACCCACACAGTACTAAATTAAAATCTTTGTTATTTTTTCTTTACTAAGTAAATACATATAATGAATTGTATTTTTTCTTGTGTTTATTTTATATTATCGCAGCAATATAACAAAGTTTTTGACTTATTTACAATGTTATACAACAAACAAAATGACTGTTGATTTTTTATTGTTGTATAGTTGGAATTATCCACAGACCTGTATTATTGGATCGTGGGGTAATTTTTTTACGTTTAAAAAATTTCAACTATATACTCGTATTAAATAGAAATTTATTTATGAATTTTCAAATCGAAAAAAAATATGTGAAGAATTTTTTAAGGTTTTTCAATCAAACGCCTTATTTATTTTAAAAAATTATTTAAATTCATACAGAAATACAGTTATCTACATATTCATTGGTATATAATACATGTCTGATGTATCTACAATCTTATAGGCCTATAAATTTATGTGTGTAGCTACAATTTAACACATTGAGTGCTAAGGGCTTTTGTCGAAAACCTTCCCAGGATGCCAAACACGTGTAACAAAATATATACATATGTACAAATTGCCTGTTCTTCTTGTATTGATGTAATTGTTGTACTCAAGGTGTAATTAACCAGTTGGCAGTATTAGTAAAACAATTGCAACAATACAAGAACAACAGGCATTTCTGTTTATGTAGTTTCATTGCGTATGTCAAAAACATAACCCATAAAACATAGAAAACAGTAACAGAAAAAAGTAAAAAAAAGAAAAAATTATTTTGTATGTATTTTGACATTCGCAACGAATAGTCAGCTGGTTATATACGCCTTGGTTGTACTAATAATTTCACCTAGTTAATACGCCTAACTCTTATCAAGGCGAATTCATACCAGGTAAACTCGAAAGCACAGCTGACTCTTGTATCATTGTTAATTGTCAAAATGTGCTTTTTGATACATTTTTGTGGTTTTAAATTCGCCTTGAACAGTTTATTTTCACATCGAAGAATAATATTTCCCAAGGCGAATTCTATTGCAACTGCGTGTATTGTATTTGACTTGGTTCTTATTTGAACCTGAATTTCTCAAAGAACTCTAACTACGAATATTTCGCCTTAGTGATTATATACTTCAGAATTTTTTATTTGTGTTTTCTGATACTTTTTAAATGGTTTTTTGGCTATGGACAATAATATGTTTCATTATAGTAAGAAATACTGTTGTTTGGGACATATGGATTATGACCAAAGTCGGTGTTTTTTATGTAACTTTAACACCACCTGTAAAATTAATTCGCCTTGATATTAACAAATATTTTTGCTTAGCCACCCAAGGCGAATTTATAACAGGTGGTCTTGGCAGCTCAGGTGATTATTTTCTGCTCCTTGCATCTCCTTGCGTTTTAATCTGTTTTGTTTGTCAAAATTTGTATATATTTAATTAATATAAGTATAGTGTTTGGCTTGCAACTGATTGACAAAGAAAGCAAGTATTTTTCAAAGGGAATTGAGGCGAGTCTACCTGTTATGAGTTTGCCTTGTCAGCCACCGAAGCCACAATTTTGAGCCGAATTCGACCAATATTGGTCTTTTGGAATTTTAAAAACTCCATTTTCACGATTTTCCCATAGAACTAGAGGAATTACATACATATTTTAATCTGGCAACTTATGCACGCGTGTCAAAATACCAATTTATTACAAACGGTGACAAAAGGCAGACTACGAAGAAAAAAATTAACAACAATGCAATAAGAAAAAATACAACAATAAAAAATCTAATTTTTCATGTTTTTACACTTTGTAAAATGTACTATGTTAAAAAAGAGCTTATACACAATTAACACATTTCATTTTTACACTTTACTAATTGATATACACCTTCGTTTAGCATTTATTTAGTCGAAAACACTATTTTTACAAAAAATTTTTTTAAATTTATTGAAACTAATAGACAAATATTTCTTTCATTAATTTTTTGTAGTACATATTTTTTTCTATTCAATTCATTGAGGCAATACTAACATTGTTTTGTTGTTTTTTTACACACGTTATCTACACTGTCCGAAAACACATTCTTATTCAGATGACAGAGCAAATTCTACTGAAATTTGTTTTTACTTTTCTCCTTTTCTTGTTGTGCTCTCTTTCGCGCTTGGCTAAAGAACAATTGCATTGGTATCAGAGTTGGGAGTTATAACGTATTACGAAAAATAGACGGTTTCCATGGTGGAATAATACAGGTGCTGTCGAAGCTGCAATAACACTGCTTTTAGGTTCGAAGCTGTCAAAAAGTACAAAAGAAAAATGGCAAAATGGTTGCATTTTCAGTTCTATAAAGAATTTTGTTTATTTTCTTTTTTTATTTGCATTTGAAAAAAGTGATAAAGTGTGCTTTCTTAGCAGTGTGGGTGTCTGTTAGTAACACATTATAAATTTTTACAGACTCGAACCCAAAAAAAGTCCGTTAACGCTTCGACACTACCTGTATTATTCTACCATGACGGTTACATGCCAGGTGGTCTCGAAGGCTCTTTTATTAACAAAAAATCTCTGGTACGTTTTATTCTACTCGAACAGCTGTTTTTGACAACTCAAAATATTTGATTGGGAGAACTCTTTTGGGCTTAAATGGAGTTTAGGAACACCACTCGAAAAAAATTATGTACCTATCCGATAGAAAATTGCAAAATAAGAAAACTTATTAAATATAAAAATTGGTTTCCGAGTTAAGTTAAAAATTGTGATTATACCACTCAAACTAAATACCGCATTCCGTTTCTGGGAATACCATGGTGGAAAAATTAGATTCTGTCAAAACAACAATGTCAAAGTGCTTTTTTAACGTTCTACAACTAAACAAATCATGAGCCCGGCCGAAGGGCGGCTATGCTGGAAATCTTTAGTAGACAGGGCCATAGTTTGAAACTTTTCAAAACATATGGTATAAGGTATACTGGTAATAGGCCAGCTCAACCCTCAACAAACAAAACTTTCAGTAATTAAGTTTTGATTGCAAAATTGTAATATTGGCTCTCGATTAATTTTTTCAAACACTTCAGGATGTTTGCCTCACTGTGCATGCAAAGAAAAAATCAATATGCTTCAACGTAAAAGCAGCTCATTTGCTCTTTGTAGTAAATTTATAGGAAAAAAAACTTGCAAACAGTAAATCTGGTTTATAACGAATCCTCGGTTCTAACGGACTAATTCTAAAGTGCCGACGTTTTAGTAGCCATTTTTGTACAAAAATCCTTCATTATAGCAAGCACGCTTATAACGAATTCTCTCTTGGAACGAACTACTTTTTACAAAGTAAATTTCATACAATATGTACACAATGGCAACATAAATTTTTTAATGTTGCCATACATATTTTTAAACTGATAAATAAATAAATAATCTGCTGATGGTTTAAAATGTAGAAAACTAAGAGAAAGCCATTGTCTGTGCTTAAAAGTACAAATATATGAAGTTTATTTTGTATGCCACTACGGTTATAACAAACTAATTTTGATGGTGGTGTAGAGTTCGCTATAAACGAGTTTTACTGTAATAAAATATTGATGTAAAACCGCTTTTGAAACGGTATAATGTGGCAGCTCAATTCAACTTGTTCAAGCTGAGAGTTGCCCGAAAAAAATCATTTAGCTCTCTCACGAGCCATAACTTTTCTCTTGGCAAAATTTTACCCGAAACAAGTGGGAGATTCACCTTAAGGCCGGTTTACGTTTTAGGTAGTGATATGTATTAGTTTAAAATTTTCGATTTAAAAAAATGTTTACCGGCTTGACATGGTTTGCCAGCGAAAAAATTCTATACTTCGGATATTCTTGTTAGTTAAAAACGCGTGATATACTAGCCATGATTGTCACCCGGGGGTTAATTTGTAATTGATAGAAACTTCGAAAAAAATAACTGAATTTTAATGTTATTTACAAAAGCCACATCGACCAGCTACGCCTAGGTTATTTGCACTACAATTTGAAAGAGCCTTCGATTCGAATTGATGTTTCTAACGATTAATTCGCTCCCATCTCCAAGTTTACACTTCGATTTAAATTATAATACAAATTTTAGTATGCACTCTCATTCAAAATCACGTACATACTTACGAAAGTATATATCCGAAGTTTAAATAGAATCTTCAAGGTTGAAGAGTGTCATTATTACCATTAATTCCTTTAGTTCCTAAAAGGATCATATGCTGAAGAGTATCCTGGTCGTTAATCACGATACCAAGGCAAGGCTGAGTCATTGACTCATCAAAAAATGTATATGTATATACTGTGTAGTTTTGAATATCGAAAAAAAATCCTTGTTTTGCAAAAAAAAGGAAACAAACAGGTGTTTTATTGTTTTCTATTATTGTTTCGAATGGAGAAAGGCTTTTATGGCTAGAGTTTTAATTGTTTGAATATTTTTTATATCTTTTATTCATGCTAAAAAGTTTTTCATATAAATTTTGAGGCAATTCTATCGTGAACAAGACGGATAGAATTGAATTTCCAGTTTAGGATGTTGAATTTTATGGTGTAAAAATATTGTTTTTTTTAACAATTTAGTTTATTTTCCATTCGTCGTTTTTGTTTTAATTTTTCGTATACTAAAGGATTACAACTAATTTTGGGGGATTTACCTAGCACGATGACTAAATTAAAGATTTTGGTTTGGGTTTTTATTTAAAATTATAAAAGGTGTATGTATGAAGGTAATCAAAATAACTTTCAGCATTTCAACGTTTTTTTCGTAAGCGCCATCAGTTTCAGCGATAAATTTAGTTCTTTTTTAGGGTATTGAAAACATATCAATATAAAAAAATCAAGGTTAGGAGTGAACATTCGAGGTTGTTTTTGAAAATGTTTTGAATTCGTAGGGAAAGTGATTAATAAATTGTTTATTTTTTGTTTGTAAGTGAAATGTTGTTTCAGTGGAGTAATAAAGGTGATTTATTTTATTTGTTTTTATACTCATTAAAACTCTAAAACTTAATTTATTTATATACGCTTAAGTAAATGTTCGGTTGTTGTTTTGTTTTATTATAATTATTTGGGGAGAGTTATTAATTTAAATTAAACATAAAAAACTACAATTTCTATAAAAAAAATAATGTTTCGTTTTGATTTCTATAAATGGGTTTAGTGGTTTGTAATTTGTAACTAAAATAAAACCTTTAACGTTTAAAGCTTTTACTCTATAAATTATTAAAAAAATGAAGTTACAATAAAAATAGTAAATGATTTTAATTTTCGGTTATTAAAGGAGCTACAACATTTTGCTGCTTGATTTTTCTTTTGTTTAATGGAGGGGGAGAGATGATGATCTTTTATTTTGTTTTCATTATTTAATTAAATATAAATTTGCCTTAAAGTTAAATGTTTTTTTAAATGTGTGTTTCTGTTATATTTTAGTTTATTTTACTTTCATTAAACAACTGCCTCTGACCACCTCGACCATTTAACAGAAAAACGATTTCTGTTGTTTTAATTTCCTCAGTAAAGAGTTGTCTTTTTCTATGCGCTTTTTAGTTAAAAGGACAAAGGCTGATTGGACTTCTTTCTATAATTCCCTTTTTCTTAATTTGTTCAGCTTAATATTTCATGTTATGTATCTTATGTATGTTTTTTCTGGGACTTTTAATCACTACGTATCTTTTTAATTTCAGGCTGTGATTGCGCCTCTGATGAGGCTTCACCAGTACAATTTAGTGGTCTCTTTTGACCCACTATAGTGGCAGCTGCTGTAGTCGATGAATCATTCTCCGTGGTATTGTGATTAATTAAAGGCGATTGTGCATTATCGTTTAATGCACGACTATTACTGCTCTCATCGTCATCATATTCGGATTCTCGTAAACAATTGCTGTTACTGTTTTCACCCTCAAGACCAGCAGATGCAGACAAAATGGCACCATTGCCATTTGAAGCCGCTGTTGCAGATCCCACAACTATTGATGTGGAGTTTGCCTCTTTGCGTGTACTGTTATTGTTCATAGCCTTAACTGGAGCTTCAATGTTGCTTTCCGAATCGGAGGCCAGTGGTGTTGAAACAACGCCAATATCGCCATCGCCATCATCAGTAGTTTCGGTCGCAGTCGTCTGTGTTGTGTTTTCATCGATAATGGGCTCTTGTGATGTTGAGTCGTTTGAAACAAAATTTGAATCGCCATCTTGAGGTGTTGGGTTGGTGTTTTCATTTTCGGATTCTGTTGCAACATTATTTGCATCGATGCGATCTGGATGGAATTGAATATAAAAAGGTATTTAATAAATAATTAATAATACATGTTAAACGTACATATTTAAATATCATATTTTTGGAAATTTGTTGACATTTTCGGAGTAACTTCCGAGTTTGATTTTTGCAATGAATATAAGGGTTACTACTTTGCAAGAATTTGTAAGTTTTCCAAGTAATTTCATTAATTTCCGAGATAACCAATTTAATTGACTATGTAATTTATTGGTGAGGCACTCTAATACGCACTCGTTACTTATTCGCAAAACAACCTAAAAATTTTAGATTATATTTGAGTGATATGCCAACTTGACAACACGAATGATGCAGAAGCTCTTATTTTTGGTGCTAATTTCACGTGCAATACTCAGAATTGTGTCCCAAAACAACAACATTGTACTGTGTAAGCTAAACGATTTCAAAAACATTAAAAAAAATATTCGGCTTCTGCTTTGGCATAAAAAATGACTTTCGAATGAATTTTATTTATATTTAGATGCATTAGTAAGTTGGATGCCCCGTACACTAGACATAATAGATTTTATAGACACAATTTTTGTAAAAATTTTGAAAAATTTCATACAGTGAATGTAATTTCAGAGAAAACTCTTCTGAAAAAATTAATTTCAAGCCATACGTCGTGACTTAAAGGGAGGTTCCATATTTTATACTTATAATATAAACTCACCCGCACTTTCATCGTCAGCATCGTTAGTGTCTTCACCGCAAGCACTGAGAGCATTATCATTGGTTGTGGTACCATTTGCCTTTGCCACACCACCGCCACCCTTACCACTAGGCATCTCATCCAAAAGCTCTGGACTTAAATCATTGGCAACATAGTGAGCCCAAAGTGCTAATTCAACGCGATGTGGAGACCAGACGGGAGTCTCATCGCCTGCCTGTGTATTTAGACGTGATACAGTCGCCTGAATGTGTTGAACAAAATTGAGGTATTCTTTTGTGGTATAATCAATGCCTTCAATTTCTGGAATGGCCATAAGACATTCGTCAGCCATAAAAGGTGCTGAATCCGGACAAGCGGCTGCTAAAAGAGCTGAAGCCATTGTGGTGCCAACACCCTTCAAATTTGATAGAGCCGTTATAGCTTGCTCCAAATTGGGCAGTTTACGAAAGGCTTTCTTAGTTTCCGTCATGACTGCTCGTGGCGTATTGACTTTTACCAAATAGTTAAGCTGCGGATAAAATTTACCACGGGTCTGTTTCCACTTCATGGTCTGCACCAGTTCATCATAGACAAGATGTGCATCTTTCCCTCGGGCTTTAATGAGTTTAGGCAATTCATTTTGATACCAATTATCGAGACGAATTAACTCCTGAGGTTTTTTACTACGTTTCTCGGCTTTCATTTTCAAAACTTGTGGATACAATTTGTAGCAAAAATCGAATTGTTCCGAGGAGCCATTTTCAAAAAATGAAGCCGTATCTTTGCCGGTATTGGTCATGTTTCACTTTTTGTATTTTATGGTTTGTTTGATGTTTTTTAATTCAGTTTAAAGTTTTTACGTCTCCACTACAAGACGAAGATCGATTTGAGACACACAAAATAAAAACACACTCTCATGCAGAAAACCGAATTTTGGAATTTAAAAAAATGTAAGTAAAAGAGAAATTTTAAATTGAGAAATGACAGATGGTATTGTAATTTTTTTCCTTCTTTTGCTTATTCTTTCTTGTCTTCTTTTACTTAATGTTGTTTTATGTTTTGTTGTTGCTCAATGGCGGCACGTCGTACTTGAGCTGAAAAAGAGAAGGCAACGATGACAACAACAAAAAATGTTGAGCTCTTTTCAATGTTGGTTGATTCTTCTTTTTGCTGCTGACGATAAATGCGTTTGTATTTGTTGTAGTTACAAATTGTTTGCCTGCTTCAGGTTTTAACTGGCTGTATCAGATGATGTTGCTGCCTTTAATGCTGATGATGATGGTGGTGTTATTTTAACGGCAGCAATAGTAGTGATGGTGGTGGTTGTTGTTCCTGATGTTTATTTTTGTTGTAGTAGTTAGCAAACGAGTAAAATCGTGTTTTAATGGCAGCTGTATAATTCTAGTGGTGAGTTTTTGTTTTTCTATACACTTTTTCTACTCTTCCCCCAAAGGTGTTTATTTTTTTTGTATGAGTGTGGTGAAAGTGTATACATATGAACAACTCTAGCCGTATTTAATAGATGGCCTCGGACTTATAATCAAAAAATCCTTTCCAGCGTTTTTTACTATACGACCTCCTTTAAACCACTGAGTTTTCTTCCAGCTTCACAAGTATCCACAATATTGGTTCTCGTTTCTGTACGCTTTCCACTGCCACAAAAATCCTTGGTTTCATTATTTAAAAGAATACAAATAAATTTAAAATTGTTTAATTTTTTCTTTGCTTATTCATTATCTTGTTTGTAAAGTAACACCATATTTTTTTAATTCACTATTTTTAATTATATTTTTAGGATTTTTTCGTAATATTTTTCTTAAGACTCACCTTTTTCGCTTAATTAGAAGTTTATCTAATTGTTTTGTTTATTTTTAATGATTTTTTAATATTTTATCTTTAACTATTTTAAATAAATTAAAACAGCAATATTTTCACCGTATTCCTTCGCCAGTCTATAATATGAAATGAATTTTTATTTCTTTCTTCGCTTCTTTTTCGAATTTCAGAGCGCACACACAACACCACACACAAACAACCAGCTTTTTACAATGTGTTCTTCTTTTTCTCACCAAATCGTACAAACAACAACCTCGTCGCGCTGTGTAGTCGATTTCAATGCTTGTGTCACTGTGCTGTAGTAGTAGAGTCTCGTTTAATATGTATATTTTTCTTTCACATCTTTTTCGGTTTCTTTATACCTCCGCTCCTTTCCTCTCTTGTATGTCTAAAAACAAACTAAGTGAATTTTTATTATATTCCTTTTTGTGCTTGTCATTTTATGTTGTATACTTTTATTTTTATAGATTTTTGTAAATTTTGCCAATTTTTCTTGTCTTCTGTTTTTGTTGCTTATCTCAATATTCTTGAGGCGTTTAAGTGTATCCATATGTTCATGGCACTAGATACTTTTGTATGTAAATACGTGTGTTTGCCCCATTGTGTTTATTTTTTATTTTCATTTATAATATAATTTTTAGTTTTGTTTTTTTGAATGTTTTCTACTTTTTACTCAATTTGAAGTGAAATGTATTTGACAGGGTTGCAATAAATTTGTTGTATTTTTTACTCATAAACTTGGAAAAACGTAGATAGAATTTTACATCGGAAATGTGCAAAGTATCAAATGTAGTAGCAACAGTGGGCTAGCAGCATGCAAAATGTAATTACCTTGTCAGGATTAAAGGAGCTTGCTTGCTTCAAGATCTCTAAAGCCTTTTTCACTAAATGCGAAGAAAAATCTTAACCGATCATTTATAAGTATGCACATACCCATTTACATATGTATGTATATAAAATCAGTGTGTCTTACTTCCATTTAGAAGTCTTCGATTAAATAAATCGTGCTTTTAATGGAATATCACAATAGGTATACAATATTGGATGTATGTATGTAGCTTCAAAAGTTCTTTCAAATAACGTAGAAAGTTTATACCTACCTACTAGGTTATCCAGCGGCCGACTAAAACGACCGCATTCTAGAAATTAATGTTACACACATGCATACTTCGTTCATTTTTTAAGTTGAAGCTGATACATGCATGTGTAATAAGTGTGCATGCGTTAGTAGCAATTTTAAGCGCTTGTAGCTCGCTAAATATCGAACCGATTTAAATAAAATTAAGATTGTGTACATCTACATATGTAAAAAGCCGTTTAAAACATATAAATCTTTCCAAAATCGGGTCAGTATTACGGCCGCAAAAAATTATGGATCTAAAAAAATGTGTTTGCCTATTAATAAATCTAATCTAGATTTTGTCTTGGGATTAAAGAATAAACCAATCAGTAATTTAACGGTAGGTGATTTTCTACAAATAAGAAAGTAAGTTTTGATACCTAGCGATCTGCGGGCATACCAGCTAAAGAAATTACTCGTTCGCATGAACGGGATATCGATAGATCTCCGCTAAAAGCTCGTGCAGCAGCAACTATTTGGGACAGTGCAATACAGAAACCACATGTGCGAAATAAATACGCTTATTCGAAGATCAGGTTAGTTCAACACCGAACGAAATTTAAGATAACTAAAGACGTTTCTTGCAAAGGTACCAGTTTATAGTTCAGTTCCTAGCAACTGGCAGCTGGCGCAACTTAACCTAATAGGTACCTACTGATCGATACAGCTGTAATTTTCAGTAAAATAAAATACATACTTATGTATATATGTATGCAGGTACATACATATGTATGCACATACTTTAAAGTGTAGAGTCATACTTCGATATTTTACAACTCCAGTCAAGGATTACTTTTCCACATTCATACATATGTTACATACATATGTACATATTAATGTATATATGTACCTACTATATTTACAAACAACAACGCTTAGAATCCACTGTGCGCTATACGCTAGAAGGTTTTAAATTTCTGTTGAAGCGCACAAATTTAAATTTTCTTATTATTAACGGTCATGTCTTCTTTTCAGCAAACTGCCTGAACTAATGACTTAATTGCAAAGTAATGAAAGATTAAAAATAGGTTTAACTTCAACTTAAAGCCTTGCAAGAAATAAAATTTAAATAAAAAATGAAGACATTTTATTCTTAAAATTAATTTGTAAATATAATTTAATTTTTGCAAAAATAATTAACTAGAATTTTATAAAATATTTTTCATTTCATCATGTATGTACATACATATGTATGTATTTAGTTTTCAAATACACACAATTTAAAAAAAAAACTTGATTCATCATCATTAACAACCCAAGCAACAGAACGAATGGGAACAATGTGTGCATGTGTTTACGAGGGCAGTCTGTAATGGATTTTAATTTTTTTTTAGCAATGACAAAACCTATATGAGGTCGTAATATCTTCTTTTTCAATTGCCCATTAATTTTATTTATTAAATTTCATTAATGAAATTACAAATTATGTATGTATGTATATTTTAATTTAATCAGCGTAGTGAGTCAAGATTTTTTGAGCTTTAAATTAAAATGGCTAATCTTAAAATTATGTTGCCAAAGCATCACAAACCATGTAGAGGCTTTCATCAAAAGCCACGCGCGATCAAAGACATTGCACAGGAAGTATTAACAGTTGATATAACTTCTAGAGCATATAGTCGTGTGTTATCCACCAATATCAATTGGTGTTCTTACCAGGTTATATCTTAAAAAATTAATATTATTTTTCAATTAAGAACAATGGAAGCCCACACCAAGAGCGCCAAACGACCTATACCTTTGTACAAGGATTGTTATCTCCTAAAATTGTGTCCTAAAGCTTTATGGTCTTCACCAGGGCATATCACTTACACGCACATAGCATATAGAATTTATATAGTCTACACCAGTTCTAACATAAATAGAGCTCTTTCTACATCATTGTGTAAAAATTCTATTGAAAAATATGGCAATAAAACAGTAAAAAAATGTATTTAACGATCGATAACATTTACATATGAACATACATACATCTATATTATTAATAGGCAAACATGTTCTTATATATCCCTCTTACGGCCTAATACTAAGCCGATTTTGGAAAGATTTAAATGTGTTTTTACATATATGTGCACAATCGTAATTTTACTTAAATTGGTTCGATATTTAGGAAACTATAAGCGTTTAAAGTTGCTACTAACACTTGCACACATATTACACATGAATGTATCAGCTTCAACTTCAAAAATTAACGAAGTGTGCATGTGTGTTTGTCCAATTTGCTTTTGCACAGAAATCAGACAGAGTTTTAAGTTGTTTATTTAAAATGTTTTTTGTTTTTGTATTTTATCGCATGTATTTATATAAACGTTTAATATCAATTTCTAGAATGCGGTCGATTGAGTCGACAATACAAAGAACGATTATGTGTGCAAAATGGATAATTTACAGATATACCATTTAACAATAGGATTGATTCGCAAAATTGTCGAAGGTGACGCACAAGAAAATGCCTGGTTACACCTTAATAGTAAGTGCTATGACGCGATTGAGGTATTCGCTCAGCCAGATGTAAATTAAAATTATGACAAGTCAAAGTTTACAAAAATCGTACTAACCGAAATTGATTTAACTTGTAAGAAATGAATAAGTTGCACTTTTCGTATTCTAATTCGTTAAATAATACGGTTAAATAGTTGATATTCCTAGTTACTAGTATCCACCGTCAAAAGTGGTAATCGAACAAAGAACGCTGATGAGATGGTGTAGCGACCTCGAAATCAGTACTGATCCCTTCTGCTAGTCTGATGAATTAATTGTTTCAAATAAAAAGTACTCTCTTAACAAAATAATGAATTTATCCAAAAATAATTTTTTAAATTAAGAAGATATGGGTAAATTCAGATTTGAACTCAAGCCATAAAAATCTCATTTCAATATAAACCTAAAAGAGTTCAACAATTACGTATAAATATTAATTTACAAAAATCTGTTTTCTAGAGTTTATTGGTGGAAAGCGAAATAATATGTTGAACGGGATAGCAACTCTAATAGAGAACTAAAAGATATAAGCAAAAAAGACGTGTTAGGATTAAAACAGATTTTGGAACGCAACTGCAACAAAATCCTTTAGAAATTATTGGTTTGAAACCAGTTTCAATCGTTTCCTTCACACTCACAACCAAAATTGTATCGCAATCTGATAAAATTATCACAATCTCATCGGTTTTCTTCCCAACCGGTTTTAAAATGGCCGCATTATGTACGGTTTACAAAGGAATATATATATGATAAACTCAAAAATAGGAAGAAGTTGCATTTTCGTTGCAGTTCAATTTCACCGTCTGTTCTGGGCCTAAGTCTTGACTAAAAAAGATTTTCAATTGTAGTGATGCAGATCAAAACCATCGGGGGAATCGAACCAAAAAGCCTCCCTGAGTAAGAGCACAGGTTAACCAAAGCCCCTTACAAACCAAGTCCAGCATGTTACAAAACTAAATAACGAAAATCCCTGAAAAAGAAAAATTTTCCTCAAATTGAAATAAATAATAAATAATCTTTTATTTTAATTTTGATGCCCTTAAAATCATTTAACAACTACAAATAGAAAAAGGCCAATAATGATAACAGTCTGAATATCTGATAAAAAGAAGAGCGTACGTAAAGAATTTTTCATTATCATGAATAGCTCTTTCATTACATATACCACGTTCCTGGTGAAATTTTCTTGCATACAAAAATTATTGTCATTCTGTGATACACATGATCCATCTGCCAAAAACGGAATAACCAGAATAATTAAATTTTTTGTGTTATGTAGACTTCTCACAATTTATTCCCGGCTCACACTTTTCAGGGTTGACTTACCAAGTTTTGAATTTTTGTAGAGCGAGAGAGAGAGGAAAAGAGAATGGAGAGGGGTACAAAATATTATACGAATTTTTGATTTTGAAGCAAAAGAAAATAGTTGGAAACGGATACATACATATATATGTATGTATGTACATATGTGTTTATATAGCTGCGAGAACATTAAAACATATATAACAAACCCTGATCAGATAAACTTGATGTGTGTGAACTGGGACTTATAGAAATAATCCACTTGCTCAATGAACGTTCTTGCGAACCCCAATGGTTGTTTTGCGTCACTTTAAACAGGAATATTAATATGGTAATTATATTTGAAAAGACTTTTAGGCTCATCTTCGTACGAACGAATGTTTTTAACAACGATTGTATCGGATATAAAAACCGATATAACATAAGAAAATGGAACACAAAAACAGATAGCGACCCTCATGGAAAAACATTCAAACGAATACAGAACGTTGCATGGGATTGGAAATTTTTTCGTTTCTGCAGCAGTTTGTACTCTACTCTTGTATACATACACACATATGTACCTATATATGTATGAAACGAACAGATGGATGTACGCCGTACATTGTACGGACAGACGGCCAACAAAAAATAATTGCTGTTGGCAGCTACTACTACTACTTGTACAGTGGTTTACTGGCTGGTTCGTTGGTTGACTGGCTTTCGATAATGGAAAAAAACACCAGCAAACAAATGAACGAACGAGGAACGAAACATAAAAACTCAAACACACTTACAAATACTTAACCGTTTAGATACAAATGAGTACTTAAAAGTGTTACAGTATACAGAAAAAATACAAGCCGCAACCAGTCACACTGTAAGCGAACCCAAAAGCAACTTTGTGCTGGTTCCAGTATAAAATAACGAAATTCTACACACACATGCTTATAGCATACATGCATCTGTGTTTATTTATTTCTGTATACTTTACATTGCCAGTGGTGCTAATCGGTAATACTGTTTTATTGTTGTTCGTTTTTCCCATATTCGTGGTTGTCATGTATATATTCCATTGCTTTTTTTACATTTAGGTTTTTGTTGTTGATTCTTTCCGCTCTATTGTGTTTGCTTCTTTTCCAATTCTGTTTTCTGTCAATGTTCTTGGTACGAAATACATGTGTATACATTTTTCATTGGTTTAGTTACACTGTGCTTTAATAATTATTCTTCTTTTGCTGCTCTTTCATACATTTATGTATTCATTTAAACTACGGATGGATACGTACGTGGTGTCAACATGAAAACACGATTAAATAAAATATGGACTACCTACATAGACTGGTAAAATAATCGCTTAACAATGTGACAAACATACATACATATGTATGTACATATGGAACAATATAGTTGATGTACAGAGTGTAGAGTGTATTAAAATTTTGTTGTGCATTTAATTTTGTTCGGAAATGAAGCAGCAATAAGAACTACATACATACATATGTATGTGTATTATATTATATTCCTACAACTGTTCACTTAAAAATCTGTGGTATTTACGAGCAAAAGGCTGTTCACCAATTAAGTAGCACCATTTTTTTTGATCCACCTCGCCCCTTCGGAAAGGTACATAGATATGTATGTATGTAAATATGTATGTACATATGTACATACATAAGTAGGTTTACGTAGCATAATTTTTGGCAATCATAGACCGATCTCTTTACCATCTTCGTAATGCATTTAAAAAAATTGTAGTAGGCGCATACATACATATGTACCTACATACATATGTAAGTACGTACATAGGTACCTGTCTATAAATGATTAATTTCGTAGCAAATACTCAAACCCTCCACCTCCCGGAGTGCGTTATGTAATATGTGAACAATCCAAAGAAGTTTCTTTCAGAAATTGTAGAAAAAAACGCTTGCGCCGACATTAGGGGCATTCACAAAGTGATGCTTTAAACACATAAAAGACGGTACTCCACGGAGCTACCACAGGGTTACAAATGCCGTCTGTTGCATTCTTCGTAGTGTAGTCAGTTAATTAATTATAATAGAAGCGGCAGTAAAAGCTGTTTGTTGTAGAAATGTGTACATATGTAGTATGTACATACTATTTCAGTGGTGCCACTTTTATATGTATGTACAGTGTAACCTCGGTGAACGCAACCAATAGAAATTTTGGGCTGTTGCGCAAACCAAGTCACAAATTTCTAGTCATATTTTTCTATTTAAAAGCTCATTTTAAACCAATCAAAAATTTTATAAAAAAAATAGTTAAGGTTAACTTTTAATAATCGTATTTATTTGATTGAAATAATGAATAAAAACAGAAAAACAAAATATAAAATAAAATAAAGTACACATTCAAATGTATGTCTGTATGTATGTTAATTTGTACTGATGGTTGTTATCGAGTTAAAGATTCATGTTTTTAAGGGAAAAAGTCTGAAATTTTCGACTGAGTTTTTGTGCTTTTCATATTTTTTTGAACTGCAATTTCACGAATCTTTTGCAATACCATTATATCCTCCAAAGAACAGCTATTCTCCTCTGTCGTTCATAAACAAAGAAGTTTCTAAACTGAATTGATTTCAAAAACAGAAGTAATACGCACAAAATATTTGTCGTTCTTAAAATAACGGTAAATCAGAAAGACTATTGCACTTAAGCATAAGATTTTACAAACCCGTTTTAGTTTTGAATTTATTTATCAAAGACCAAACTAAAAAAACAAAAAAAGCCTTACTTGTTCTGCAAAGTTGCGTTGATTGAGGCTTTGTTTTTTGAAAGTTGCGTTTACAGAGTCACCAATGTTAAGAAATTGGGTGTTGCGTTAAGCGAGGGGTTGCGTTCAACGAGGCTACACTGTATACTTATATTCAAAATATATGTAGTTATGTAGCTATGTATATCACGTAAAAATTTTAAAACAAATCAATTTATTTACTTAAAACCTCTTAATTGTTAATGCATTTATACCTTCCTAATATTTTTCATTTTTAAAGAACATACATATGTAGGTACATACCTATTTTCTGCTGAATAAAAGCAATATGTATGTACATATGTATGTATGTAGGCACTTTCATACATATTTTAAAGCTCTCATTTAGTTCATCGCGGTTCATACACATCAAGTTTTGCTGATCAGGTTTTGTTCAATTTTCTTTTAAAGCTGCCTTAATGTTCACACGAAGAAATCTGTTTCAACTAAATAAATACGAATGACAAATTAAAAGGAAAAAGTTTGTACTCTATATTCTCTTTCCTAAAAATATCAAGACTAGAAAAGTCAAACTTGACGTGTGTGAACCGGAACTTACAGAAATAGAAATTAGCCTAAACTGGCGAAAGCGATAACGGTGGTCGTGTAACCGTAATGGCTTCAAAATAATCGTTCTCATATAAACGTGTGTATTCTAATTTTGATAGATTGTGGTCGGTAGCCTGCTCTCGTCCATGTGTTCAATGCATGAAAAAATAAAATAGTGGCAAAATCTGTATAAATAACAACATACATAAATACATACATACATATGTATGTATGTAAATCTGCCTTTTATGCCCAGTTTACACGATCACACAAATAACAATACTTGTGTGAAAAATGCAACCCTGATATGATGATTTTCTTGTCGTTTGATTCTCTTGAGCTTGGTAACATTTTTCCATTGTCGCTACTTTATTAAAGTTGAAAGAAATGGATAAAAAAATAATAGTAGGAGCTTGTGTTGCAACGTATCAATTAATGCAAATTGCTTATATCTTTTCGCAGTTCGAAAATATGTATGCCCATACATACTACATAAGTATGTATGTATGTATGTATGTACATGCATATGTATGTATGTTACCAGAAACATTTCGTAATTGGAAAAATTGCTGCCCGAAACATTCGATCGCTTTCACAAAATGAACAAAGTACATCTTCAGCAATATTATTTCGCATAAATTTTTGGACTTTTGACAGCAGTTCGCACGAAATGATGAACAGAGTACCATGCTTAAAACTTCGAATTAACTTATTTTTGTAAAATTTAGGTACATACATATGTATGTATGTATTTAGTTTTAATTTTTTTAAATTATATTTCTGCTAAAGAAAGCTCAGTGGGAACATCTACAAATCTTAGAAAATATGTATGTACATATGTATGTATCGCTCTGCCAGATCTACAAAACTTAGTGTTGAAAAAGATTCGTTGCGTATTTACATACATACATATGTATGTATGTATAAGAAAATTCTATCTATTTTTTCCGTTACAACATCACATTTCAAATATGTAAGTAGATAGTGAAGTACATGCCTACATATGTATGTATGGATGTGCACTGAACTCGCCGTAGTGTAGGTATAAGTTGTATGTACTCTTTCAAGTCATGGAATGATGTGTGATGTGAAAACGATTGATGAACATACTTACATACATATGTATGTATGTACATATAAGTTCCAAATGGCTGAACCAACCAAGTTGGATTTTCTCCACTTTCTTTCACTTATTTCATTTGTTTTTTATCTACCAGTTTTCAACTTACATATGTATTTTCTATACACATGTTTGCCTTCAGCTAAAAGTTACGTTCCAAAAGGATTTTTTGTATATAAGTAAGTAGGTACTTCGCTCGTTGGCAATTTAATATGGATTTTTATAATAATGTTTTATTTTTAATGCTAGGATATGTGTATGTAAATACGTGTGCAGGAACACACATCCATACGTACATACTTATGTATGTATGTATGAGAAGATGTGCATCCATATGTGTGTATGGCTGCAAATATAATGTTGCCTAGTGGGAAGTTGAATCGGTAGAATAGGAACAAGACAATTAATTTTATTAGCTTTTAGACACTTCTTAAATTCAGCAATATGTACCTAGTATAATAATCAATTTAGAATTACGTATGTATTATGTTTTAAACATAAACCCGTAAACATTGAAATTCATCACAGAAAACTATTTTTTGTCGTCTTTTCAAATTCAATTCCGGCTACATTGGATTATGTGACAACCCTGGATAGGTATGTATGTATGTACATAAAGGGTTGCCCGCATGTCATATTTGGCGTCTTCGACTGCTCTCCTCTCCACGCTTAGTAAATCATTAAAAACATTTATAAAATCCGCAACAAATTTCAAATCCAAACCTAATTGCGTTACGTGGTACCCAAGTGAACAGCCCAGAAAGTTTCACGTTATTTCGCGAGTGCTTGAAAACTGCCTAATAAATTTTAAAATAATCGCATGGTTCACATCTCTAATTTCCACTTATTTTTATTATACACTTTTCGTTGTTTTTATATTTGTTTTTATTCATACAAGTTTGGTACTTTCGTGTTGAATATTAATAAGAGTATAACAACAGCGCACAAGGTAAATAGAACAAAACAATCATTCGTACGTATATTTATTCTCGACTGATATTCACCACACTTATACTCACTCATAAGCACACATGCAATGAGACAGTTGCAAAATTACCCCGAGATATCTGAAAACAAAAATGTGCAAAAACTGGTTTTATTTTGCCAAACTGAATTTTTATTATGGCAGTGAATGGCTACAAGTTTGTGTGCAAGAATTGAGTTCATCACTACAGGGTTATTGGTTTTCAAACAAAAAGCAAGCTGGCTAAATTTTATGTATGCATACCATACAGATGCATAAATGTTTAGGTACATACAAATGTATGTACATTGTACTTTTTATTTTTGTTTTTGCAAGACCCATTGTACTCTGGATAGTATGACTTTTGGTGTTTTTTTTTTGATAGATGTTGGGAAAAATAGTAAGTGTATTGATAAAATTAAATGGGGGTTGTCTTTGCTAATATGTGTTATAAGAACACACATACATATGATAAATAAGAATAAAAACAGGAAATGCAGAAAATACCGACAAGAACCGATGGGGATTTTTTAAATCTATGGATTTTCGAGAGTTTGAAATTTAATTTTCGAAAATTCCTGAAACTTGGGAATTTTGCAGTTGTGTCATAAACGCATATGTATGTATGCATGTATAGCATACTTGAGCCATAAAATTGAACTTTTTAGAAATAATTAAACCCAGTGTTTGCTTTTTGTATTTAAAAAATTGTATAAGCTAATTAATGAATTACATAATTCGAAATTACGAAAAAAATGGAACAATTTGTTTTTAATTTTGTTACGAAAGTTCTCGTTTTTTATTCCAATTTTTTAAAACTTTATTCGTATACAGCATACGAAACAAAATGTTACGCTGAACATGGATAATCCACAAATTAGATTTCAATCTTTGTTTAAAAATATGCAGGTACATTGTTGTGCAAAACGGAAGTAACAAATTTTTTAGAACTAAAAATAATTAATATTTATATTCTCCAAGTAATCAATAAAAAGTTATACACTCATCAAATGACCATATTCCACTTCCACTGACTCCACTTAGTAAACACTTTTGTTTCAAAATGTTTGTCTTTCATAAATTTTTATATAATACCCACTCCATTAGCGGGTAATGAATATCAACATCATCAGGCTTTCCCTTCAATGCCTAAATTTCCGTTTAAAATTACGTGCTTCAAGTTTTTTGGCTGGCAATTGTCTATTTCCAATAAATCTATAATGAAATGGTTCTAGTTTCCAATCCAATTCCAATATTTTTCTTGATCATTAGTGGCTTTTTAACCCGTTTACAGTTCTGTAAATAATTTTTTATTGAATAGAGTTTGAACCGTACAATAGTGCTCGTTCTATTCGAGAGCTTATACAATTTCGCTAGAAGTGGCAAAGAGATTTTCTGCTTTATACAAATTTCGGTTAAATTTCTATCATTAACCAAGAATTTTTTTCCCAAAATTCTTCCTAATATCTGCAATACTTTGAGATTTTAAAGCTTGGCGTTACTTATCACAAGCTACTGAAACCATCAACTTATATAAGTAAAATTTTAAAGTTTTATTTAATATAGCCAAATCCTAGTAAATCGATTTACTTTTTGAAATGTACCATTATTAAATCAAAAAACTTTGTTAAAATATTAATTTATAGATTTGTTGGATTTCTTTCGCAGACTACCTTTAGGGAAATGTGCCTCTTCTTTTGCATTTTTTTTTTCAAAGAAATAAGATAACTTTGGAAAATTAAACTACGTTTTTATTAAGTATTTACAAACATGGATTCTGTTGCAATTGTTTTGTACAACACTGTGTGCAACATACTTATACTTTTGCCAAATGTCATAACCCAAGCACGAACAATTGCCGTATATCAATAAGCTCTTGTTTCAAAATGACACCATGATGGACTATGACTGCATTACATAGGGCCATGTTGTAACTAGTCCGTTTCAGCTATAATGGACCACATAGTCCAATATTATCTGCTGGGAAGCATACATACATATATGTATGTATATACATATGTATGCAGCGACATTGCAGAGGATGTTCTCTACAACCATTTTTACCGTTTATTGACTGGTAATAGCATCATTAAAAGATGAAACGCATATCTTTATTTGAAAATTTTAATTTTATTGAAAATTTCCATGAAGCAAATACATACATTTTTTTTATGTACATATGCATATCTAAGACCTCTTTAATAGGCTGTGCTAAATTATAATCTGAACATGCCCAAAATACTCTGCTTCACAAAAATTTACCGGAAAGGGCCTTGAGAACGGTTATCTCTATATGTAGTTGGTATTGTGCATATGATGGCGTAGATCTGATTTAGAAAACTGCAATTATAAAAAACATATATATATATATATATACATGTATGTATATGTATAGAGTTAGATGACAACTTGTTAATTTATTACAATCTGCACAATAATTTGGTTTTTATTAAGAAAAATATTATCTAGTATTATTTTTATCAAAAAAGAACTTGCAATTTTCAAACATCATAAGATCATATGACATTTAAAGTTGTTAAAAAAAAACATTTTGAAATATGTTTTATGATAAATGAAGTAAGTCTTAGTGATGAATAAAAAAATATGTAAAATATTATTTACCTTTCTTGTATAAAACATTCTTTCAGTAGCAATAACATAGAAAATAAAAAATTATTTACTAGGGAACGTGTTAAAAAACTGTTTAACGAGATTCAAAATTTTGTGAAATTTAAAAAAGATAGATAAAAGAATATAGAAATAGAAACTTTATAAAGGAATTAACAGTTTAAATTAATAAAAATTAATTAAAATTTAATTTTTTAGCATTATCATATAAATTAAGTTTTCAAACTAAAAAAATATAGAAAAAATATTAATAAAAATTACACTGCAAAATCGTTTCTCTAATTAAATTCAAAGTTTCCAACATATGTACATCAGAAAATTCCTTTCTATATTTCGAATAAAGGTTGCTACTGCAAATTCCTTTTATGTGAAATTAAAGTTAAATTTGAAATAAGTGTTAGTCACAATTTCGTAATTGTTGTTTTTTTAACATTAAAATGGGAATTTTGTTTTGGTTTTTATTTAAAAATTAAAAAAAAAAACGCTGCAGGCAAATAAATAATATTGTAAAAATAAATTATGTAGTATTTCTTGCATAAAAATGTGTAGCATTAAACTCAAAAGAAAAAAAGATAGATTAACACAAGACATTCAATATGTATGCATATCTAAATCTTCCGGGCGTACTGGCTGTGTATATGGTATAATTGACTTCCTCTCCACATCCCTCGATAAAGCTTTACGCATATCTGCAAACGGTATACAATTTAAAAAATAAATATACTGTAATCATTTTACATTGTGTTACTACTTACCATAGGCATCCTCGTCTTGGTCACCTGAATAATAATCCAGTATAGTGCGATATATTATATAGCCTAGATTCTTATACATGTTGATAGCAATTTTATTGCTTTTACGTACAAACAAATCCACAAAATAAGATCGTTTTCTAAAAATAAAAATGTATCGGAATTTTTAAAATTGAAAATGAGGACGTCGGGTTTTTGTTTAAATTCTGTCATAATAAAATGCATAATGGCTGCTGGCATTTTAGCACACTTGGTACATTTTTTATACTATCTTTAAGAGATCCTGAGTATAGTTTATTTAGATTGGCAAAAATAAACACATCCAGGTGGAATCGAACGTTTTAAAATGCTGACATGGCCTTATAATTATATTGCCCTTAATTTCTGATTCAAGCAAGAACTTGTTTATTACTTTATTTTAAAAACTGGTATTTTTCGCAATACTTACTTTTCTGATATGTCTTCCAAGAATTGCATCAACAGAGTAGCCAAACCTAAACGTCTATAGTCGGGTGATACTGTTAATGCTGTAACGTGGCCATGCCAGTTTTCCATATGACCCTCTACTTTCCCCATGACTTAAAACATAAAATGAAAATACAATTATATCAGATACTTATAAACAATTATATGTATGTATAAAACTAAACTCACTATAGCCCATTATTTGGCCATTGGGAGATTCGGCCAATTGGAAAAATTCTGGCCACCTTGATAAATACTGTGTGTAAAATGACAGACCATATGTTTCTGTTAGAGGATCAAAGTTTCTGTAATTTAACAGAGCACACATAATTTGGATATTTTCTCAACATGAAATTCTTGAATGAAATAAATTTTGTTACCGTATTTGAAGTAGATACTTACACATTGTTAAATTTAAATAAATCATCGCAAGTAAACGGTCTTAAAGTGGTCATTTTTAATTAATTTTCTTACAATATGAAATATAAGTAATTTCTTGCGAATATAAAAATAGCACGCACGGCTGGCATAAAAAGCAACAAATACACATCACTACCGCGACAATAACAGTTGTTAACGAAGAGCAGATAAAAGAGGAAATGTCAAACTGTAGTTGTAATGGGCTTAAACAGAAATGAACTGCGAAACTGGACAGTGTTGCCAGAAGAGGCAGTGTATGTGAAATGATTTAGGAACTTTATAGTTACATATATAATTTTTAATTAAATACGTTTGTTATAAAATTTTTTTAAATCAAATTGAAGTAAAAACTTTATTCTTAACCGCAAGAGGTGGTTATTGCATTTTTTTCACAGACGGCTTTTAGTGGAAGCCAATATTGAAAAACTCTCATTCAATACATACGTCACTGCTTAGAACTACGAGTATTAGCATTAAAGAACGAAAAAATAACCCTTAAGTTCTTAGTTTATTGCCTGATGATTTTGGTATCCGTGACCTATACTATGGTTCATAAAAATCTTTAATTTTGTTTGTAATAAAGAAGTATCAAGGCCTCATTAGTTTTTACTTTTCGTTGCCGTTCTGTGCCGTTCTTTTCTGCATAAAATATTTCTTACTTGTTCTGTGTCTGAACTTGTGGATGTGGACGATGAAATTATAGGAATGCATCTTTCAAATGTTTGCAAAATGTCTTATTCTAGAAAAATATATAAATTTTTAAAAATTTTAATTAAAATAATATTTCCTGACTTAAAACAAAATTTGTAATATTTCACACCACAAAAAACCAAACATACACACTCTTGGCTGTCACTTAACGTTGAATTCTATTTTCTACAGAACAGTCCACAACAGAACAGAACGAAAAAGTAATAACAAACCAGACACACAGTTTTTCAATTTAACAGAAATAAAACAGCTGATCCGTAACAGAACAGAACGTACAAACTAATTTTCCCTTTAGTCTTCAAACTAAATAATTTTTTAAATTTAATAATTTTTATTAATTGCTCTAAAAGCATACTCGTTCAAAAAATACTCATTTCACAAAGTCTAAAATTTGGACACCAATTGAAAGTTTTGAAGCAATATTGAATAAATTTAACCGTACGTTACAGTTCAAAATATGAATTTTTTCAAGTATTCACTATGCGTTATTCATCAAATTACAAAACAAATTTATATAAATGAAAGAATTATAATAGCACACATGTAATCAGCCGGTAATAGTTAATCCTCAACACTTTCTTTTAAATCTCACCATACCTGGTTATGACCTACAACGTCTGGCAATACTTCCAAAATATTGTCACCACAGTACATTTTTCTGCTGCTTTTTATTCGTGTAGAAGAAAAATCGCGTCGTGTTGCACTAAATTGTGATTCTTTAAACTAAAAAAAAGTGCAAAAACTTATTAAAAATAAGTAAAAGTGCTACAAAATTTTCCTAAACTAACAAAACTATCAAGAATATCTACTGAATGTATTGAAAAATTGTAATTGAAAATCACCACGAAAGTGGGACAAACAACTACACACAATGTAGACGATGTTAAAAAAATGAAGAAAACATGAAATAAAAAACGGGTAGTAAGAGGAAAGGAAAAAGAAGTCAAATTATCTTAGCGAAACGTGTGCTTGTGAAAAATAAAAATGAACTGCATTCAACGAAAGTTTATGAAACATATGTGTTTAAAATTTGTAAAAAACGAACAAAATTGTTTAAAATAATTATAAAACAATAACATTGTAACAAAACGTTAATCTCCCCTAATAAAGCCGCGTTTGCTTGTGTATGAGCTTTCGTGTTTTCTTTATAATATACCGTCGTTTTGTTTCGTCGTTTTCAACGACTTCTTTTTATATATGCCTATATATCTTATTTAAAAGTGTTAATTTTTTAGGCCTGTATATTATATGTTTGTAATCAAATGATAAAGTGTTTTTATATGAAATTTAATAAATAGTATCTATTAACAATAATCTATGAAACAATAAGTGTGGCAAATTATATAGCAAGAAAAAATGGTCTTATAATGGCTGATATTTTCTAATTTTCGCTGCTCTAGTGGTGAGTAATGTTGTTTTTCTTTAATAAAATTTGTATTGTTGCTTTTGTGGTGCAGACAAATACAAACAAACCGCGCATTTCTCCGCTTTTTAATAATGGGATATTGCCAGCATAAACCTAGAATAATTTATTTATGGATGGAATATTGAACGTTGCCAGATTCTTAGATTTGCTAAAATGGTTTTCCAGTATGCAGTTTGCTGAATATCTGACAAAATAAGCTTCAACTGTAAATAAAACCTTGTTGCCGTATTTATATATAAATATTTGAGTTTGAAATCTATTTTAAAGAAAATTTGGCTTAAAATACACTTAAAATAAAATTTTTTTTCATGAATATGGACCCAAGTTTTAACGCAAATTAGAGTATGGCTTTCGGTGGCTTGGACCACATTCTTCTGTCTTTCTCTCAGCTGAATTAAAACTTTGCAAAGTAAACTTAGACTGTGGAAAAGCCGCATTTGAACAGTTTTTTAAAAAGAAAAATAGTTTGAATCAGTGTGGAGTTAGTTTTCTTCTCCCAAATAAATTTTGAAATCCTTGAATTTAACCTCTTCTGAAAACATTCTCTTAAATTTAAAACTTTATATAATCACTCTTATCGCTTTTAAAGTGTTCCCTTTTCTAAAATTGAGATTGCCAATTTTGTACTGTTGTTGTGCTCGAGTACTATTTTGTTAATATTTTTGCATAATTTCTTTTGTTCATTGGAACTATTCCACGTGAAAAAAATGTTCGCCCATTACTCACAATAATGGCGATTTTTTTATTTTACGTTTAATACACTTTTATAAATAAAACAAAAACCCCCTAAATTTTGGAAATGTTTCTGAAACTATCCCCAAAAATATTTGTATATACCTTTTTTAATTGCTTTTATGAAATATCTCAAACAAATTTGTGTTTTGTATACTGTATACTCTATTTTGTGTAATCCCGTAGAGTCCAGTAAAAAATAAATTATATATTTTTTTATTTGAAAAGTTGGCGATTGGAAAGTATCATACTTCTGCGACCAAAGTGAGTCGTTCTTCGCTTGAACAACGTTGGGAAGTATTATAAATTTGCCGGGCATTGTGTTATTTTATCGATTTAATACTGAACCGATTTAAATAATACATGTATATTCGGCACACTAAAGCTGAACAATGTCTTTGGACCACCCGGCAGATAATATCAACATATGCGACATACATATCGTCATTTAAAATACAAACGAAGGTAACTACACTTTTATTTATTTTAACGGAGAAGCTAAAAACGTTATAAAGTCAATAATAATAAAGCATTCATTGCAATCCTTTTAATTTTTTTTAAGATGAGACTTATTTATTTTTGAACAAGCCAAGGCAACACTTATTTTTTTGCAAGAGTGTATGTAGTTACTTACACATTTTTATATTAAAAAATACATGCACTTGTATATATGTACATACTCTCCTTTAAATTCCTTTAATGAAGAGGCCGTTTTTTGTAGTTTGACAACACAAACCATAATCTATTAAAACTTTTTTTTCGAATATTTGTGTAGTGGCGTCCGTTTGCATTTAAGGCGACGATATATTGTTTATTTTCCAAGGTTGATATTTTGACGTTTTGGCTAAAAAACTACACAAAATACAAATGGTCCCGTCTAGTACACTTTGGCTTCTTCCTCAATGTTTTATTTATTTATGTATATATTATTCTTAATAAACTATCGATGTTTTTTCCCGATGGTGATGCTAACAAAGAAAGGTAATTTTAACAAAGTAAACGTGAAATAAGTAAGAAGCGGTGATGAACGTCAGACACTCGATAAGTATGAATTACGCGAGGTAACGCATGTTACTGCTTAGAATTTTTTCTTTCAATTCGATTTTTAACGAGATTATTTTGAGATTGTTTTCTTTACTGTTGTTTTAGCAACTATTTTTTTCAATTACGTGATCATGCATGAGTAAAATTATTTTATCTTAACCATGCATGTGCGTAGTGTAAAGTCTCACTATTCCATCTCCAGTAAGAAGTAGTCTACAGCGCTTTGATATATAATATTGATGCTAGGAACACAACTGAGACGAGCGACGAATTTTTTGCCGCGAATATTCGTCGTCAAAATTAAAATACATTAGTGTATATGAAAATACACACAATCATCGCGACGACGTAATTCGTCATACACGGCGAACTTTTC
Source organism: Gymnocheta viridis (assembly GCA_956483585.1). Classification (NCBI taxonomy): domain Eukaryota; kingdom Metazoa; phylum Arthropoda; class Insecta; order Diptera; family Tachinidae; genus Gymnocheta; species Gymnocheta viridis. The sequence continues at coordinate 14,215,980 of OY101443.1, forward strand.
AATAGATTTATTTCTATTTCTTACACCGGCGAACGACGAACAAATCATTACCCTGTGACCATTTTCGTTTATTGTTTTCAAGTGTTTTGATAAATAAAGTTTCTTATTACTCTAATAATTGTTTTATATTTATTTTGTAGCGTTTGCAATAAATATACAAAATAATTAACTACAACAATTGGTTTTAGTTGTTTTTTCACTAATGTTAAATTGTCTAAGTATTATTTTTTGATAATGTCACACTATCCAGCACAAACCAGTGATGGGAATAAAATTTCCATTTTGGTGAGAGTATTATTTTATTTTTATTTAAACTTTATTAACAAAAATTATTTATTATTATGTATAAAATTCATTAGTAAATATGAACAAACAAATATTTTCGTACTTTTTTTTTATAAAAAAAATAATAGTAATTTATACATAAGTTTTGAATTGTTGGTGTAGTCTGCAACGCTACGAGTAATTTTTTTCTTGCGATTGGCCTTAGAATCGTGTCGATTTTGAATGTGCCTATGCGCCCACAATACGAATATTACACAAACTGCATGCTTTTTTAAACATGAACATTTTTTGTCCATTCATCTCTAATGTTGTTTACTCGTCCTAAAAATATATATGTACATATATTTTTAGATGGATTGTCAAACAGCCTTCTAACATTAAAATAAAACCTACCAGCATTCTTCAAATTCCATAATTTAATATAAGTATGTGTGAGAGTATCAAATGCGCTAGGGAAGTACTACGGTACTTTTTTATGTCAAATAGTACAATCGTACAAACTTTCCCATCACTGTTACAAACAGTAAACAACTTTATTAATTTTAAGAGCTGTTTTCGTCGTTATTGTGGTTCATACGACGAATTTACACAACGAAATTTCACCGACGATTTCGTCGTGTTGGGCGAAATTCGTCGTTCGTCTCGGTTGTGTTCCTAGCATGACCGATGTTTGCGTGGTTAAAACAATTATTCTTCTAAGAATTCGATGCTATCTTTTTCGAATTCGAAACTATGGAATGGAATGACTATCGATAGTCTTGCAGCTCTAATCAATGGCATACTATAAGGGTTATTATTATCTTGTATCATGAAAATTGTTAAGCCATAATTTAAAATGAAATTGCTGCTTATAAAAGCCCTCATTTCCGATTCTATCTTTTAACACAATTTTGCGACTTGAATTCTCTTTGTGAATTCTTTCCAATTTAAGCTGACATAATAACACGTACCACCACGTATGACAGATAGACAGACACACAGACAATACGTATCACAAAACGCTGAAATTTTTTTCAAAGTTTAATAATTTACCTTTTTTTATACCAAATTATTTTTGTAATATGTAGTTGTTAAAAAATTTAGAAAGCACTCATTTCTGGTTTTCGGTCTTAATAAAAATTTAATTTATTAAAAAGCGTTAATTTTTTGTCAAAACATTTTTTGTTACCGTTTGTTATCATCAACCTCACTCACGAACTTGCCTTGCTGACTGATTATCACCACCACCAGCACGATAACAAAAACGTTATAATATAAAGAGATGAATAAACTTTAATCAAACAATCAAACAAGAATCAATATACATACAAGGGAATTCCCCCACAAATTGTTCATTGAAAAATATGAAAGAAAATCAAAAGTATTGTTGGAGGGGGAATAGGCCAAGGAAAAGAGCACATGAAAAATTTCTATAAATACAGCAATATAAAGAGAGCAAAAAATAAATTATTAATTTAATTATAAAGCAATATTTGATATTTGTAATAAAATAGTAGGTATATTATTTTTAATAATTATTATTATATGCAATTGTTGTCTCCGGTTAGGTTCACACAAGCTGAGTTTTTGGATTATTATTATACACTAGGATATTTTTAAAACCTGATCAATTGCGCGAAAAATCGAAATTCTACTTAAAGAATAGAATTTCATAGTAACGAAATTCAATTTAAAAAATAAAATTTTGGTTATTAATTAAAAAATTACGAATGTTTTGTAAATGTAAAATTTTTATGTATAATAAATTATAGTAAATAGGAGTTTTAGATATACATATAAGAAAAAGTGGGCATGATTCATTGGAAATTATTTTACTGTTTTGCCCAAGTTGCGTACATTATATGTTCGAAATTTCTGCTAAATCCGTTCAGAAATGGAGTTTTGTATGCCGGACATACAAAGAAACCATAGATAGATTTTCGACTTAAGAAGAAGGGGTCTTTTATAGTTTATACTTATTAAATTAACGTGGGTAAAATATCAAATATAAAGGGAATCTATATTTAAGATTATAATTTTTACATAGAACGAATTATGATAAATAATAATTTTAGATATGTGGAAGAAATTGTCGTAGAAGTAGCCTACGGCCTTGTCCGAGTTACGAGCATTATATGTTTTAAATTTCGGTAAAATCCGCTGAAATATGTAGTTTTTTATAGCGAACATTTGCGGTAAAATATTAAAATTTGATTTTGCCACGCCCCTGCGACAACAGACCAAAACTCTATATTCTCATACACATAAAAAATTTCATAAAAATCGGTAAAGACGTTTAAGAGGAGTTCAAAAACAAACACGATAATTTTATATAAAGGGTGATTTTTTTTAGCAACTTTCTTTTTGGTAACACTGTTTTTGGCAGCTCAGGTGTTTTCGTAAAACATGTCACTGTTAAACATTGTTCAGTTCGGTCTATAATTTAACCATGAATGGACTTACAATCGAATGAAGCTTGCAAATTATTGAGTTTTATTATCAAAATTCATGCAGGCAGAAGCATTGCATCCCGAAAAATGCACACTTTGGTATGGATTATGGGCCGGTGGCATTATTGGACCGTACTTTTTCAAAGACGACGAAGGCAGTAACGTTACTGTAAATGGCGAGAGCTTTATTGTGCGATGATTAAATTTTTTTTGCCCAAATTGGAAGAGCTGGCATTGGCTGACATGTGGTTTCATCAAGACGGTGCCACAAGGCACACAGTACGCGAAACAATGGCCTAATCGACAGGCGAGTTCGGTGAACAATTTATTTCACATTTGGGCTGGTCAATTGGACACCTGGACTATTTTCTTTGGGGCTACGTTAAAGCTCATGTCTGTAGGGACAAGCACCCAGCGTTTGGACGCCAATATCGAAAAATTTATTCGTGAGGTACCGGCCGATATGTTTGAGAGAGTATGCCTTCTTTCTTGAGTATGTTTTCTTTTTGACATTTAAATTTATTGTGAATTATTTATTCGTCGTGTTTGGAGATATGGTATGCGAACAAATTATACGCACAAATCACTCGTGTGTGGGCAGCTTTACGCTGAATTTACACATGCAAGCAGTAGAATGCAATTGATGTATACGTATTACCAACGAATAATTGTTAGAAAAAGTCGAATATCTCGCAATTAGCTTCCCAGCGGAAAAACTGGTCCTTGATTACATATGTAACGGAAGATATACTGTATTATTTTCCAAAGCAAAACAATGCAATCCTTTGGAAACGAAAAGGTAATTTTATATTACCACTTCTTACCAAGAAGGAATGTATTGTTTTGGCTTGTTCGTTGCGAATTTATTACTTTCCTAGGACATGTCCTGTGTTAACAATAATGAATTCTGGAATGAAAAATTATACATGCTGTACATTACTCTCTTGTTTTCTATTCATTACCTTTTCCCGCTGGTTTATCTGTTTATACATGCGTGTGCAAGTTCATTTTCAAAATATCATTGAGGCGTAAACTTGAGATTTTTTTTTTAAATTTCGCTTCCATCTTAACTTTTTGTTTGTTTACAAAACAGAGTCACCGAGATAATCATATAGGGAAACCGTTAGCATTTACTTGTATTATTATTAGTATTCCCTTAATTATATTAATGCTCTATATTTACCACACTTGCGTTTTGTATGTGCATATAAAGAAATATGCCTTAACCATTGATTTAAGAAGATGAAACTATAATTACAATTTTTAAGTTATCCATAAAATTTGCATTAAATGTTAACAGGGTAACATTGTTTATCATTTTGACATTTAGTGTCATGCAAGTGCCAAATTCTTCTCTCGCATGCATAATTTGCTGCCACTGGAGCTGCCATTGCGAAAAATGTGAGTGTGTTGAGCTTTTTGAACTGTTTGTTAGTGGCATGTGTAAACGCTAATAGAAAACGTAAATAGAAAACTTCCAGCATGTTTTCGTTGTGCAAATGTTTACTTGACAAACTGTATCTGGTATATCAAAATCAGTGTTGCCGTTTTGGTACTTTTGGACCAAAATTGGTCCTTTTTTTAGACATTTAGAATTTTGGTAACTTGGTAAGCTAATTTACGTTTTGGTAACTTTTGGCTACTTTTTCCAAATATTTAAAAAATTCCTTAATGTTTCATTGTTTTGAGCATATTTTATTGTGATTTTATTCACAACTTCGTATACAGTATTTTCAAAATGAAGTACCTTATGCCAACAAAACATGTTGCGATAAACAATAAATATAAATAAAATTATTTATAAATTATAATACGTTATGTTTAAAAAAATAAATTTACGTACACAGTAAAAAGTTTTGGTTTGATTTTAATGCCGAGCCGGTGTGTATATATAACAAATCCAAAAAAAAATTAAATTTATTCCAAAATAGTATATTTGTAATCTTAAATGGAGTTAAAACAATAAACTTTTTCGGAATTAATTGTAAATTTAATTCCACAGTAGTTTAGAATGAAAACTGCTAATTTATAAAAGTTCTAAAAGTAAACCAAAACTTTTTACTGTCTAGTCATTTTAAATAAATTTTCAAAAAGTGTTATCAAAATGTAATTTATTTTTAAAAAAAAAAAAGTACTTTGAAAATTAAAATAATTAATATGTACGAATTGTTTGTTTACAATAAAAATTATTTAAAAACTTTTACAGTTGTAATTTTTTTACAAAAATATACAAAGACAAATTTTGGTACCTTTTTGGTAACATTTTTGTAACTTTTTGGTCCCAAAAAATGTTAGTCTGTGGCAACACTGATCAAAATAGCCATGTGTTCTCCATTATAAAAAAAATATTCAAATTTGTTTTGAAATACATTATTGTATTGTTTTATTGTTAATTCAATGAAACAGGACAGGTACATGAATTCTTAAGTTTTAACTAATATAAATCAATTGTTTATTGATTAAAAACAACAAATTTTACATTGACTCTTTTTATTAATAATCTTCTAAATAAATTACTTTAAATGTAAATTATAGCTACGAATTAAAAAAAAATGATTTTGTACATTTAAAATATTATTATAATTTGTATGCACTACTAGTGCCAAAAAAATTAAATAAATACAACAATATTGGTAGATTACAAAGTTGTAATAATTATATTGTGTTTTTAAGTTTCATTGCGTTCGTTTCTCATACCACAATACATGTGTATTTTTTTTATTATAAAAAAAAATATACATACACATGATGTATGTATATTCGTTCGAATCGTCATGTTTATTGTTTTCTTTTTGTTGTGCCTCAAAAATTTTACGTACAAATAAATAAATGAAATAAACGGGGGAAAAAAGAGCATTGATACCGAAACACGAACAAACCAGACCAGTTATCAAGTCGTCGTCATTGTCGTTTCTTCTATGCTGTACGAACGTACGTACGCTTAGAGTGGTGAAAATGTATTGATACCAACAACTATTTAGCTAAACTAAAAAAGTATCTGGTGGATGTTTCAATTATACGAATACATTCTGTTTAGTGCTCGTATCTCATGTTCGTGTGTTTCTCTCTTTATTGTTCCTCTCTTTTCTTAATACCTCATTTTGTATTTTGGAGTCCATTTCATTGCAAACTCGAAGAGGCAACATGTACGAATGTACACTGACTAATAAAAGTTAAGGCTTCATTAGTTTGTACTTTTCGTTGCCGTTCTGTGCCATTCCTTTCTGTAGAATTTTTTTTTCATAAAAAACATTGAATAAACAAAAAAGGAATAAATTAATAATTATAAAATTTTTATTTTGGATGATTCTGATTGAACTTTCGGATGCGGACGATGTAACTGTATGAATGTATTTTGTAAATGAGTGCTAAATGCACGAAACAATAAAGTGTCAGAAGAAGCGTCGTCAGCGATTAACAGCCTGTTCATGGAACGCGACAAAAATAAAACGAAACAAATAGGGTTTGTGTAACACGTTTTCAATTGTTCGTTGTATGACATATTTTAAACAATTATTTTAATATTATTTTGAATTTTTATATAGTCTAATTATATTTTTTCACAGCAAATAATTTATTCTATTCGTATTGCTTTCAGCTATTTGACATGTAAAAACACGATACATAGACGAAAAAAATGTGCCACTTGATACGTGTTTTGTTTAAAAACTTTACATTCGTGTTGCATGAACCCAAACAGGAAAAACGTTGATATTTTTACTCGTTGTTTTAGTTAATTGTGTTCGATGAACAGGCTGTAATACATACGCACTGTTGTTTGTCACTTAACGTTGCATTCTATTTTCTAAAGATTTGTCCGCAACAGAACAAAACAAAAAGCGAACAACAGTCCACACATACAGATTTCAATTGAACAGATTCAAAACAGCTGATTCATATTAAGATATTTATTTTATTCTGTGGCTTACTTAAATTACCAAAAAACATATAAAACAATTTTTTATGAAAATGAATTTTGGTTAAAAAAAATTTAAAAACTAGTGTATTGCACAAAATTGTCATTAGAAGATTCTACCGACGAAGACGACTTGAGCTTCAGAAATATCATATAAAGCAACAAGGTGAAAATTGCGAAAATAACAAAAAAGAAATAAAAAAATATCCGGTACAGAGGGTCGTGTACTACACACTCTGCATCTTCGCCCCTTCTTCAATAAACTTCGTCTATCTGTCTTTCAATTTCTGATATGTAAAAGGACACTAAGGGTAAAAGTGTCGTTTTTATTTTTTATACGTTTTCTCTGTCGCTTCATTCATAACGTGTCATAATAAAGTGATCTTTTTAAAAAATGATAATGTATAAGTTCACCAGAATAATTTGAAATGGAAAGATAGGTGAAGAACTTTTATCGGACACTGTATTCTATACACATATCACAAAGAGATTGTTCCCTTTTTCTACCCAGTCATTACTTGTTTATTTTTTTGTTTTAGGTTTATTTTTCGTTCTCACATATTATGTACTTTACATGGTTTTTCTTTCTACACCAAAATAAAATATCCGAACACATTGTGCGATTGTATGGTTTGTGTATTTGTTTTTGTGTTGTTGTTGTATTTACTTCGCTACAAAAACATTTTTTCAATGTCTCTTTCATTTGTATTCGTTCGTTTGGTTCGTTGGCATAGACATTTATCGTGCAAGTTGAAATTTTTATAAAAATCACTAGAATTCGATTAACTAAAATTCGTGTTGATAACTCGACGATACGCTACACTGCAAATGAATTGAAAATTGCAATTTTTGTCAACGTCGGGGTGGTATTTCGCTTAAAAATTTCTGCAAACAAAAGAAAAAATTCGTGTGCGTAAAAATGACGGAGCTGTGAAATATGTATGTAGGCTGATCTACTAAGCAGCAGCACGGGTCAAATCTGTAAAAGAAGAAATATACTTACGTATGCAACAAAAAAGAAAAAGTAAAATAAAATAATGTGAAAAATATGTGAATAATTGTGTATAAAATATATTTTTTAATTTTAAGCAACAGCAAAACTTTTTATATACATACATCTACTCTTAATTTTTTGTTATTAAGTTACGAGTAGTTGTATTTATTGTATGGCCTCATGTCTCGCTTATTAAATGGGGTCCCGTCTCGTATTGTGTCGTATGAAAAATTATTTCTTTGTGTATGTGTGTTTTTTATGTATTTTTATTTTTTTAATGTATTTAATAACCCGCACTGAAAAAAAATCCACAAACCAGCAACAATAATTGAGTTTTTATTTAATGTATGTATGTATGTTCGTGTTTATGTGTATTTTTGTGTGAAGGTTTGCTTAAGAGAGTGTATTGAGTATTTTATATGCAATAAAAATAAAAAGTCTATTGCCAGATTTGAGAATTAATTCATTATAAGTTTAACGATATTCATTCAAACCCAATTCTTAAATATTGACAATCTGATGAATATGTTGACCTTTTTTATATTTTTGGCTCTGAACCACTCTCCAGGCTCTTACTAGTCGAACTGCCCGTTTTTAATGCTGAAATGAGGTCAGATCGTTTTCAAAGTTAATTTTTATCATCGTTTATTTTTATCGGGATAAAAAAATTAATATTGAGTTAATACCTAAGACTCGGCAGGATTTTTTTAATTTTCTTCCCCCGTAAAAAGCTATTACCGCAAATAAAACGAAAAAAGACCGCGTGAAGCACGTTCGAACTGTTTTGAAATATTTATTTCGCCAAAATAAAACACAAAGATTTAATTAAGTAATGTGAAACTTTTATTAAATGGGCTCAGCAAAACAATAATATTACATATATATAGAAGAATATAGAAGGGCAAAATTTATGCTTTTGAGAGGGCTTCAAAAGAAGATGCCATTAAAACAAAGTGGTCCAGTATTTTTATGAATTTTTAATGAAATATTTTTTTTGAATTACTATAATTTCAATAAAATATTAATAAAATACCATTAATATATGGAGTTATAAATAAAATAGGCAAGGCTATTAATTTTTAATTTAATAGCCTTGCTTTAGGTTCTTTAAATCGGAAAACTACTGTACACACTTGCATATGTACTAAGTACATAATATAACGTGAGAAATATCACAAAAATTACGAAAATGATTACGTCTCTAGTGACTCAAAGAATTTTTGTTTATATTTTATTGAGAAAAGTACCTGTTTTTATTTTAAATGTTATATTATTCACCAACGTTACTTACTGGTTTATCAACAGCCCTGATCTGATAGCATCTAAACTGTTTTCAACAGTTCCTTTTTATCCAATAGAATTGATTTCTGCATTAGTCAAAAAGTAGGCTACATACAGTTTCTACTTTATTTTTACTAAAAATAAATTTTTTATTGCTTGGTTCTAAATTATCTCATATACATATGTATAAATCTTATAAGAACAAGTTTTTTAACCTTTCTGTAATATTTACCGTAAATTTTCCTTAAAAGATGGCAATGCACATTTGTCTATGAATTTTAATTCTTTTTATTCCCCCATGTACTTTTATTTTGTGAATTACATATCTGGCTGTCCTAATCGTGTGAATGTTTAGAAACATTATTCACGAAGAACCAAAAACTTTTACGTTAAAAAATGAACTAAATAGGTACATGGTTGATTGCTTTAGAGTTATGGCCAATACTGTGTGTAGGCCATAATTGTTACTAAATAAATAAAATAAAATTTTGTAAAAATAAGTTCTTGTAAGTTAATATTAGTTTTTCTATTATTTATTTACTTTGAAAACTTTCATTTTGAAAATCATGTGCATCGGAAACGTGTAAACAAGCTCCGTGTACAGTGAAAAGAATTCACCCACGAAACAAAAAAAACTTGTGGCTGCTTTTTCACATAATACAGTGAACGCTCAACTAACGGGCATCTACTATAGACGGACGAGTACCGTATATCTAGTGCCTTTGTTTGTGACGTTCGGTATCCGCATACGGGAGCAGGTTTCACTATATTCGAAGCTTTCTTATAAGTTACGAAAATAAATTTAAACCAGCCAGAATTTTATAATTTAACGAAAATAATGAAAAAAGCTTATAAATTTCTTTCTTTGTTAAAATAAAAAAAACATTATTTAATACTTCGAAACATTTTTAAATTTCCAATGTTTCTAATATCTAAGTTCTATAATAGATGAAACATTAACTTGTATAAAACTAAAATCGTTTCATGCAAAGTACAATAATAATCTAATACTGTTGTATATCATTTTAGTTTGCAAATAAGTTTATCGTTCAATATTATATTCTTCAATTTGATGATTTAAAGATTGAAAAGTGATTTCTGTTCTGTTTCTTTTCTCTTTCTTTTTCTATAATTTAATAATGATAGAATGTTCAACATTACATTTGTGTTTTCAAAAGCCTACGTTCTATAACAGAAGAAACATTAACTTGAATAAAACAATAACCATTTCATGTCAAGTAAAACAATTGTACATTTTTCATTTAAATAATTTTTGACTACAAAACACAAGTGGGCATAATCTAACTGGAAAAGTTTTAAAATTTTGTATTACGTCTAATTTTTTAACAAAACATCTGGCAGTCCTGTCAGAAACATTTTTTAATTTTTTTTTTGTATTTTTATGATTGTTTATTTATTTGTTTTTGTCTCTTCTCATTGCATTTTGCATTATTTTTGTTGTTTTTGCCGTTCTGTTTTTAAATTGCTTTTTAGTGAATATTTCTCTAATTCTGCATTGTTATTTATATGCGTAACATTCGCCATAATGTCAATGCTTTTATTAATAAATAAAATTTTACTCTTTGTTGCAACAATGAATTAACTTTTATTTCCAAAAACTAATCATTTTGTTATGATTATTATAAAAAATAGATCATGTTGTTATTTTTTGCTAGTTTTTCCACCTTAAATTTAAGTATGTACATATGTACATATATGTTGTTGCTGTTGTTGCTTTTTTTTGTACCACACAAGGTCACATTGGCCCCACTACTCTTATCTCGTAAGAGAGTATGAGTGCATAAATTGTGCACTTTAATAAATGAAAATTTTTGGAAATTAATATTAGAGTGAACAAAACATTATTTCATTATTCTTTTTGCTATACTGTTATCAAATAAACTTATTATTTTTATTTGTATATACTTATTTATTTATATAGATTTACACATGCAAGTGTTTGTTGCACGTATATACATTTTATACAGACACGAATACCTACTATCATTGATTTAACTTACACAATTTTCATTTAAAAAAGAATTATTTTTGAATAATTTTGTTAAACATAACGTTTCCACATGAGTAATATTTTGTAGTGGATACTATCGCATTTGTTTGTGTAGTCTCATTGCGTATGTCAAAAACCTAATCCATAAAACAAAGAAAACAGATACAGAAAAAAAGTAAAAGTATTATGTATGTATTTTGACATTCGCAATGAATAGTCAGCTGCTGTAATGCTGTCACCCGGTTAAATACGCCTTGGTTTATACAAATTTTCCTTAAAATAAATTTCAACCCCACATCATTTATTTTATGAATACGGCAATACATATTTACCTGTTGTAGAAATTTCCCATTGTTTTGTCTACTTTTTGGTAAAGAAACGCATGATTTAAAAACTTTTTTATATACTTTTAATGTAAATTCAGAAAGTAAGTAGAAAAAACAGAAAAACTTTCTTAATTACTCTACATTTTACGAATGCAAAACAAATTCTATTCAAATTTTAAATCTCCAAAGATTAAATTAAAAACGAACTGAAGCCAAGCTAATTAAATAACTTTGAATCTTAAACAATTTTCATTGTATGAGTTCAAATACACGTAACTAACGTAATTCTTTGAAACATGAACAAATTATAATTTTTATTCCAGAAATAAATAAATCGTTCTATATTTAGTAAATCTACGACATTTGATTACCAAAATTGTATTTATTTTTCAACATATGCATAACATATTTTGTTTCTACCGAAAAATAATAAAAATGTTAGTTACGTGGTTTTGGATTTCAGCTGACGAGTAGTAGTATTTCATTATTAGTATTTATAATACTTTAAAAGGTAATTTTCTTATGTAGTGAAAATTTTACACCAAGGCCTATTTATATACCAAATTTCAGCTCTCTAGTTACGGTGGAAGTGTCCATAATATTGATGAGTCAGTGTGTCAGTCAAAATATGTATTTTTTAAGCCTTCATATATCGAAAACCTTTAATGGTAGAGCATAAAAATGGTAAACACAAGGCTACCTACATTTATATGTATATAGGATTAACTATCGTTTGCCTAGATAATTAATTAATTTTTAAGTTTATAAATAAATGTACATTAGACCGTCTCACTTTTAATTTTTTTCCGAAATTCCTTCATGAACATAGATTTTCTTAATCTACTCTAAAAACCAAGAATTTTGGTGTATAACACTTAAATATTGATGAACAGGAAGTGGTCTCCCAAATCGTTTTTTTAGGAAAAAAATTCCTTTTTACCAAAATAAAAAAATCTTGCTTTGGTAATTTGCCTGTAACTCAAGTAGTTCTTAACGGACTTGAACTTAATTACATGCATTAACAAGCTTATTAAATTTCCTAAATGTTTATTAAAGCAACATTGCCATTTTGCTCGATGATTTTTTATTCATAGCATCACAAATTAAAATTTTCAAATACCTATGAACTTATAATATTTATCCATTTTGCTTACCTTTTCTTATATAAAAATTGAACGCGGCAAAATTTTTATATTCTGAGAATGCAGTATTATGATAGGAAATTTGAAGATAAAGATTCTGATGTAAATAACAGTAGCATTCTGCAAAGAAAAACTGCAGTTTTAGGCGAAATGCCGAAATGACTAAAGTTGTTTATTTGTAAATTTGCTTAAATTTCATAAATACATTAAAATACAAAAAGAATTGATGTTGGTTTTTTATTTTTTTTGTACTTTTGTTGGAGTTTGGATGCTTTTTGTGAAAATGCTCGATGACTTGAATCAAATCATTTTGCTCACTGTTTTCCATCACTAGTGCGTTGTCTTTAGAAGGCCAAGGAATGGCGCGCTCTTTAACGCCATAAGTTCTAAACGCAGTGTACCGGCATCATTTTTTGAAACCTTGCAGTGGACGTGAATTTTACTATCCCGGATTGCTTTGCAAATTAACGCTGTCTCCAATTATACTTAGTATTATTTTATCCATTCTTTCAAACGATGTTTACAAATCAATGCAAAATATTCTACATTTTCTTTATATCTCATGCTTCTTGCCTTATGTTTTTAATTGGTCGCACAGCTCACACAATATGTGGGGAACTGACGACCGACCGCACCACGACGTATTAGTCACTTGTGTTCATATTTCTTTCGCTAATTAAAGCACCATCCTAATGCCGGTTGCGTTCCGAGTTAAATACATATGTATATATGTATGTTTTTTTGTCGAAGTACTAATCTTGACTATGGCCTGTCGTTTGCTTGTTTTTTTACTCGATTTAGTTGTTGTTATTTGTAACTATTTTTGTTTTGTTGTTGTTGTTCTTGTTGACGTAAATAAGGTGAACGACCAAAAACCAAAACAATGCGAGCGAGAAATGCAACAATTGTTTGAGCTTAACGCGTCGCTATACACAACATTCTCCTGATTACGGTAAATCATCTCTCCATAATGACGAAGACAATCATGATGATGACGATGATTACGATGTTGTGGCAGATGGCAATGATGACGTTCTTTATTTTCTCTCGTTTTATTTAGCTAGTTGATATTATTCGTCTAATAATAATACAGTAGAATCCCGATAACTCGCAATCCCGATAACTCGTAAATCTCACTAACTCGTAATAATTGGTCGGTCCCTTGAAAAAATCGCGGTAACTCGTATAAAATACATGCATTTCGGTCCCCTCAATAAGTCGTAATTTTTTTGCAAATTCAATTTGGCAAAACGTCTTATAAGTCGTAATTTCTCACTAAAACTTCTTCTAACTCGTAATTGTAAAAAAAACAAAAAAATGTGCCAAATCTAGCGTTAAAAAAATTCGTGATTTTCTTATGCAAACAGAAACTGATGATGCATCCTTTGAAGTTATTTTTAAACTGGACAATATAATTGATCGTTTAAGTGTACAAAAATCACATCAAACACAAATTACAGATTTTTTACATTAATATGTATTGACATTGCAACTCTTTTCATTACTTTATTTTCTTATAAATTCTCATAAAACGTCAATAAAAATAAATAAATAAAAAATCCCTCTAAGACGTATTTTTTAAATTTTACTCTCGATAAGTCGAAATCTCACTAACTCGAAAATCTCAATAAGTCGAAATAAACGGTCGGTCCCTTGCGACTACGAGTTATCGGAATTCTACTGTAGCTGAATGGCTGGCTTGCTAATAAAAATTGTACTGCCGTTCATTTTTGCATGTTTCATTTAGCTTTTGGACAATAACTACGGCATATGAATAAAGTTTGGCCTACATACAAAACGACCAATCTATCGAGAAATTATTTCAACACTTGCATCCATTAATCGGTTGTTAAACAAACAGTTGTCGTAGGTATATCGACTCGGTTTAATATTTGTTACTATTGCGGGTGACACTGTGGGTTGAATTTAGAAAAGTGTTAATTTTTCGCTTGGTAATTCCAAATTGGGCTTTTGTATTTTGTTTCCATGAATCAGAATTTTTTTATACAACCTAGACAAGACAACTAAATAAAAAGAATGAAGAAAAAGGCACATTTGAGAACTTGCATAACTATGTTGGTATAATAATAATACGAGAATTATTTCTTTCTTAATCTTTTCACACACATAATTTGCATAAATAGGTACCTACCTATGTCCTTAATTTAAAGTTGTAAAGAGGTAAAACGGTTAAAACAGCTAATGGCTCGTACTATATAACCTGAGTGTCAAGCTCGTTATGAAAAAAAATATAAACAATTGTATTTCGTAGGTATAATGTAATTATTTTCCAAACTAAGTTGGTTGTTAGTGGTTGTAATCCAATGCGATTACTATTTGACTAATATTCCAAAGGAACCAGGGAAATATTAACATCAGTTAATTTCAACTTGTACGGCAGAACAGAAAACCCGTTGTTTTCTGGGATTTTTATTTATACAAACTATGACCCGAAATGGAATATATTTTATATATAGAATTTGTTTGACGGTGATAAAATAAAAAGGATGTTGTTCTATTAACGGCCTTACTGTTTATTGTACAATGGTACATACATAGTATGTTCCTTTTTCCCTCTCGTGGATCCGCGTCTGATTGCTTAAAAAATTTGCTTGGGAGAAGAACGTGTGAGCGAGAGAGAGATTGTGACCCGAAGAAAATTATCTTTATCCGTAGACTTTGACGGCTTTTCCACACTCAAAGTTTAGACGGCATTTCCACAGTCAAAGTTTACTTTGTCGCGGTTCAGACACTTAAACTTTTCCTGCTCAACTCTTAATTCAGCTGTAAGAAAAATGAGATCTTTGTATTTCCTTCTCCATCTCTCTTACAGCTGAATAACGAGTTGAGCAGCAAAAGTTGAAGTGTGTGAACCGCGACAAAGTAAACTTTGACTGTGGAAATGCCGTCTAAAATTTGAGTGTGGAAAAGCCGTCTTAGACGTCCGGGTGCTAAACAACAAAGAAACGTGCTATAAGTTTGATGTACTATAACTATAAACATACATATGTATGTATGTACATATGTATAAGTATCTTGTGTATCTATCTGTATACGGCATTGTGGCTCCCAACCGCTTGAAACTATTTAGATTTTTTCAAAGATTGCTTGATCGAGAGTGATCTTATTAGCTACGAGCATGTCTTAAGGAAATACTGATATCGTGGGTTTTTACAAATTTAATTTATAAATATTTTCAAAAAGAAATTCATGCTGGCGTTTTTAATTAGGGGGTTATTCTTATCAATTTTGGATTTCTATCATTGTGCGTGTGTGTGAATGTGAGTGCGTGTATTCACTAGTTTGTACTTTGCGCCATAATGTTTTTTTTATTTGTTTGTGGCACATGGAATATTTCCATTTTATCTAAAATTTTTATTTCTGAATTTTCTTTTATTATAATTTCTTGTTTGCTTGTGCACTGCTGCTGACTTTTGCCGATTTCTATTTATACCTATTTTTATTTATTTTTGATTTTTTCTTTGTTGCTTTATTTGTATTTCCACGCATTGTTTTTTGTCTTCTTATCTTGTGTTATTTCAATTATTTATATACTTTCGTTTTTAGTTCCACTTATTATTGCTTTGCCAGAGTGTAGTGTGTTTCATATTTTTTTGTGTAGTTTTTGTTTTGCTTTTGATTTTCTTTGTTTTGTTTTTTGTTTGTTTTATACATCCTGTTGCGTTACGCATATACTACATTTATATTTTTAACATACATATTCAACAGTTGATCTTGAGAGATTGGTGAGGATTTATTGGGATGTGGATGGAAGTTCTAAGAATATTGAATGAAATGAATTAAGTTCCAAAACTACTTTACATTATGCTGCATTTATTTACGTAAGGGACTGTTCACGTATTAAGTAACACGTTAAAGCTGGTGGGGTGGAGAAAGAAGATTGCAATGTTTTGTCGGCGGCTGCGGCTGAGCAAAATGTATACGGCGGCGGCTTAAAGTTGAAGATCAGTCGTCGGCGACAGCTAACGTATGTTTAGGCAGTTAATTTTATGATTCAATTTTTTACTATCCCAGTATCGAAAATTCTTCCAAGCGCATAGAGTTATCATTGTGTATCTACCAAGTATAATTATTCAATTTAATATTCTAAAAATGTTGTATGGCAGCGAAACTGAATGCTTAAATCGTATACCGTCCTGCTATTTGGATCACTTCCGTGACAACTATTTGTAAAATTCATTGATGTTTCACCAGAAATAGAACTACTTAGAGCTCAATCAGTTCATCGATGCTTTCAGCAATGATTGTTATGCTCATTCTTTGCTGGGACTAAATTTTTATTGATAATTCACAACAATCGGCTTAACCGGTATTTAGACCGTTCTTTTGCAGTAACCAAAAGAAACATGCTGCACATTCGTCATATTGCAATAGCGCGCAAAAGCTCTCTTCTGATTGCCTGAACGGCATGAGATAATTGCAAGTTGTAGGAGCCCCAATTTTGGTTACAACGCTACAATAAAACCAAATTCAATTTTTTTGACATACAGCCTATTGCATTCACCACGACGATATGTACAATATTAATTTTATTTAAATCGATTAAATATTTTAGGAGCTATGAGCGTTTAAAGTTGTTACTAATACATGCACACTTGTATCAGCTTCAAGTAGAAAAATTAAAAATATGTGCTATGTTTGCTTTTACACTGAAATGAGAGAGAGCTTTTTCTATATGTACTTTGTAAACAAAAGAGATCTAATAAGTTTTTAGTAGATTTATTTAGAACGTTTATTGTTTTTGTATTTCATCGTATGTATTTATGTAAATGTTTAATATTTAATTACTAGAATATGGTCGATTGCGTCGGCCATAGAAAATAAAATATTAGTAATTAATAAAAAACATAACAAAAATTTTATAAAAAATTAGCAAAACGCGCATTAGCAGAGTTCTAACAGAATTAATAGATTAATTTTCAGCATCTGTCCTTTCTATACTATAGTTTTCCGAAAGAAAGTAACACATCGAAATTGTTACTTCTCTTTATAAAAAAGGTGCTGATTTCCTAATTGAAATTTATCAATTCAGCCTTGAGTTCGTTAATTAAAATTGGAAAATGGAAAAGTTAATTAACTTTGGCAATCTACAGCAGAACGAATGCATCAAGCTATTTTCAAAAGCAAATGAAACACCACCTCATCAGTTTCCCCACTTTTGAGTGGCTGTGAGTTCGTATGAATATAAACCGATTTTTATTTTATCATAAAGATGCCACGATTATTAGTTCTTTTTACTAATTTTTTAATCCCGACAAAAAAAGAAGTAAGAGAGCCATTCTGAACACTGCAGGTGAAAAATTGATAAAGAAAAATAAGCAACGATTTAAATTTCAGTCATCTTTGGATTCTGGATTGTACTCTATTATTTGGGTAACTTCAATCATCGGTCAATTGTGTATTATGAATAAAAGTTCCCCATGCAATTTCTCACTTTTTTCCTTGCCCCTATTATCAATGAAAACTCGTTTTCACATTTTTCCACTGCGAATTCATAACTAATTGAACGAATATTTCCTCCAGAAATATATTTTCCGTTGGAAATAAATTGTTTAAAAAATATTTATAATTGAACTAAATATGTATGTATGTACATATGTGCATACATCAAATTATAATTAGAATAATTCCGCCTTCTTCTTCTACTTTAATAAAAAAAGACCTACCTCAACACAACTATTTTACCCTAACCCTTGCGAAAACTTAAACACAACGGCAAAGATTAATAACAATAATAAAGATAGAAATTATTAATTCAATGTCGTTTAAAATATTTAATTTGCTCTCTTACATACGTACATTATTTGATTTTTATTTCACACTATTTCGTATGTTAGTCGTTCAAAGTCGTATCCGACGTTGGTCGTGTGATGTTGTGCTAGTGCCAGCTGATGTTCTCCAACTCGCACAACGTTTATTTGGCAAAGGCGACAATGTTTTGTTGTCTACAACCAAATGCCGGTAGCAGGAGAAAAAAATCAACCTCCGAGCAAACAAAAAGGCCAAAACAAACAGCGTTGTCAACTGTGAAATTTAAAAAACAGCGCTGAAACCTAAGGAAAAACGCGTAATTTTTGAAAATAGCACTGAAATTTAAAAATTTTCATTTAGTTAAAAAATATCTGTAGGACAATAAAAATGATAATCACTTTTATCGTGAATAAAAGTGAACATTGTGTTCACTAAAAATATATTCTTCCCATGAACGAAAATGGCGAAAAAAAAAGAAGTACACAAACACAACAACGATACAAAATTGGCGCTCGCAATTTTAGGGAAAGGGAAGGCACATTTCACGTGAACTTTTATTTCCGATAATGGTGAATAAAGTCATGGCGTCTTAATTTTTGGATTTTTAACGTATTTAGTTTTAATTTTGCAAACACATTTTTTTAAGTTAAAATAGCCAAAGACGTAATCGGTATGCAATTGAAAATAAGTTTTATAATTTTTTTTTCATTATTTTATTTTTATTTATTGAATATGTTGTTATCTAATAATTGAACCGAGGTACGCCTGTTTTATGCTAATGGTGTTTTATTTTCTATTTCTATAAATTCACTTTTCTGATAGGTGCATGTATAAAATATCTTGCCAACTCTGTAATAATGCAATTTTCTATTTCACTAGAACAAAATACAATATATTATGAAAAAGTGTAACGCCCTGTTTTTAACACTTGATACCTAAGTTTTTTCTATAAAATATAAAAACGAAATTTTAAATAGTGAAATAACAATATTATAAGCTAGAACTATTGTAATATAAAACAGTTAAAATGTATTTTAAAATAAATATTAAATGCCTGTTTTTAGAAAATGAAAACAAAATTGTAGTGAGAATTTATATATGAAAACAAAAACAAATTGTTGTATCTTATTGTTGTTTTCAATATTGATTCTCACGCACAATTTTGCTTTCATTTTATAAAAAAGGCAGTAAAATGTGCATAAATAGAAATAAATAATGTATAACGAATCTAAATGTTGCTCATCAGATGAGGTGGATGATTCCAATAATTGACTGATTGTCATTTCTGCACATACATATGTATAATGGATGCGGCAATATTCATATTTTTAACTTTTTTCTTTAAAATGGTTTAAATGAATTAACAATTTCTTTAACTTATTTTCAAAAACTATTTAAACAGGAAAATACAGCTGCCGGATTACCGATTTATCGTCCCGAAGCTCTAGCGATTTTTTCATTGGAAGACTTTTTTGAGAGTCATTTTATAACAACGAATCCGGTAAGATTCTATATCACTTACAATCTATCATTGACAATGTAATCTTTTATAGTAGTTGTTCTGTAAAACGGTACAGAAATTAACTTTAAATTGCTAATTTGAGGCGTTTTTTCTTAATTTCTTCTGGTATCATTATCTATAAATAAAAGTCAACTGTTCTTTAAAGAATCGAACATCAAATTACTCTTTTTGCATGGAAATGTTGCATTTTTTTGTAGAAAAGAAAACACCATAAGTCATGTTGTATTGTAACTTAATATCCCAATGCTAAAAAGTATATTTTTGTACTAATAGGTGATCAGTTGGATATCATTAAATACATACATTATCATTTTGCCACAACACCGTTTTTAATTCAAACTGCGGAGTTTTGTAAACATCATTGTACATATTTATGTATTTGGTATTTCATAGGTTTCAAGAACACAAATTTTCTTGTCTCAGACCGTTGTTAACAGCGTGTAAGGATATTCTGTTACGTATTTTAGACTTAATCCGACATAAAACTATTAATTCAAAATTACAAATATATGTACACATATTGCCGCTTGAACATTCTTTAAAAATCTAAAGCGCAAAATGATAAGTCACAATTTTTAAAATTGCAAGAAGTGTATATAGTATACATTTATATGAAGAATACACTGAAACAAAACCAAATTATCATTAAGGTGTCAAATCAAATGAAATACTTAGGTACATATACATACATACATACATACATAAGTTATAGTAGGTTCATTATATATTATATATTATGTCCTGTGGTTCCTATAAGGAACAAAGGGCCACAATGGATATAAAAACATGGGAAATCTACCTTTAATGCACACATTAACTTCATTAATCGTTTATGAATATGACCGTACGTACAACTTTTAAAAGCCAAAAAATAAAGCACAGCTGTTTTCTCGAATGTACTTCAGTTGCACAAAAGGTGTTGCAATAATAAGAAATTTTACACTTGAAAACATTTATGTTTTTTTAGATAAAGAAATTTTTGAGGCCATCGTCACATCAAAATCAAACTAAAAAATTTTTAAAAAGCTCCAAAATCGGTGCGAAAAACAACGAGTTGACAACGCTGCAAACAAACCAAAATAAAACTTTAATTCATAAAAAACGTACAAGATTTTGCATTAGCCACACGTACACATCTACATAAACACCCATATTCACTCATTAAGACGTAATGAATATTAAAAAGAGAGCAAACTTTAGTCGAACTGAATCTAGGAATGCATAAATGTCAATAAAGTGTGAGCGGACGTTTCGATGAGAAGAGAAAAATATAAATTGTGAATCCCATCAATTTAATTTGCTGTATTTGTAAAATGATGTAAAATAAATTTTTCAGCAAATTTATTTTTCATGTAGTACTTTATTATTTGCTCTTGTTTGTTTGTTTGATGCTATAGGTATTTTTTTAATTATTGTCGTTCGCAGGTTTTTGGCATGTTAATAAAGAAACATAAAAGATGATTCACATTTTCTTGCATAAATGTTTATTTCTAGTTGTGTAGGTACTTATGAAAAGATATTTATTTTCCTAAATATTTCATAACTCTTAGAACTTTGATCCCATATTAAATTTACTATTTTTAAAGCCACCGTCCGTCCGTTCTCATCGTAAATATTCAAGAATATTCTCCCAAACATTTAGAAAGACCCCTTTTATAGAGGAAAAGTTAAACTTGATAAATTTTTTTGAATTCTCTTTTAAACTTTCTTTGATGTTTAGGACAGAAAAAGTTTAGTTTTAAAACTTTTTGCAAAGTGCAGCCAACTTCTTCAGCTAATAAACTATGTACGTACTTTGCGAGCACATGAAAGTTTGTGTACTCCCCGTCATTCTCTTTTCTCCCCTTTCTATAAATTCAAGACTTGGCAAAGTAGGTAAACATTATTTATTATTTGTAAAAAAGAAAATTTTCCTATTATCTTTTCCGTGGCATTTTTTTTAAATTTATTAATTCCACGAATAAAGAAGGGAGGATTAATATTTTTGTGGTTTTTATAGACTATTTGAATATATTTTAAGTTAATTTTATTACATAAAGATAAATAAACATTTATGGAAATATTAAAAAATGTTTGAGTCCCATTATATTTTCCAATACCGAGAGAAAATTCATGTAGGATAGTTTTCCTGAATGTGTAATGGTAATTTGTTTGTACAATCGCACATGTTGTATAGTCAACATTTTTAGATATACTCTTTTGTTTGTTTGCATACAACATTTCCTATGGAGTAAAGGGACGTCTGACAAGTTTCAATGAAAACAAAAAAGGAAACTGTAAAAAACAGGTGGCATTAATCAAGGCGAATTCATTTTATTGGTGGTGTTCAAAGCACAGCTGACTGTTTCGTCGTGGTTGCTATAACATTCAGAAATTTTTTTATTTGTGTAAATGGCTGATGTGAATTTGCCTTCGAGTACAATTTATTGTCAAGCCGATTAATAAGGTCTATTCAATAGCCCAGCAGATATTCTATTTTTCGATTTAATTTTTTTCATATGCCAGAGAAAGCTTTTTTTTGTATCAATTCGCCGACGAGTTTACCTTATTTACATATGTGCTTTGATTTCCAAACACACCCAAATTTGTCAGTTTTCGTCTTTGTTGTCATGCATCGTAGTCCTAAAGTATCTATAAAACTTATAACAATTTTCTTAAAATATACAACTTCATTGCTGACTAACTAGATGCTTGAATTCGCCTATGAATACATCTGGTTAATACGCCTTTATACAATTCGCTTATAAATTTACAACAAAAAATATTTAAAACTCTATTTTTTTTTCCTTATTTTCCAGAACACTTAAACTTTTCATTACAACTTTGTAGCAGCCGAACACAACAGACAACAAATAATAATAATAAAAATGTTAAGCTTACGAGATTGGAAAAAGGCTCTTTCTTGATTTTGAATTTGACCCATCTGGAAACCAGAAAGAAGAAGCTACCAAAATAAAAGACAAAGGTTTTCGCTAACAAAAGTTCTTCTTACAACCCACAAACTAATAAAATATTTAAAATACAAATAAAAGTAAATCATAAGCAATGAATGTTACAAATCGACGAAAATCAACGGATGCAGATACACCACAACCAACACAACCCACACAACAGCAACAGCAGCTATTAGCCTATGCCAGTTGTCGTCAGGCGGCTACAGCCACAGGTACAACAACAACAAGTGGTACACGACAGGAGCCGTTACAGTCTCTTCAGCACAGGGTACACGAAGTGTTGGAGGACAATAACGACCACCAAGAGCAAGTTGTTACTTCAACATCTAGTGATTGTTTGTTACCCTTGGCTGCCGAGGGTGAAGGCGAAGAAGTCACTTTGGAATTGGACACTTTAGTAACGTCACCGGCACGAATTACCAGCAGCACAAATAACTATGAAATATTAACATATAATTCCGATTCATTGTCGCACGAAGATTTGGTAATGCCTTCAACATCCAATAATTCCAGATTACTTAGAGAAGGTACAACGACGGCAGCGTCATTAAACTTAATAACACTTCATCATAGTATTAATACCAGAATTTTAAAGTCAAACAGCGATATGGTTGCACGAGATACTACGCTAACAACAGTCGCTGAAGCAGGAGATAGTGGAGGGTCAGCAGCCGATGGTTCTGCCTCTACCAGTAGTAGTTCTTCTTCTGATATAGCTAATCAAAATCATAAAATTATTTTAAAACTGTCCAAACCTTCAGGGGTGGCGCCAACAGAATCTCAAACCTTAAATCCCCGTATCGACGATGATTTGCGCAAAGTGGAACCTTTGAAAATCAATTTACACAATACCCACCATACATCTCATCATACGCCCAAGATCACTATAAAACCAGTTCTCAAGGAACTACCGCCCGATATACTAATGTCATCGGAAGAGTGTTCTTCATCGGCTGAAGATGAAATTGTGAGCAAATTAAATGCCTCAGAGCCGCATATTGTGCCGAAGCTCACAATACGTGCTAAAAATGAAGAACTCTCAACTGTGGTTCCAAAATTAACCATTAAAATAAATGACTCCACAAGTGTCAGTTCCGAAGGCCACAACAGTACACATCCAGCCGCTAATACCCCACCTTTACCAAAGTTAACCATCAAGACCGGACAAGATGGCCACAGTGAATCGATTATTACAAATATTTCACCATCTTCATCAACCAATTCCTCATCTTCATGTTCCTCCTCTTCAACGTCCACAAACTCACATCTAGCTACAAAATCCAGTGCGGTAAATATTATACCTAAGTTGACCATAAAACCTTTACAAAAATCACACGAAACGGTGGACAGTGAACAACACCCTTCTATACCTAAATTGTGCATAAAGAGCAGTATAATTTGTGCTGAAAAGGCGCCTACAGAAGATGCTTCAACTTCGAAAATACCGAAACTGACTATTAAAACGGGCCAAGAACACGCTGTCATTATAACACAACACAATGATCATGCTAATGTCTTGGGTGGTATACCGAAATTGACCATTAAAACTAAATCAATGGATTCTGCGGAAGATTCAAGCAACTCTAATGCAAGCAACGAGCAGAATTCACCGAATGAAAAAATTCCCAAAATTACTATCAAAACAAACAACATGGACTCGCCCAATATTGTAACGCCCAAACGAAGCATAATAAAGTCACAATTAGAAGGCAGTCACTCATCACCCAAACAAGCAGTGCCTAAGTTGACCATAACGCGTCAACAAATCGATATGGTTGTTACCAATAAACATTCAATAAACGCTGAGGAGGAAAGTCCTGGTTCCATACCGAAAATGACAATCAAAACTCAAAGCAAATCTGAAACTGTGCCTAAGTTAACCATAAAAAATATCAGCTGTCAGCAAAGACCGTCCTCAACGGAAGAAAGTGGCATGGAGAGTGATAATGAAGACGATGAAGCTGAAGAACGAAGAGGCTTAGCGCAACACTGTAAGACAGTGCCGAAATTAACCATAAAAAATTTAGGTTCGCCACAGCAGAAGCTGACAGTAGTGCAAGAAACGTCGGCGGAAGTAAATAAAACCAGCACTATGTCCCATGCTGCTGGTGCTGTAAGCGACATAATGAATGTTAATGCAGTGATTTCTTCACCAGTTGGTACCGATGAGTTTGCCGATTTGCTTACCGTGGACAATGGTGGTGGTGAATCGAGTAACTCGCAAGAGTTTTGTGGCTTCAATGATAATACCGCTGATTCTGTTGCTAAAGTTTTGGTTCTAACAAGCAGCGACTTGATGGTTCAGGATAATAACTCTGGTGAAATTCGTCGCAATTCCGATGATATGGATATTGATGAAGATTTGCAAACAGTTCATGAACCAAAAATCTTTCAAAACGATATTCACTTTAAAACTCAATCCAATGATTTGCCCGAGTTGTTGAATGGCATAATATCCCATCCGAAGATAACACAAATTATTGATACGGTAGACTTGACCTCCTCTCCATCGCGTAGTTGTTCACCGGCTCAGTTCGATTACAATGAGGACAGCAACTCGAATGCAAACTCAAATAATCTAGCCACTAATTTAGCTACACCCAGCACAAATATCCTACTGGAGAGACTGCAAAGAGAGACTACCGTCATACAAAATACTCACCAACTAAAGCAACTGCAGCTGCAGCAGCAACAACAACAACAGCAGCAACAACAACAACAGCAGCAACTGCAGCTGCAGCAGCAGCAGCAACAACAAATGCAATTGCAGCAACAACAACAGCAACAACTGCAAATGGAAAACAATGCCCCCATACCCCCACCCTTGCAGCCAAAACCTAATGCCATACAAACTTCACAACCGGCTTCTTTGAAATATCCCCAATTGGCTGAACGTTTAATGGCCAATGGTACTAGTCCAAATACCTTAAGCAACATTAATAACAACAGCACACATATTCTGCCCCCGAAATCAGTCCAGTGTAATAAAGAGGAAAATATCATAGATTCCATAGAGATACTAGATACTCCCGAAGGCAGTCCCCGCAATTCTCTAGATGAGCGTCCAGAAAATTTGCAAACCCTAAATGATAGAGCCACAGTAAATCTGCCCAATGGTCTACACTATCCAAAGGACAGTGACCTATATTCCCTGAACAATAACAATTCTAATTTAAAGCGACATGCTTTAACTGCAAATTTGGCCGGCCAAATGAATCAAACAAATCCTTCGGAGGATAATCATACTGGCGATTTGGCAATACCACCCTCCAAGCAAAGAAGGTTAGATAACGAAGCTATAAATACCAAAAACTCAAATTTGATTGTAAATAATAACAATGATTTAATAAATCAAAAAGTACTCAATTCAGTTGAGGAATTGAATCAAACAACGGTAGCTGCTGCAGCAATTGTTGCTCAACCGAAAGATTTTAATTGTTTAAAACAAACCACAAGTCATCAAAGGTCGCGCAAACAGAAACATGAACATCTTTTACCCGTAGCCATGGAGGAGGTGGTCGATTCACTGCCAACTAATTCCAATGATAGTTTTGAATTGCCTGTTGAAAAGAAAAACAACGAACAAGGTAATGAGAATGTAACACCCGTTCAAAAGAAACGAGGTCGACCCAGGAAATTAATTATCGCAAAAACCACACTGAATAGTGATGCCAATGCTGTAACGCCTCAGTTAGCGACACCCAGCCAAAAGGATGATGCACAACAAATGGACTTATCCTCTAAATCAAGGCGAGTTCAATTGCTCCGTAAACGTTTAGCCATTGATATGGTAGATGCTGATGAACCCTTAAGAGTATTAGATGAATTGGAATCAACTGCGACCGTTGCTGGAGAGGAAAATAAAAGTGACATTCCAGAAGTGGATGTACAAAAAAGGGAGAGAAACTTAAGGACCCCCTTACGCACTTCTAGACGCAGCAATACTCCCACAGTGACACAAATGGAAAGTAAGATAAAAGTGCGTGCTCCTTCCTCTTTGGCTACAGATAATAACAACAAAAGGTCACTTCTTAAGCAGAATAATGAAAATGAACTTAACCATTTCATAGAATCAAATTCATCCATCTCTTCTTCTGTCGCTTCAAATAGTTCTGCTACACTTAGCGCAACAGTAGTTCCAATAACTCATACAACCCATACGCTCTCGATGGCCACACAAATCGACTTGACCATGTCTTCATCGTCGAGCAACAGCAATAGTAGTACTACTAACACCATAACAACTGTAGAGGCTACAAACTCAAAACAAGCAGCTGTGATGATGAGCAATGCAATGCCTGGACTAATTATGGGCAGTGAAAATAGTAGCACCCCATGTATTGGTATGGGTGGTGGAGGCAGCAGTAACAATTCAATGTTACCACCCACTACTATATTGTCGTCGTCGGATCCTTTGCCGGACGTTATATTCAAGCACAATGATTTCTCCTCCATACTGGCAACGCAACAATTACGTGTCCCTGTATTGGATGCTGCGGATAATATTTTAAATGAGCCACAAGACGAAGATATGGCCGATGATGTCAGCGGGCCGGATAATTCGGGAGGTAAGTTTAATGATTCCAATTTTTCTTTCAAATGTATTATATCTTGCGGAAATATGTTCTTAAAAAAAATATGAAAACTGGGAAGATTAAATGATTGCAAAAATTTATGGTTTTACTAAATGCAGATTTAATGATAAAAATTTAATAATAAATTTTCTCATTTTTTCAATATTATATATTGGAACAAGGCAATGGAAGATAATACTAATTATTGGGAAAGCAAAATGGTTTTGAAATGGGGGAGGGAAATTAAAGCTCATGTACAGAAGAAGACGAAAGGAAAACGAAAAAGTTTCAAACACTCGGGAAGATAGTTTGATTTAAGGCTAAGGCTGGATAAGAAAGATATGAAAGCAAAGAAGCACAAGAGATCGTTGCTGATGTAGAAACATCATGATGTCAGTTCAACCCTCGTGCAGCCAAATATGATCTTTGTCTTTTCATGAAAGCATGTAGTTCCGATAAATAAATAATAAAATAAGAAGTAATTTAGTCTAAAAATTAAATTAAATTAAACGAACGAAATGAAAAATTTTTTATTTACTTGATTCGCAATGTACATAAGTAATTATTCATATATTGCCCATTTTAACATGTTTTTAATATTTATTCTACTTAATGTGAATATCTTCTTCCTCTATAGATGACTCGGCAAGTTCTTCTTCACTCTCAACTACACCTGGACGAGGTCGTGGTCGCGGCAGAGGTTCTCGTGGAGGTCGCGCTCGGGGCTATAAAGCCCATCGCTTGGGACGTAATGCCAGCGCTGTGTCAAAAGCTATAGCCATGAATCGGCCGCGTTGTGTAGGTGCTTTGAAGCATACACCAGATCCTGACAGGATGAAAGGTCTTTACAGTCCCGTAAGTATTTAAAAATGAATGAAACCATAAAACTGTAATAAATTATAATTTGACCTGAGTACTGAATTCATTTGCTGTTTTTATTAAATGTGTGCATACATATCGTTACCTTAATTTAGAAAAGATGTACATAATATACATATTAAACAAATTTAAAGTATTAGACAAAAAACCTCAATAAAAGGACTACATATAAAAAATCGTATATATATACCGAGGCGGACAAAATGATTCACACATGCCTTACGTTCTGTCGTACTATACATATGTAGATACATTTAAAGCAAATAATTTGATCTGAACATTTTTTTTTCACATGAATTGATTGATTATCTATTTATATATTTGCTAAACAAAATAAAAAGTTAAACATTAAATTTTTTTTAAAAGAATAATTGAGAAAATTTATATAAAAAATCTATTTCCATAGGTACAATATTATTCACACAATTGCTAATTGTATTGATTTACGTTAAGATTAATTCTCGTTGAACGTTTTATTCTAAAAAACTTTAACTTATTTTGCATTAAGTCCAAAAGTGTGTGGGTGCACTTTTTCGCCATTTACATTTGAATTTTTCCGCTCCTATTAGACACATCTTATTAGTTGAATTGAAAATTACCTCCAAAAGCATGCTTTGGAATGCGGTTAAGCGGGGTTCCTTTCAAAATATTGATACACACTAACTTATTTATCGATCCATTAATATGCGCAAAACTATCAATATCTGATCTTACTGACACACAGCATGGCTATTCCGCAACCATGATCGCATGGGCTGATGATGTTGTGTTTGTGCAAATTCACTTTACGGCGTTTTTTACAAATGCACATATCTATACATTATATTGAAAATATTAAATTTTCTTGTATCTGAGAATAATACTGTGCACCCGAACGTCAGAGGGTTTACAATGTTTTGTTTTTGTTACTTCAAGTCGTTCTTTATTTCAATTTGCTTCAAAGGGTAGCTATTTATTGCTATTCCAAATTCTTCTAATAAATCTACATATGTATGTATTGATATTTCAACTGAAGTAAGCTTAAGCATACTTACGGGATCTCTTAGTGTATTGATGACTTAAAATCCCTTTCGTTTTTCAGTTTTTGTTTTATAAATAAATAAATCAGCTTCTTCTAACAATTTTTAAAATTTTTACACAAGCATTTTCCACCTTTTCTATTTACATAGCATATTGGGTTTTCTTCAGTATCCGCCGTTTTCGTTTTATAGTGACCAATTTCTACGGTATTTGATGTCAAAAAATATATGTACATAAATGGTAAATGTAAAACTCGATTAAGCAACAACAATTCCTAACTATTTGTTTTGAAAAAGTGATATGTAGATTTATTTAAAATTTTGGAAATTTCATTTTTACATTTATCTTGTGTGAGTTTTTATAGTTATTTACACCTTTTTAAAATTAAGTTAACGATATGTACATATGTACATACATTTTAAACACATGAATTGCATGTGTATTTTATATTTGATTACATAAATTTGAACAAGAACAACAACAGCAAATGCAACACCACCGCACAGTAAATACTACTAAAAAAATCGGAAAAAATGCAATACACACAGATAGAGAAAAATTCACAATTGTTTTTGTTTTTGTTGTTATTTCAACTTCCAACAAACCACAAACAACCAAATGAAAGAAGAAAGTGTTGTAAATGTATGTCAGGCTAAAAACAATACACAAATATAAAAAAATATATATTTTTTCTCATTCATATAAAGAGAACGGCGGTAGTTACGATTTAAAGATAATCATCATGTACTCTTTGTTACTGCAGTAACAAATACTAGTTTTACTTGTTTTTTGCATTTACTATTACTCAGTAGTTTTTTTTTAATTTGCATTTGCACAAAAAAAAATAACAGTCTCTTTGATTTCATTTTAATAAGAGTGTTAAATGGCTTCATTAACACTTTGCTATTTAAACTCGGGCTCCTATAGTACACTATGTTATTGCATCTAATTAACATACTATCATTCGTTCCTGTTAATTCTCTTCCAATTTGTTATTTTTTATAAAGTAGCGAATAGCTCTCGTATTATTGGAGCATGGCTCTACTCTGGGTGGTACATTTTATTTTCTGTATGACAAATTTTTAAGCGTGCCCATGCATATGGGATGTTTGTTTTCCATTTTCCTTCTAAACATTTTTTTCTTGTTCTCTTTATTGCTAAGTACATATTTTACGATATTGTACTTTTATTTATTTGTCTCTTATTAGCGAATCATTTATGTAGTATGTGGGGAGAGCATTATAAAAATAATATCTATTTATGTGTTCAATAAATATGTGGTGAATTTGTTGAATTTATTGTCAGTCAGCACTTTGATTGTTCTGCAGTAATTATTAATTAACGATATATGTAGGTAGACGCAACATATGAATTGAGTTGTCCATTTAATGATATTTATTAGTTCTATATATGCTACGTACATATGTATGTATGTATGTATGTATGTATGTATGTATGTATGTATTTATGTATGCATGTGTTTATATATACAGTCAAGGAAATAACTCTACATACACCACATAATTTTGAGTTTTGAGGAAAGTGGAAAAGAAAATTAAAATAAATTTTATGTCAGTATTTAGGGTTCCGAAAAATTGGTTTACATTCAAAATGAAAAAATTAATTCATAAACATAATAACAACAACAATAACAAAAAACGTAAAAAAAATTCACAGGAAAAAGTACATAGAGCCACAGTATAGGCATATTTAAAAATTCACCTGTGTAGTGAATTAATTTGCTCTTTATTAAATACATGCACATATATACATATATTGTTACCTTAATTTAGAAAGGGCATATCAAATACAGTTACTCTCACATAAAGTGGGAAACAAAGAAAATTCTGATGTTGTTTGGAACCCAAAATAAAAGACTTGGTTAAATTGAAAATTTCCTTTTAACATTTTTTTTATTTTATTAAAGAAATATAAAGTCAAACAAAAAACAAAATTCTATAAATTCACTGAAAACAATATAAAACTACGCATTTCGTATTTCAACTGGGACACAATAATATTCATATACTTATGTATTTAGTGTAGAATCAAATTTTTAATACTTGGTTGATAACACAGCTTGAAGACGCTTGATAACACAACTTGAAGACGCCGCGCTATACCTTCAAGTTTAATACTATACCATCCTTCTCTTACGACTTCTTTCAGTGCGTCAAAAACTTTCTCGTCGCGCAACCGCCATTATATTTAAATCTGGTCCCATGTGCTTTATAAGATTCAATTCTGGTGTTTGGACTAGATGAGAAAAGATTCGCTTAGCGAATATATTTCTTAGAACCCCGAATATTCACATAAATTTTATTTTAATTTTCTTCTCCGCTTCCCTCAAAAACTCAAAATTATGTGGTATATGTAGAGTTTTGTGCTTGACTGTATATCTTGTTTATTTAATTAATTACACATGGAAGTTAGTGTAACCAGATGAACGGATTTGTCCACAAATCGTGAATTTAGACTTTTACTTGGGAGTTTCTTGCAAGAGAAAACATATTAAATCAAATTGAGCATTTTCTTTTTGAGATTGGAAATTGATTGGGGATTCCATTTTTTAGATTCGTTTCAGTAAAGGCCT
Source organism: Gymnocheta viridis (assembly GCA_956483585.1). Lineage (NCBI taxonomy): Eukaryota > Metazoa > Arthropoda > Insecta > Diptera > Tachinidae > Gymnocheta > Gymnocheta viridis. The sequence continues at coordinate 14,247,678 of OY101443.1, forward strand.
CATTAGTTTTTACTTTTCGTTGTCGTTCTGTGTCGTTATTTTCTGTAGAAAATATTTGTTACTTACTTGTTCTGTGTCTGAACTTTAGGATGTGGTCGATGTAAGTAATTATAGGAATGCATTTTGTAAATGTTTGCAAAATGTTTTTTTTTTATTTGACAAAAATATTTTATTTATTTACATTCTTATACTTTGTAAAATAAATTTACAAAATATAATTTAAAGGCGCCTTTCCATGAGAATGTGCTTAACGGTGAGCGTCCCATAACAAAAGCTGCAAAATATATAAATTAAAATACAATTTTGTTACTTTTAGTACAAAATTTTTAATATTTCACACCACAAAAAACACATAATACAAACTAAACTCTTGGCTGTCACTTAACGTTGTATTCTGTTTTCTACAGAATAATCCGCAACATAACAGAACGAAAAAGTAATAACAAACGACACATACATATGAGTAGTTTTACAATTAAACAGAAACAAAACAGATGATCCGTAACAGAACCGAACGTACAAACTAATTATGCCTTAATACAATTATTTTCTCACAAGCGTATGACCAAGCAAACAAAGTTACAAACAATTTAACAATTAGAAATTTTTTGCTTCATCGGAATGTACACCATCAAAATGCTTGAGATATCACATTCATTCGCGTGTGCTTGATATAAATTAAGTCACAAAAAAAACAACTAAGATCTCCACCCTTGTGTTGTGCGGTGTGACTCCGTTTTCCGAATGTTCCCTCCATAGCAGATTAGAAACACATGAACAATTTAATTTACCACATTAATTTGACAAATCTTCTTTATTTATTTATTTATTCAATTCAAGTAATATAAAAAGCCTCCTTAGGCCAATAAAATATATATTGCAACAGCAAAAAACCCGAATTAACTGATTTCATAAAACATATACAAATTATAAAAGAAACTATAAAAGTAAACTTACAGATGGCTCCCCAGCCACAGTAGATCAAATGAAATTAAAAAATATATATTCATACAATAGAACAAATATATCCCGAAGGGAGGTTCACTCGGTTTAGTACAAGGGATACATATATACATACATATAAAATATGTATATAAGTACAGCACACTTGGAGTATAACAAGAATGAAAGAGTCTACTTCTTACCCGAGAGTAGAAAAAATGTAACAGCAGTTTCTTTATTTCCAAAAAGTAATTGAAACTCGAATAAGACTGATTGCAATAAATAAAAATTCTAATTTTTTTTTATTGATTTTAATGCTTAAAAAAATATTACTTTTTTTCTTTGATTAGTCGCCTTCGGTTTTTGAAGAAGACACCCGTATGAGTGCAGATTTGTCGCAAAGTATAATACAATCCGAACCTCCACCAACTCCAACAAAGTATGAAATTAAATAGAAAAGAAAATATTCAATTTGAATTAACATTATAATAAAATCGTTTGCAGGCAACCCGATTTCTTAAATAATGAAGAATCCCAGTCATCGATCATAAGCAACACAAGTATTTTAGATCCAAATAATGTGCCAGGTCTACAAAATGTTTCGTCAGCTAAAAAGCCTGCGAAACGCAAAAAAATGGAAGTGTGTGTTGCCGAAGAGTAAGTATTCTGTTAAACAATTGCAATATTTGATGAACTTTAAGTACTGAACTAAGCCCCTTTTTTTTAAGTGCCGAATTGACTGTTTCTTCTATAGCCGAATATGATTGGCCACCACCTAAAGGTTGCTGTCCTTCGAAAAATCGTGACACTTTCATGATACAAGAACAGGTGGCTCTGTATTTGGGTATTAAAAGTTTCAAACGTAAATATCCTGATTTACCGCGTCGACAAATCGATATGGAAGAGCGTAATTATTTACAAGAGAAAAATTTGGTTTCCGAGAAAATGTGTGATTTAGGCATTACGGCCGTTTGGGCCTCTGATATACTGGATATTATGTACACTGATTTTTATGATAAGTATGAGGAGTATAAAGATTTTGTACGACAAAAGCATTTACGCGAAATAGAAGCTAAACAAAAGTCACTGGGTTTAAATGTAAGTGGTCGCGGCTTACAAGCCAGGGACAGAGCCATGTTATCGACCAGTAAATGGAATGCCTATTTTAATAGAATGTAAGTCAGTAATTGAATATTTCATGCATTACATATTTTCATATTATATGTAATTATTTATGTAGCCGCAAACAGGAACGTTTGTCATGTTTGGATTTACAAACTTTAACTGTCAACAAGCCTTGTATGGCTTCAGCCCCCATTGCAACTATACCCAACCGTCCGGTAGCTGAAGCTGTGGCGCGAGCCGCCAAAGCCGAGAACATACCACAACCACCTACGTTATTAAAAGAACGTATTTGGGAACCTATTAGGCCAAGAGATGTTTATTATCCTTTATCTTTAGTGCCTGGTCAGTTTTGTGGAAAATATCATGAATATACGGTACAGGAATTAAGGTAAGTTTTTTTTCTTTTTTACTTTAACAAAATTCAACGAACAGAAAAAGAAACTAAAGGGTTTTTTCGATTTAGGCAATTCCCTCTCAATACTGTGCTAGATGCACCTAGTCATATTTTGCCTCGAAGAGAAGATATCACTGATACCGACTCACCACCTGAAACTATTGAGAGCGAACAATCTTCAACTCTCACTGCAGCCGAACGTATCAGCAGACAGAGGCGTATACGACGAATACGTGCTAAACACGCGCGTAAACTAAACAATGCTGAATTTAAAGTACCACCTCTGCCAGGAGCGATTTCAAATAGTTCAACTGAATCGAGTTCATCATCAGATGATTCTTCATCTGAATCGGTATGATGTTTTTATTTCAAAATCTGTTTTAAATATACTTATTTTATCTCACTTTTCAAAAAGGATTCGGACACATCATCCTGCTTTTCTTCAACGTGCGATGACGCCAGCGAAGATGAAAATTCACCTGCCACCTGTGGAGTTTGCCAGCATCCACAAAATCGTAATCTCAAAGATTTACCCGAATTATTTGTACAATGTTATACCTGCAGACGTAAAGGTAGTATTAGTCTTTTGAAATGAATTTTTAAAATTGCTTTAGCCTCCAAACTTAATTTGTTCTTTTGTTTTTAATTTTTGTATTTTTTTAGTACATCCCAGTTGCATCGAAATGCCCCACCGTATGGCTAATAGAGTGCAGAGTTATAATTGGCAATGTGCTGATTGTAAATGTTGCATTAAATGTAAACGAAAACAAGATCAAAATAAAATGCTTTATTGCGAGCAATGCGATCGAGGTTTTCACATTTATTGTCTTAGTATTAAGGCAATTCCCGATGGTAAGTTGATGATATACTCTAGTGTTTGGTGCAAATGGTCTTGGAATTGTTTTTTTTATATGAAAAATATGCAATTTTGCATTTGCTAAATTCAAAAGGGTATGTTTTCTTTATTTTGCAATGTTGCAAATTGGTGAATGTGTATCTTTTTTGGATTGTAACGAAAAAGCAATGAACTTTTTTGGCTTTGCCCTTCTTCAAGAGCATTTACAGCAAACAGTGAATACCGCTAATGTGTTACAATTACTTAATGAAATTATATGATTTTTTTCTTGCAAGCTTTAACTTTTTATTTAACTTCTAAAATTTGTAATATGTTTTTCGTATACTTGCTGGCATCCGATTGGCCAGGAATTGTTTTTCGAAATTTTAGTTCAAAATATTACGTCAAAAAGTATTTTTTTTAACAAACAAAAACTATTTTGGCGGTAAGATAAAAGGTCCGATTCCGTACTTTTTGGGTAAAGTTCGTGGTAATGAGAGTAAGCAAGAATTACTCTCACTCATAGTCAAATATGTTAAAAAGTACGGGAACACTAAAAACCAAATTTTTAGCCCAAAATAAAATATCAAAGCAAAGTCTGTTGAAAATAGCATACATGCATATTTGTATGCATACTTAAGTATGCATGTACATGCATTCACAAGAATAAGTAACAACGGAAAACGCAAATATGTTTGTATGTATGCGATGCGTTAATATTTACATTTTTCAACATATTTTAAATGCTTATTTTATTAAATTTAATTTTTTTTAATGGGATCCCGCGGGATCCCAATGTTGAGTATCTACGGGATCGCGCCTAAAAACTACGAAAAATGTTTTTATTATAAAAAGTTCTTTCGAAAAATTGATTTTTATTTACGTATATAACAGTATCTGGTTTAAAAAGGTTTCAAGTGTCACTTTCACCTAAAAGTTTTTATGAACAAAAAGTGTGTTTTTGCACGTCATTAATTGTCACATATTTTTAGATTTTCTTTTTAATGCAAAAAAATTTACTTTTCATGACTTTCCTTTTTAAAATTAGGACGCTGGAGTTGCGAACGTTGTAGTATTTGTATGCGTTGTGGTGCCACCAAACCCGAGGGTTTACCTATTATTCAGCCAAATGGTGAAAAACTTAAGGTTAAGCATAGAAAACTCAAATGGATCAACGAATATCGGCTTGATCATGTAACGAAACTAAGAGAACATTGTTCAATGTTGTGTGTGCCCTGTGGGCGCTCTAAAAATATTAAACGTGTTCAAATAAGTACACATCAGAATACAACCAATACATACATGACATCGCCGGGTTCGAGTTGCAGTGTTATAAGTCCTATGCCGTCGCCAACTTCAACATCAACAACAGCAACCCCACAAATATCACCCATTAACGCTAGCGGCAGCACAACGGCAACAACTACAGCAAATTTAAATTTACTTAATATTGCTACAGCAGCAGCAACAATACCACAAACTTCTAGTACTAATCAAGCCAGATCAACAATATTATCAACAACCACCTCATCTGTTACAACAGCAACAACTACGGCTAATTCGTTAGAAAATAAAGATTCCATTAGTATAATAACAAATTCCTTAATTTTAACCAACACAACTACACCTCAAAACACTCCAAACACCACCACCACCGCCCAAACAAGCATCACCATTAACGCCAATGCTGCATTACCTTTAACAACTTCTGGTACTGCTTCCGCCACAAATACAATTTCAACAACGGCGACTGCCACCACAACAACAGCAAGTGGTGCTGCGCCACCGGTGGTTGCCTGAGTAGGGGTCATACGCTATTGCCCCAAACAACAACCACCGTCTTCTTCAGTCGATCTAACGAATTTATAGCAGTTGTAAAATAGTAGCAATAAAAACTCACAATAACAACTATAAAATCCACTCATAAAAAAGGAGAAAACCATTAACTTTAAATAAATCATCGGAGGAATGGTAAGAGTTTAAAAGATTGATTTTTCTTAAGTAGTAAATTAAAATCCAACAAAATTTTATTATATTTTATATATATATATACACCAATACACACATTTTTTCTAACTACTGATTTTTTCGTTTACCCACTATTTAAGAATAATATTTATGCATTTATAATTTATGTATGTAAGAAAAAAGAAACAACAACAACAAAAAACAAAAATAAACTATACATCAGTTTTTCGTTTTCAAAAATTCGCTGTTCTAAAAAGTATTTCTATATTTTTTTTTACTTGTTACATTTCTTAACCGAATGATTGTCATTAAAATATTTTTTCTTGTCAATACTAATCATTAAGTTGAAAATAAAATCATACATATGTAGCTTTACTACCCACAAATGGTTAATTAATTTATTGGTTCTAGACAATGACATTATGTAGATGAATTTTTAAACAAAAAGAAGCAGAGACTTTTCATCTTCTCATTATTGATTCCGACTTTTTACGCGTCACAGGCGTTGCAAACTTTTGTTTTGTAACTTGCTTTATTACCATTTCTGCGGTTGATTTGTCAATCTGGCTGATTTTTGTATAAAAGGATTTAAAGTTTGTTGGATTGCATTAGACTTAACGGGAAATCCCGTTTTTTTAGTTTTAGCTTTGTACAAACATTTTCATATTAACTACGCAAATCGACGCAAATCAGTGGGTGTTCAAAATATATGTAACCCATTCTTAATTCAATTTTAAAAAAAATGGTTATTGAGCTGACGTTATGTCAAAGCACCACAAAAACAATAAAATAATGTGAAAAATTAATATTTAAGATATATAATTCGAAAAGAAAATTATTAAGGATAAATTTCTTTAATATTTACAATAAACACAAAAGTAATATTGTTATTAGAAATCACTTGTCACTATAAAACCCAATTCACGATGTTTTTTAAGACGTCGATTTTTCATAATTCTCTTCTGAAGTTGCTGCCAAAACGAATCTTCATTTATACGATGAATTTTTGATTCATCACATCTTTTCTTTTAAATTTTCTTTATTCACTGGTTTATAATATTAAAAATTCTATAAAACCCATATATAAAACGTAACAACAAAAAACTCTCATCTGAATAAAAAGAAATTAGTGTAAAGAGAAATATGAAAAAGACATGGAAAAATAGACGTCATAAAAGTCATCGTGTGAATCATATGTAACATTGCAATGTAACAGCTACAAAAGTAATAGTGCAATATAGTTATATGTAGCAATATGTTAGCAACATATAGTGAGTAATATCGACAAGTTGCCTCACGACATAAAAAAAACTAAGTCAAGCTGGTGATCAGTTCAATTCGTCGTTTTATTAAGAAAGGATATTTGTAAAACGAAACACAAAGATTTATTTACAATAATTGTAATCAGCTGTTTAACTTGATCGTCAAGTTGTCACATGCCTATTTTAAAAATTTTTAATCAAATTGCTTGTCGACTTTGAGAAGTATTGCAATTGCTGGTCGACTTTGAGAAGTATTGCAATTGCCTGAATATCAGGCTTGAAAATTTGCATTTATTTGTACATCGAAAAATAATTATGTAGACTTGTGTAGAATTGTTTTGTTATATTTTCACAAATTAAAAATGAATTAAAAGGCTTAAAAAACTAAATGTTCGTGACCCTGTACGTTTCTACCAGCAAAATGCGTGTGTTTTTTGGTGTTGTAATTTGTTGTAGAATCGCTAGCACCTGTAATAATTGTACCACGATATTTGCTTGTAACTTTCGAATGTATTGGAGAATCAGTAACAAATTTTGTTTAAACATATTTAAGATAATAAACATTGAATTTAAAAACGTAAAAAAATTTAAAAACGTTCTAAGTTGATTTGGCTTAGTTCTTCTTGGAGATGGCGATCATTTGAAGTTTGACAATTAGAAATGGTGTGACACACTACCTTTTCGAGATTATTGTACAGTGGATGGAGTTCGTTTATACCTTATATTAAAGTAATGACAGAGAGGTGTTCGATGAAATAGAGCCGCCACCGTTAACCAAAATTTATGAAACAAAATAAAATATATTAAAACTCTATAATAAAATATATGTATAATTAAAAACTTGAAAAAATTTATATATATTTTAAAAACAATTCAAATTCCTTTTCCTTTCTTTTGCTGTGCGTAAAAATAAAGCCATCGACCGACGTTAGTTATCTGAAAGAACATAATTAAATGAGAATGAAATAATTTTCTTCAATTAGTCCTTACTGATTCGACTGGAATATTATTTTTCACGCATCTTTGCAAATGTCCATAGCTGATCCTTATTAGATGCATTCTGTCCTCGAAGAGGTACTTAAACTAACTGCCGTAAATTCTCAATGGTATTTAAGTGTGTTGACTGCGAAGGCAGATTACAACCTTAACACCATTGTTGTCGAACCAATCTTTTGACCGCTTCGAACTGGGTTTCGAATCATTGTCTTGTTGAAACATCCATCGAAAGGACATTTCCCCACTCAGCATTAAGTGACATTTGTATAATATACAGCATCCATTCTCTCCTGAATACGAAAAATAAGTCTTGTGCCACTATAAGAGAAACACTCTCATACCACTATAATGGTTTTTATGGTAAATTGTAGGCGGGATTTGGTGTTGCACACAAAGGCTGCTCCTGTCAGAATTAAACAAATTTATTTTTGTTTTGTCTGACCGTAAAATATTTCCATAATGTTCTTCAGCAAATTCTATTATTTTTTCCGGTGTTTTTCTGGTACTTTTATCCTTCAAATAGAAGTTTTCTTATTGCTGGGGTGGAAACATCCTTTTTGAGAGCAGAAGAGGGGTACTGGGTACTTTTTTACATGCGTTATTTTTTTAAGAGCTGCAATTTTTTATTTTTCTCCCATATTTCTTATTTAAATCTCTTGTCTATTTTATTGCATTTTCCACAATTTTTTTAAGCATCCAACTATGTTTGCTCTGTAGCTCTTACCTTGCTTAGAGGCGGTTCACACAATTCAACTTTTGCTGCTCAATTTCTTTTCAATTCCCTTTTGCAGTTGCCTTAATGTTCACACGGAGAAATCTGTTTCAACTAATATTCGTATTGTATATATTTTTACAGCGAAGCAAAGAATGAAAAGAAATGGCAAATAATAACATGCATCTAACTTCGTGTTTATAATTACGAATGGCACAACAAATCGAGCTTCAGGAGTACAAGCAGCTCCGCACCAAATACCACTCTTCTTTCCTCTCTCTGTCTCTCCTACAAACTTAAAAGTTAAGCAGCAAAAGTTGAAGTATGTGAATCGGCACTTATAGAGATTTTTTATTACTTCTCTGCGCTGCTGGGTGCAATGTTTACCTCGACCCTTTCTGTCCTTAAGACAATACTGGTTCACTCCGACTACTTTAGAATTATAATAACAATAAATATACTTTCCTGTTAAATCTCATTGAAATCCAAATTCGTTTGTATTATTTTATACATAATTTTTTATCTGGCTCTATTTTATGGAATACTTCTTTGCACAGATAAAATTGTACTACGATGTAATATTATTATATTAAAGACGCAAATATTGATATTAAAGACGCAATAAATTATATTAGTAACAAACCCAAAAACAAATATGCAGTTTGTTTTATGAAATTAATACTTTGTAAAAGATATTTAAAAGCAGTGAAATCTTCAAACACTGGATGGTTCTATTTCATCGAACACCACTGTGTATACTCGTATTAAAACCACAACCTGTGTATTTAGAACTGGATATTGATGAAACATGTTGCAAGATCTTAAATTTTAATTAAAAGCAAAGTCAAACAAACAAAGAAGTCAAGCATAAAATTGAAAACCACAGTTTCTAACAACAATCTTTCTTTTTGAATCTCAGGAAGATATGAAAATTTCTCAAACACAAATTAATTGATTGATTAACTGAATATTGGAATGATTCTAGCTTTTTTAGCTGTTAAATTTTCTCGAAACAAAAATCGTTTGCTTGAAAATAATTTAAATAACGACACAGTGGGTAAAAAACTATTATTTATTTCATATTTACATTAAAACGATACTTTCTAGTTGCTCTATTACTAAACTTTTAGCTCTTAATTAACTGCTTAATTTTTATTTGTTGGTATTTTTTTTATAATTCAGCTACAATTTGTTAATAGTTTGCAAGAAGAAAAATTATATATTTAAGTTAATATTAAACACCAAAAGTGAACTCTTTTTAAAGAGCTAAAAAAAAGATTTTGTTTATAATTTTAATTCATAATTTTAATTTCTATAATTAAGAAACAATTTAATAAGTATGAAATTTATATATAGTGTATAAAAAAATATTTATATAAAAAAATATAAGAGATATAATAGCTATTAATTATAAAAAATAACGTATTAAACTAAAAGTTTATTGTTAAAATAATGGAAAATAATTGTGGAATTTCAATGCTGATTTTGGCTCTTTAAGACAGAAGTTTTTAAAATTTAATGCCAGTCAAAATTTTAGAATTTGTTTTTGTTTTAAATGTACATAGTTGTACGAAAGAACGAATATTTTTGACATCGTGGGACTGGCAGTTAAAATACACAATTGTTTGAAAACAATGTGTATTTAATTGCAATGTATATCAGACTTAAACTTAAGATTCTCTGATAGTTAAAAAAAATACTTATAATACTTATCCCATGGTAGAATCATACAGGAAGTGTCGAAACTACAACAACAGTGCTTTTTATTGTTTTTAGGTTCGAAGTTGTGAAAAAGCAAAAAAGAAAAATGCCAAAAAATTGTATATTCACATGTGTGTTTGGTTGCATTTTCTGCTCTATAAAGAATTTTGTTTCTTTTCCTTTTTTTATTTGCATTTGAAACAAGTAATAAAGTTTGCTTTTTTAGTAGTGTGGATGTGTGTTATTAAAACATAAACAAATTTTGACAGATACGAACACGAAAAAAAAGTAGGTTAATGTTTCGACACTACCTGTATTATTCTACTATGACTTAATCCATGTATATCTCTACACACATGTCTTCGTTTAGCTTTAGTAAAAAACTAAAAAAGGCAATTAGCAAACAAACAACCTCATAATGAGTATTTAAATGTTCGTATGCGAAGTTTGCATTGATCATACTTCTTTTGCATCGTCCGTAAACATTGAGTTAAGAAGACTCTAAATCAACAATGTCATAAATGTTGTTAAGTACGAGTTCGATGAGTAATTCAAACTTTCGAGTGAGTATGAAGTTGGACAACATTGCGATAAGTAAGATTCAACTCTGATCACTTTTTCACTACTCATTGCTGATCACTGGTGGCAACACTGATGTTAGTGTTCAAAATTTCTATAATTTTGACCACAAACTACTAACAGACATGTAAAAAATGACAATTGCAAATGGTCCAAATCAGCTAAAGTGCCGGTGGTTGAAGAAAGAGAAAACTATAAAGACTTAATGCTGCGAAGAAGGGAAAATAAACAAAACAAAAAATAAAATTGTAATAAAATTTTGGAAAAATTGTGGTTTGTGTGTGCTTTGTGTTTTGTGAATATAAAGTTTTTAGCTCCAATATGATTATTAGTTTGTGGGAAAAGCAAAAATCAATCATTTCGTGTTGGGAAGAATAAAATACCACAAAGCAGTTTGTGTTAAATACGTTAATACAGAAAATAAAACCACAAAGAATGCAAAATATTTTTTCAATTTCTTTTTCGATGCTTGTGCGTATAGAGGGAGTCGGAAAATAAACTTATATAGTTTTCCCCTTCTGTCACCTCTGTATGCTTTGTGATTTTGACTGAAATTTTATCGCGACAAAAAGAGTTGGATTCGTAAATGCTGTGAATTTGTACAACCTATCTGGAAACGAAAGAATGTTCTGCCAAGTGGTGCTTTTCGTATGTGGTGCTTTTCGAATGTTCAGATACATCAAGTTTATCTGATCAGCTTTTGTTTAATTTTCTTTTGAACTTGTGCTCACGTTCGTACACGAAAGGTCGTTTCAACTATTTTCGTCTTTTTTATTTTTGCTTCAAAATCAACGTCGTATAATATTACGGATGACAAACGAGGATAAAAAAGTAAAGATTTCTTTTTCTCTTCTTCCTAAAAAAGCAAGACTTGACGAGTCATACTTGACGTTTATGAACCAACACTACTTTCTGGATAAAATTAATTTTTTTTCGGTGAAACAGCGTTTTATTTCTCAACAAAGTCTTTTTTTTAAGGTCGCTACATTTAGTCAAACGTCTTTCTAGTTTTTTATTCCCTCCAAATAATAAGATTTCTCAAGATCCTCAAAATAGGCATTTGTTTCAATGATAATCTTTTCGTTTCTTAAAATTTTTAAACAACAAATAGTCACAAAGAGTTAATCCAAAGAGCATGCTGGATCGGGTAGCAGTTGGTAGAACAATTAATTTATTTTTGACCTAGTAAACGCGGTTGCGTTTATGGCAATCCCGGCACCCATCCCGCGTATAGGTTTTTCAAATCCAAATATTCATGCAAAACGTGATGTATTCGCTCGGTTGAGATGCCTATAACCTCAGCCTTCTCATGCACTTTCATTCTCCGATCGCCCAATATCATTTCAATGGATGTTATTGGCTTTTTTCTGGCGTGAAGATCTTTTGGGGGCGACCTGTACGTTTGACATCATTTGTGCTGGTAGGACCACAATAAAACTCAGTGAACCATTTTTTAGCCATTGAAATTTGTGGTGCAGAGTCCCCATAGTATTTATCAAGTCTTTCTTTGGCTTCGGTGATGTTTTTTTACATAAAAAATAATGTTTAATCTGCCCACGAAATTCACTTTTTTCCATTTTCGTTAAAATTAAAAAGGTTGTGTACTTTCAATCGCTGTTAAAAGCAAACTCATAGACGCAGCTTAGTTAAAAAAACGGGCTTATTTAAAGCTGGTGCCTTGCAATTATAAAAAGTCACGGAGTTATCAGGCTGTCCCCGTATTATTTCAAAGGGAAAATGGAGGAAAAGGCGAAAGTATACAATTTTATTAATTTAAATGATACTTAAAAGCTAATGGCACCACTCATGGATTTCAGGAGATTGCAACATTCTTAATTTATTTATTTTTATTTAAACGGGCACATCTAGAAAAACTAATAAGTCGATTATGGATGGTAACCGAACTTCAGCTGTTATCCATAGTATTTATCGAAAAATTATTCCTAACAAAATTTCAGTAAAAACAGTTTATTAAAAAAACAATTTAATCAATTGTGAATCAATATGAACAAAAATATAATTTTCATTTTTAAAAAATTGCAAGTAATTGAAAATCAAATGAAATTATTAGTGTGATTATTATTAGTGGTGAAATATGAAATTTTCATCGCAGATTCCACTCTTTAACAACAAAATTAATAGAATCTGCAGTTTTCGTAATTGAAACTTTATGTTGGTTTTTTTCTGTGTTGGACATTAAGGAAACTCCCGAAATGACAGAAAAGATAATCGAGATAAATACTGTTACTATGGAAACTTATAAAAATAGTTTTAGATAAATACAAATAAATTGAAGTAGTGAAAATTAAGAGATATTAGTGGCGAAGCCGTTGTGTATAAGTATATAAAAAATATGTATTTAGCATTTAGCGTATTTACAATAATTTGAAAAAAACAGAATTTATAATTCCCCAAAGCTTTTGTTAACAATAAGCTTTTACGTTTTTTTAACGACACATTGGTATTTATAATTTTTAAACAAAACTTGTATTATAATCCGTAAATGCACTTTAAATAGTTTTTAAAAATAGAATAGAAAGTAAATATACTAATAAAACGAATAATTATTTATAAATTATCTAAATAAAAAAAGAAATTAAAAATATAAACCAATCAAACTTAAAAGAAAAAAAATCTAATTTTGAATAAATTTAAGTTTTTATTTTTAATGATGTATAATTTGCTTAATTTTTAAAAATAAAATAAGATAAGGCTTGAGAAATTCTTTTCGTAACTTAACTAAGGCTTCAACTAAAACTAGGAATTAAGAGAATATTATATAGATATATTTATATATAAATAAATATGTCTAGTATGTATTAAAATTATAAAATAACTATAATGAAACATTTACAAAATCTAAATACATACACACGCATTAACATTTAACATAAAGATAAACATTTATTTATATAAATAAAAATATAAGGAAAACAAATATTGAACATAAAAAAAATTAAAATACTTACATTTATGCAGTTTATAAGTATTTAGCAATTAAAAAGAACAAAAGAAAAACTTTCCTCTACCAAAACCTATTGAAACTACCAACCAACCAAACTTCCTTCCTTACATTTTCCATTCAAGACAAAAAAAAATATTACAAAAATATAATTTATAAAATAAATTTAGTTATTTGTAATTTAAATATAAACTTTATATAAAAAATACACTTATATTTTTATATAACTAGATTTATTTAATGAAAATTAAAATATTCTAAAAAACTATTTTCAAGTTTTTTTTTCAAAAATCTAGTTCTAGATCGCATATAACGTTTTGTACTTGAGATTCTTAAAAAGAATCTGTGGTATGTATTTCGATTTAACAATTTATGCTTAACTATAATTTTAAAACAGCGCGCACAGAGTTTCATTTTAAAATCTACAACAATCATTCTCTGCAACGTGAAATTGGAGCAAGTACTTACTGTGCATGCGTTCTGGAGCTTATTATTGCAAAACCAAAGCGAACTTCTTTTACAGGCGGTGTCGACAACTCACCTGACTCTGCCGTCTTAGTGATTGATTGCATACTTTAGAATTTCTGTATTTCTGGTGTTTTAAATGATTTTTCGGCACTAATAAAAAATTATGATTGGCTTAAATACATTTTAAATAAATTGTTTTTTCCTGTTTTTGGCATTTTGTGCTAACCAGATGGTGTTTGTTGTAATATTAGCACCAGCTGTAAAATGAATTCGCCTTGTAGAATTTATAGAGATTATTCTTGTAGCTTTGTTTTTGAACAAACACGTGTATTTTTTTCAATTCTTAAAGTTTTATTTTTTGTTATTAATTATTTTAAACAAAAATATGTTTTATTACAAATTATATTTATTCAAATATATGCATCTCTACAACAAAAACGTCAACATTGTGTGACTTTCAAACAAACTCCATATATAAAAACAATTTTGTTTATGTTTGTTTTATGGAGTTTGTCAAACATTCGATGAAGCACCAGCCTCTGTTAATTTCCATCTACTTGAATAAATATACTTTGGCTTATTATTTTTTAAACAAGCGTTTGACTTTTAAAATAATCTCAGTTTAGTTATTTTTCAAACTTATATTATTTATCATGCGTACAATTAATATTTAATCTTTTGCATAAGTTTTTTTTTCTATTTTGCTGCTTTTTTACATTTATATATAGTCTTTTAAACAAATATTTAATTAAATCAACCTTTTATATTATAAACGAAATAAGATTAGTGTTTATTCTATTATTATTATTTTAGTTTAAAAATAATGTTAATATTATACTGTATAAATATATTGTAAAATGTTTTCTTTGTTCTATTAGTATTTACAAGTTTTTAAGTTTTTTTTAGTTTTTATAATATTAATTTTCCCTCCTCTGAACACTTTAGCTACACTGTTTCTAATTCCTCTCTTAAATTATATACTTTCAAAGATACAAATAAAAAATTTAATTTAATTTTTATTTTCTGTCTTATTGTGTTTATTGCAAAATAATAAAAAAATTTAAATGCAAAATAATTATTAATAAATAAAAAATATTATTGATAAAAATGATCAACTATCAAATTTATTTAATCGCTTCATCTCCCCGTAAACAATGTTTATTTTCCCAAATAAACGCTGACTGGCGTATTTTAAAGAAATGTATGAAAAGTTTGTGAGCTTTAAGCTCACTTCAGGTACATTATATTCATTCAAGTACACTCACTCACTTCGGCTGCTGATTAGCAACTTATTTCATCCGAATTGTAAAATTTTCTTCACATTTTAATGTTTAATTCCATAAATTTGTTTTCAAATTAAAATATAAAAAAAAGGAAAAATAAATAATTTCAATAATTATGTTTAAGTTTGCGTGAGAAATTCCTTTTGTTTTGTTTTATTTATGAAAATTATTTAATAGCTTGATTTCAAATCTGAGTTTACCCATATCTTCTTAATTTAAGAAATTATTTTTGGATAAATTCATTATTTTATTAAGACAGAACTTTTTATTTGAAACAATTTATTCAATAATTACGTATAAATATTAATTATTAAAAACGAAGGCACCCGTCATAAACCATCATGTTTACATTGTCACAAGTGGTTGAATACTAAGAAAGTCAACTACAAGACAAAAAAAGTAAACAAAAATGGAAAACTGCTTGATCTCAAAGCCAATGGGCTTTGGAAAAAGCGAGAGAGTATGGAATATTTGGAATAATTAAAAATCAGGGATGGAATTTCGTACTAACCGAAATTGATTTAACTTGTAAGAAATGAATAAGGTGCACTTTTCGTGTTCTAATTCGTTTAATAATACGGTTAAATAGTTGATATTCCTAGTCACTAGTATCCACCGTCAAAAGTGGTAAAATCGAACAAAAGAACGCTTATGAGATAGTGTATCGACCTCGAAATCAGTACTGATCCGTACTGCTAGTCTGATGAATAAATAATTTCAAATAAAAAGTACTCTCTTAATAAAATAATAAATTTATCCAAAAATAATTTCTTAAACTCAGATAAACTCAAGCCATAAAAATTTCATTTCAATATATTCTTTAAAACAGTTCAATACTTACGTATAAATATTAATTATTTAAAAGCCATCAACGAGACGGTAAAAATAAATTAATAGAGAATTCATGGAAAAGAGAGAAGAAAATATGTCCTTAATACTTTGAATTGTATCGCCATTCGGAAGATTAACATCCATAGGTGTCCCAAGAAGCTCGACATGTTTAGACAAAAAATCCACTCTTTCATTAAATTTATTCATGGAGAGGAAGCCAAATAATGTGTACTAATCAGATATCAGAGTTCTCTATTGAATTCAAAATTAATAATTATTCGATTTGGCATGCTTCAGTAATTAACAGCTGATCATTTGAGGATCATCGGAAAGCTATCAAAGTTTATATAAAAGAAAATTTACGAACATGGAGTTGACGAACTTACTTTTATTTCATATTCCCAAGATATCAAAAGTTTTGCATGTTTTAGAGATGTGTTACTCTGCCATGCTTTTACCTAATACATACACATATCGCTCCTTTATTGCAACGTAGTCATATCTAAAAAACGTGTTATTTGAGTTAAGAATTCAGAATTATTCGACATATTGTTATATATCTTGTGTAAAAAGTGCATAAAGATATCTCATCTACTCAGTTGTTGAGGGCACAAAATTTTTTTATTTTTTCTTAGAGATGTGTAAATGTCGTGATTTTGTCGTGAAAGAAGATCAACTTGTTCTTTTGTCGCGTGTTCGAAAATCTTTCATATTAGCAAATACATATCGCACTTGTGCAACAATATTAACAGTATTAACTCTAAATTTTTAATTTTTCACTTATTATGAAAAAGTTGGAGATATTTATATCTCTACCCGCTGTAAAAAATTCATTTTGTTTACATTTTGGTAGCAAAATGGAAAATTTAAAAATTAGTTTTCATATACATAGATATCCACAATGTAACTTCAAAAAGGATTTTTCTTCTATTGAAAATTTTAAGTTAATACAGTATTTTAAACAAGTGCGATATGTACATATGTAAATAGTAATTGATTTGATCCCAAAAAGGTTCTGTTGAAGCAAATCGCAACTTGATAACTTCTTGCAATAAGTTAAAACTTTAAAAATGCAATTTCTCAATAATAAAAGGAATTCCCTTAGTTAACATTGAGTAATGACAAAAATCGTATATTGTGAAGGAAATTGAATGAGGAAAATGTAGCTGAGATCAAATACTTTGTAGAAGCATTCCAACCTTTGTAATACCCAAACATTAATAAATCTAATTTTATTTAAATTGAGATTCCTTTAAAATTAGTGGGATGATGATTTCGCAACTAAGTATTTACAAAAACAAATAAACAAGTATGTATGTATGCACATAAACATATACATAAGTATAATAGATAAATATTTATTTGAACAAATTACAACAAAATTGCAATAAAAACAACATGCAGCTGCATACATGAATGAGAAGAATAGAAGGTACAAACAAGACAGGACGCTAACCAGCACTGCTTAAAGTATGCAAGCAGTCAAATGACAACAAGACTATAAAAACAAATCGCTATTAAACTTGTCTATATCAAGACTTCATCAGAAGACAAACTTTCCATCATTGTTTTCAAACCACAAAATTACATGCTATGGTTGGTAACTGCAAAAAACGTTTTGTTATTCGTATCCATCTTATACAGTGGTTGGCATCTAATGAACTTTGGTACTTCCTGCATTGGATGATTTAGTAATTTCAGTTACGTTTTTAGGTTGTTGTTGGTCGTTTTCCTGCTGCTTAACCAACTTATCCATATGCCGTTCTATTTGGTCTAGTAGATCAAAACCACTTTTCCAAGTTATAAATTCAGCTCTAACTTTTAGTTTCATGGGATTTTTGGCTAAAGTTTTAGCCATGGCAAAACCTTCGCGTGCACAAGCCACATCCCGACTACGCAATTTAGTAACGGGACAAATGTCATTGTTGCCATCGCCCACATAAATGACACGCTCATAAGTAATGTTATGACGCAAATCTTGTTCAATTATAAAATGTTCTAAGACCTTGCCTTTGCACAGATTAACAGCACTGAGACGGCAATCGGTTTGATGATGATACGGCTTTATGGTTAAAAGACCACTGTCATCGAATTGGGCTGGATTGGTAAATACTTTTGTAAAATATTCTTGTAGACCATGGGATTTTATCCATTCTTCAATAAAAACACTATTGGAATCACTTATGACAATTAAATCGCAGCCATATTTTATATTGAGCCTTTTAAGCATTCTAACAAAACCGGGTACTTCAGGTATACCGTGTATGGTTTGAAGGATTTTGTCCGGCTTTATGTGGCAGGCATAAAGACGTCGGAACACTTCAGCCATATACTCTGTCCAACCTTGTACTTCAATGATGTCTTGCATATCTCTTGTTAGTTTATCTGGTGGCAAAAGATCGCGTATGACTGTGTCCGTATTTTGAGCAACCACAGTATAATCAAAATCAAATGCAGCCAAATATTTTTTAATAACTTTATCGTTAATTTTCATATTTGGATCACCTGTTGTTGTTGATGATGTTGCTTCTGATAAGTTTGTACTTAACGCAACTGTAGATGACGTTATTATATCGTTGTTCATCGTCTCTATGCTTTTAACATCAAATTGTTGAAGCCCTTTAAATGATTCTCTTTTGCTTGCTAAGTAGACACCTGTTTTGGATTTAATAATGCGCTGCTGCCCTTCTGCTTAGTTGTTGACAATCTCAATTGTTTGTTGCACCAACAGCGTAATAATAAATTATTACAAATCTCAAGGCCATTCAACAGCTGTAGATGCAACATTAATATTATAAATTGTTTTTTTTTCCTTGTTCATTATCATCAAGGCACATTGATAAAAGGTAATCGCGTTACATCAAACTGGCATCGCATTTATTTGCTGTTCTCAAATGTGATTCGTATAGAAAAATTCATTAAAATTGGTTGTTGCGATTACCCGGACAATCTTCATTAACTATCATGAACACAAGTGCTGCCAGATGTTGACAAACCTTTTTTGGTTTAGGAGAGCTTTCAAGCAAACACTTTCCAAAAGACAATATTCAATAGCCTGTTGTTAATAATAAATAAACGTCACTCACAGGCGCTGAATAAATAAATAAATCTATGCTGTTCATAGGGGTAAATGTATAACGAAATAAAAACTATGCGGGACATTTTCAACTGCGTTACTTAAGCAGGAACAATTCAGCAAAAGCGACGTGAACAGCCCTGAAGTAAATATCTGCCAAATATATAATTAAGGAAACCCTTACTTTCTTTTTCCAAGTCTGGCGCCACCGACAATTTATTGCAGCTGATCACTGAATGTCAAACTCAATATAAAAATATAAACAATCATGGTTATTCCAAAAAACGCGTCGAAAAGTGAAACTTTACATGAAAAATACCAACAAAAAGTGAAGATTTGTTCTTGTTTTCTGTAAATTTTACAAATAAAACCAACGCGAGTACTGAGACGCGTTAGTTTCTCTTCAATAAACGGTACATTTTGTATGAGAAATAACAGCAAACAATGGCAAGCCTTCACTATTTGTTAGTGTTTTCTATGTTAAATTTCACGTCATCGGCGCGTTTTTTGGAATAGGCACCAATATGTTTTATTATACAGAATTTGACAGTCGGAATATATGAAGTTTTTTTTATATTAACCATGTTAGTAGTAACAGCTTTATCTTTTGTATTATATCATTAGTCGAAGAGATTATTTTTGTTTTTGCATATCCAGCGTTAAAAAATAATTGAAAAAGCTGACCATCCAAAACGCATATCAATACTTCCTTGTTGTATCATAGCGTATTCATGGTAGTATAATACAGGTAGTGTTGAAGCGTTAACGAACTTTTATTGGGTTTCGAGTCTGTCAAAATTTGATTATGTATTATTAACACATACCCACACTACTAAAAAAGCACATTTTAACATTTACTTCAAATGCAAATAAGAATATGAAAAGAAACAAAATTCTTTATAGAACAGAAAATGCAACCATTTTGCCATATTTCTTTTGTGCTTTTTGACAGCATGGAACATATAGGCAGTGTTGTTGTAGCTTCGACACTACCTGTATTATTCTACCATGGGCGTATTTGAATACGCCTTGAGACGTATAGACATCATAACGGCATGTCTCTTCCTTCAATACGAACGCTCAAATCAAATTGTGAATCAAATGGCGATAAAAGGAGTGAAAATTAAAATAATGTTATAAACTTGATTACATTCTAAAGTGAAATACATACACATATTTTAATTAAGAATGGCGTCTTCACTGACAAAATCGCAAGCTAAACAAAAATTGCATGATAGTGGTTTTTTAACACGGGAGGATTTTGATGGTGGTCCTGTGAGTTTAGATGAAATTGTAAAAGGTTTATATTTAGGTATGTATGGATAAACAAATATTTATAAATATCGCTAATTTACTTTAAGGACGTCATAAATAAAACACGCTTCATATAATTAATTATACAAATTTGTACAAATATCTTATACATCCTTACATATGTATGTATGTACATACATTCATGAGTGCAATATCACTATATACTTACATATGTACATATGTATATACTCGTTTTAAGGTGTTGATACATAATACATATCCGCTGTGTGCGCTGTTGCACTGACTTGTTGAACCACATGTTCGCCAAAACCTCCTCATTCAATTGCGGGTGTAAGAAGTCTTGATGTTTCTTTGTTTTCAGGGACATCGGCAGCATCAGCCGCGATATTCTCGGCAACGACCACTCCGGTGGTAGTCACGCCCTCTAAGGCTTTTGTGTTCTCCGTGCGCTGCGCTAACACCAATGACCAATTATTGGTAAAAAACCAACCCAATTATTCAACGCTCTTGCAGAGTTTATATAGATATTGGAGATAGTTCACAAATGTCAAATATGATTGACCTACAACGTAAGTTTCAAAAATTTCACCATCTAACGATAGGGCGATTAATTGTGCGCCTCCTTGTATAAAAATAAAATAAGTATATTTTAGTTATTACGTTCTTGAACTAAATGGCGATATATTAAAAAAAATGTATTTGGGAACATTTATGTAATTGTTTGACTTCTTTTATTTTTAAGGTAATTTAACAGCTGCTACCAATATGGAAACTCTAAGGTCCTTTAATATCACATACATTCTCACTTTGGATTCGATACCATTGCCCAAACATATAACGGAAGCATCATTTTTAACTACCAAATATATACGAGGTAAGTTGTTTTAAAATTGATGCTGCGTTTCCTTAATAGTAAAATCGTTAACTTTGAAAAATTTTTTATTTTCAATTAGTTTCGATTTTTCGAACAAGCAAATTATAAAAAATGGTTTTTCCGTGCTAGAGTATATTTTTCCACTCTCTCATCAAGTTTTACCCAAATCGTTGTTATTTCTGATATAAACTTAAGCTTTCTGAATAATAATTTGTTTCACAAGACCTATCTTAACTCTACTCTAAGGAATTTTCTTTTTCAATTTCAAAATTTATTTTGTAGCTTTATATAAATTATGTCTTTAGACAGAATCTTTAAATTGATATTTTGTAATTTTATACATACACAAATTCTAAAGATACATCTTATAAGATGATATTAAACGGACGTTAACTCAAACATATCCCACTGAAATGTGGAGAGTATATATTTTTCGTTCAGAGTTCCATTTAAAGATGTCATTCATACGAAAAATCTGGCAAATATGGAGCATACTTTTGTCTAATTACTCATATTTTAAAAATAATTTTAATTCGGGGTTACTCTGTATCGCATCGCCCCTGGTTGTCCCTATTGTTTGTCTTTACGCAAAACTGTAAGAATATTTTTATTTTGGTCAAAGTTGTAGAGAAACTATAACTGCTGAAAATGTGCCGAAGAAGAGAGAAAAATTATCCAAAGAACGAGACTTCATGGAAAGTATTTGCCCGAAATATTTAAGAAAGATCTTAATACTGTCCAAATTGCCTTAGTTAAAAATTAAATTATTCAGATTCGCGATGGAGCAAAGAAAACAAGCACTGAAATAGACAAATCATTGTAACGACAAAAAATTATCGAAAATATATTTCTATTGAAAATGGTAATGGTTTTGTGCCAGACAAATTGTCTGGAAGAATTAACAGAGAACTTTCACTAATGCGGAAATAAAATTCAAAGATGAGATTCGAATTAGCTAAAAATTTGGTCTGCATGTGACGGCAAAAAATATAAATTTGTGTGGAAACGGCCGTAATAAGCCATTACCATTTTACCATTACCTCCCCATTGTAAAAATTCACGGGTTACAAAGATACCTAGCCAGGAAAATATAAAAAAGTGGAATCATGTATAATAGACCTTTATATAAAATGCTTTAAAAATTGCAGTCACGCGTGATTTATTTATAATCTAGTCACAACTCGATTTTTTGTAACAAGATGTCATTATGTTATAGGATCTTGTATGTTATCTCTATTGATTTCAATATTATATATTGTCCATTGTTATTTTATCAACATACATGTGTACATACGAGTACCAACCCAGCCTTGGAAATCTTGCTATGAAAAACATTTTTCATTTTTCCATTTTTAAGGTCTTTTTTTTTGTAGACTTCAATTATATCAATTCATTGAGTTTTCTCTTAACAATATTTAGATAATGTGCCATAAGCCTTAGACAATAATAAACATACTTGACACGCTATATACATAAACACAGATATGTATAAGTATATCACAACCATAAACCTATGCAATCGTTAACAATAAACGTTTTGTAATCATGGCGGCTGACAAATATTTTCATTGAAAAAAATAAGATTATCCGAATAATAGAAAATAAGCAATTAAATGACTATGACCATGTGATTTGCGACTGTCCGGCTTTAATGTTTCAGAGAATGGCATTTCTTGGAGTATCATTGAGAGACTCCCAAATAAAATATATGGTCTCTCACCGACAGTAGCGAATCTAGATTAAGCTTTAGTGGGGGTAAATTTATAGAGAAACCGAACGTTTTAAAGCAATCCCATAGAAATTTAAGGGGGGTGGATAACCATTCCCCTTTTCGCCCTATACATGGAGCCGCACCTTCTTACCGAACATGACACTTGACTTTATAAATATCTTTTGTTAAAGTCTTTTAAAAATTTTTATAACAATATAGCGGTACAACTTTTTATTCTTTTATGAACTGTTTCCTTTGAACTAGCAACATGGCGTAGAACAGCATGTAAGTAGGTGCATCCATTCAAATGTTTACAACACGTTGTCAATAGTTAATTTTTTGTTTGATTTTGCTGATTCATAAAATTATAAAGGGAGAAAGAAGGTTGTGATAGACATGCATAAATATGGCCTTTAAAATATATACATACATATGTACATATACATATGTATATACATTGTACATACATTTCATTTGTTTATAGACAGACTGTTGTTTTCGTTTACAAATTTGTATGTTCATTATGTCGATTTGTTGCAACTTATTTATGATTTTTTAACGTTCCTTTAATGCTTGTTCGTGCCACCGTTGACTTTTCGGGGCTCTACCGCTACCATTCCTTTTGGACTATTCATAATGTATGTAGTAGAGCAACCTATTTGGCCCTATGCGTCGAATAAATCGGTTTGACCCAAAAGCTGCTGAGCCTTTCCTCACACTGTTTAATACTACTGTGGCTGTTGTAATACTAGCTAGGTTTTGACATTAAAATTAACTGCCAGGCCCACGATGTCATACGTTTTCGTTTTTTCCTACAATTACATTTAAAACAAAAACAAAAATTTTCAATTTAAAATTTTAAAATTTTGTTTTTTTATTCAATTATTTAAATAACCTCTTAATCTAAATATATGATCAAACAAAATCTTTCTATAAATTTCATTAAATAAATAAATTTGATTTAGACGTTTCCTTACGGTTCTTGATTTTCGAATAATAGTTTTATTTAATTCCAATATTTATTAATCCCCAAAGTTTTGATCAGTAGTTCAATGGTTTTCGATGTTTTCAAAAATTTTAACAATGCTATATTTCTCTCAGCTGCTTGTATTTGCGAATGTTTAGTGAATGTTGGAAATGTACAGCCCTGTAATTTAAGAAATGCTGCTGGCTTATTTTTTTCTCAACAAACTTTGGTAAAAACTTTCTATATTACATTCATTTGTAATGAAATACGTCAAGATCTTAAAAGGGAAACAATCAGGTATGTGATAGAAATCGATTTTAAAAACAAAACTATTTAGAAACGAAATAATCTGTGACGTGGTTAACCCCGTACACTATTATATAGCGTGCTAGAGTATTAGTCGAGGGGTGGCAGGTTCGATTCCTGCCTAGACCCTGTGTGTTTCTGCAGACAAGTCAAAATGGCAGTTTGTGTTTGTTCTCATACAAAAAATAAAAATATTCGTTTTGTGAATAATTCAAAATATGTTTTTAAAACATTTCTCAATAAATTTTGATTAATTTTTACTTAAAATACAAACATTATCTGCCTGTTCGTTCGTCGATATCGAAAGAAAATTTTCTTTCGAATTATTACAATTGAAACAAAAACAATTTTAAAATTTTGTTTTTGTTTTAAATGTAATTATACGAGATAAAATTTTCTATCGATATTGGCGAACCGGCAGTATAATTGTATTTTAGCTTCTGTTCAGCATTCTTCAAGTCAATTATTTGATATTGGCTCAAAAATAATTTTAAAACGATCGCTTTGAAATCGAACGATTTCCTTCACATGCCTGAATATTTTTTTAAATTTAAACGTAAAATAATCACATACACATACATATATATTAAACAAAAATTTTTATGTAAAACATTTATTTTGCGATTTTTTTTATTTATTAAAAATTTTGTAATAATAGCAATAGATAAGCTAAATAAATAAATAATAATAACTTGACAGTGTCAAATGTGCTTTAGCACATGATTAATCAGCCAAGTTTGGTGGCTTAAACTACTAAATAAAATAAAAATGAGAAAAACTATTTTCAAAGATTCACTTTTATTTAATCGCTTATCTTCAAGAGTCTAAAAATTACTCTTTATTTACTTTATATGATTTTGTTATTCTTCCTTATTTTGCATTTCGATTACGTTCATTCAGTAACGCTGGAATCGAAAATTTGTCTACAAAAAAAATCGAAAGAAAAAGCTATGAAACGTATGAAGTAGAAACAGAAAAAATAACCAATTTCGTAAATACTAAGTTTCACAGTTTTTTTGGTTGGAAAAATGAAAAATTACACTCTTATTGATGTGAACGGTATTTTTTTTAAATAAAAACTACAAAAATTTTAATTGTCATTACAAACATTCTGTCAAATAATTCTTGCAAATAAATAATATTATTCAAGATAAAAGTGTAAAAAGTGAATTAATTGATTATTTACTCGCGTGACGTTTTAAGCGGAAAATTACATCTTTTTATCCCGATTTTTTTACACATGGTTATAGTTTGTTAAAAATTCAACTTTTAGTGGAATTTTTTTTCCTGTGTTTGTTGTATAATTAAAGAAACACATCAGTCAAATACGGAAAGTAAGAAGAAAGGGAGAAAGCTTTATTTCCCGATATTTTCATTTTCTATACATCATTTGCAACTTCACCCTAGGATGGCTGCACAATTCTTATTTTTTTTGTGGTTTTTGATATACACACGCAATATCATACCTTGTTGCCATTAAAATTATAGAATTTTATACTTGCATTTTATATAACTACGCACTTTTTTCACTAGACAAACAAAAATCGAAAAACGTTCCGTTAAGGGGCCCATACACGACAATCAGGTGTTGGTGCCAGTCGTTGGGTCGTGTATGGGCATTTGTTGTGATTGAACGGTTTGCTGTAACGATGTCATACAGAGTTTGATATTTTGTTGACGGCGCCAGTTTGTGGTTTTGTTTATTGTGAATTTAGCTCAGTTGGGAAAAGTGTTCGGAGAGTAAACATCGGGATAAATCACATTTAATTGAATAAACTACTTATAAATTAAGAAAAAAGAAAGAAATATGTATTTTATAGTCTTTCTGAAATAAAACAAATCATTTCTAATACATTTTTAATAAAAATATACGCATTTTCATTAATTTGTAGTTTCAAAACAATATTAATCATAAATGCGGTGCGTACTAGTTGCAACAACTCATCCGTAAAATTTTTTAAAGAAATGAATATTGCACCAGTGTGTTTGTATGGTATGCGTCTCGAGCACGATTCAACATCAATGTTGATGGCTTGCTTTAGTAAACAAACCACTTGCAAAAACGCAGCTACGATCGTGATGCAGAATACATACAATCGAAAAAGATATCGAAATGATACGGTTAACGGAACACAGAAAGCTAAACTTGCCAAACGGAAAAAATTTTGATTCGAATCGAAACGCAGAATTGGAGTGATTACTTATTGGCCGGCCCTCTTATATTTAAAGCAATATATGCATGTGTTTCATATTTCTTCATTAATAATAATGCACCAATATGAAAACAACTAATCTATTTTCTTCATTAATAATAATGCACCAATATGAAAACAACTAATCTATTTATGTCCTTGAATCTATTAATGTTCATTATGCACACACTATTATAATTTTAGTCTCTGACATGCCAAAAGAAGATATTTTGCATCATTTGAACATTTGTGTGGAGTTTATTACATCAGCTCTCAGTAAGGACAATAATATATTAGTGCACTGGTATGTTGTTCTTCTGTAATACAAATTTTAATAAAAACTTTATTGATTTTAAATAAAATCTCTTATAGTTACTTTGGTGTGAGCCGCAGTTCCTCCGCCGTTATTGCTTATGTAATGAAACAGCATAATATGGAATATCAGGCAGCCTATGATTTTGTTAAATCAAAGAGGCGTTTCGTACAGCCGAATGTAGGTTTTGAAGCGCAACTAAAGTTGTGGAGGCATATGGATTGTAACATCGATCCACAATATCAAAAATATAAAATCTATCGTTTGCGTCTGGCTGGCGAGCAAGTGAGAAAAGGTAGACAAGATGCGTATATTTATGTGTCTGGTACATACGATAACAACATGCACAACTGCTAATTAAGTCTTGACTAATGATCTTAATTACTTCCTTTTTTTATTTTCAGCTAAAATTTTACCACAGAACTTTAATAACCTTATAAAACCCGATCCAGCTATAACACAAGAAAATCCCGAACCCATAGTTTATCGGTGTCGTAAATGTCGTAGGGTATTGGCCTCAAAATCTCATGTACTTTTACATACACCAAAGAATCAAGTTGTAACAAAATCTTCCAATAATAATGAAAATAATGCCGTCGTTCCAGCCACACAAAGCACTCTACCAACACCTTGTCTTTTAGAAAAAATCGCCGCTCAAATACGCCAAGTATCAATATCAACGCCAACTGATGGTCAGCAGCCGCAAATCGTTGATAATAAAATGTTATTTTGTCAGAATATATTATTTGTGGAGCCCATAGCATGGATGCAACATATTTCAAATAATACTCAAGGTCGTCTTAATTGCCCAAAATGTGAACAAAAATTGGGAAACTATAGCTGGATTAATGGTAAGTTTCTTGTCTTTTTAAATATTTACTGAAATAAGACCTTAAAGATTTCGCGATGGGCCATAATTGAGAATAACTCTCATATTAAGTTAACAAAATACAAATTTCCTCAATTACCTCTCAGTTAAAACTCTTACTACTGCATTTACAAATGTACCCATTTTTTACCAGTTATATTTCTTTATTTTAAATCTATTAGGATTTTTATTCTATACTATTTACTACTCTTTTCAAGATTACATTTAAAATTACTTTTTAAATAACTTAGGGCTAGAAAATCGGTAAAGGTTTAAGAAATAACTGGTTTAGCTTAAATAACTTTAAATCTAAAGTTAATTTAAACCCAACAACTTTCTACGTATGTTATTTATAGTTTGACAAATAATAAAAGAAAAAAAACAACTTAATGTAGGTTTCGCAAACACTAAAATAATCACCTTCATCTAGTGAAAAAAAGCATTGATTTATTTTATTATTTTATCTGAGGCACGAACGGTGTATGCAATTAATTTTCAATATTTTTCTTTCGATAAAGCCCACAACTGTCGAAATGAAATAGTCTGTTGTTTTAGCTTAAACGCTCAATTTTATGTTGATTTACTGATTGAAACAATCTGAAATGCAGGCTAACATGCGTTTAAAGTTCACGTTCAATTTTAACCGGACTTTGTGAAATGGGTAATTAGTAAAAAAAAGTTTTTTATTTAAATTTGGAATGAATTTCCGTCATCCCACGTCAAATTTGGTTGATAAACAGACCGGTTTCGGCTATGTGCCATCTTCAGTGTTCTCCCAATAACTTTGGGTGTCAATAAAAGTATTTAAAACAAACAAAAGTTTTTTTAAATCTTTGAAAAAAGATATCGAGGCAATCTCGATTAATATAAATTTCATAATTACCTAGTTAAGATTTTATTTTCCGTTTTGCCTTATTAAATACTTTTATTGTCACCCAAAGGGCGTCTAATTGTAAAAAAGGTTGTAAAGATTATAAAATAGATTCATATCGAATATAATAATTTGTTTGTTGGGATTTTTGAATAAGTTTCAAAGCATCCTATGCTTATACTATTGTAATTTTTATAACTCTCATTGAGTTTTTAAAAGTTTTTGTATAAGTAAAGAGGTTTGAAACATTTAAAAATTAGGTTTAAGGTCTACTGATGATTTGGCTTTAGCACCAATGAAATGCATGTATATAGACTAGCTAAAAACCCTCAACAAACAAAAGTTTTTTATACATATATAATTGTGTGCAATAAATAAACTTTAAATGTTTATAAATATACAAATTTTATTATTCGAACAGGTTGTCAATGTCCCTGTGGTGAAGAAATTTCTCCAGCATTTTATTTAATACCTTCAAAAGTGGAACTCTCAAAGGCGGTACAAAATGTACAAACTACATTGTAGATTAAAACCGTCGTCGTTAATAACTGATTAGGTTTGATATTTATAATTATTTGTTGGTTTCACTTAGCTTTAAGCTTTAACTAATTATTTGAACATTAATATTTACAATGTTTATTTATAATTACTTAAAACAAGTTGATTTTTTTTATTTAAAATCAAATTAATTTGTTGAAAATATTCTAGAACATTTATTTAGAAAGTGGCTTGAAATTAGTTTTCAAAATAGAGAATGCGCAATGTTACTTCTAGAAAATGTTGCATTCGATTACCCTATTCTTTGATTGTGACCATAATGCGCACCAAACCGTCACTTTTTCCGAACGCAATGGCTTTTCCACAATCACTTTCGTATTCTCCGAGCCCCATTGCTTGTGAGTAGCCAGCCTAGCCTGCATTAATTGTTGCGTGATTTGGGCTTTATATAGATTGGGGTACAAATCCAAATGCTAAATATGCCATAATGCGCCGTAAGATAAGCCCAATTTTTGAGAAAGCCGTGGAATCGACAAATTCTGATTATAAGCCACACTTTCACTAATCGAAGCGATATTTTCGACAGTGCGCTTATTACGATGATGCACAGGCATGACCACTTCTGTAATGCTTCCAATACATTGAATTCTTTTTTGTAATCCGGCCAATTCCTTCCTTTGGACGATTATGACGACCATAATCACCCCGTAATGGTCGAAAAGTGGCCACCACATTTGTAGTCGCATTCTTCGGTTGTTTAACGATCTACATACATACATATATTCGTAAATGGCAAACCTTTCCAGTGTTACCAACACTCAGAATTTCATCCCTAAGTGTAATGCTGTTATGCGATTTATAGAGTCACCATTTGAAGGTGTTTTCTTGACGATGACATCTTGAAAAATTAAATTTATTTAAAATGACGTGCAGCCTACGTCACAGCGTTCTCATTTCAAATGAATTTTGATTAACAGTATGTGTGACAAACTTAATAGAAAAACTTGATCGTGTGGCTGAAGTGTAAACTTTCTCACATTCTAAATCTGTCCTATCTACACTATCCCTTTCCGAAAGAAAGTAACACATCAAAATGATTGGTAGGGATTAATTGCTTATCTAAATCGACTTAAGATTCACTAATACATATGTACTCATGTATGTACATATCGTATTTATGTATATAAAAAAATGCTTCCATTTTTCGTAGATTCTTAAGAAAAAAGTTAAGTTTGAAATTTTAATTTAAGATACGACTACGACTAGTTAGCTAAACATTAAAATTTGCTAAACGGTTGTCACAAATAGCATTATAAAATAATTACATATTATTATTAATAATTTATATAACAAGTAAAAAAATAAAATAAGTTATGTTAAGTGTACCTAAAAGGTATGTATGTCCACACCTACACGGGACCTACTGTGTAAGTGTGGACATACTGTAGGAGGCTGTTCACATACAGTGCTGGATTAAAGTATAGGCACAACTTACATTTAGCATTTTACCACTGAATTAAAAGCATCATAAATATTTTTTTTTACAAAACTTCTTTTTCTATTTTTTTTAATGAAAAAATTTCGTTGCTCGTACAGCATGAAAAAGTTATGAAAAGATACAATTTGAGATGGACAAAAGTATTTATTTCTTTATAGGCACTGTTGAGTTGACAACTGTTTAAAATGTGTTTTGAGCACAAAAGATTTCCTTTGAAGCTCAAGAGTGTTTGTGTTTTCAATTAGTTTAGCCCAGGCAGAAACACCATGTGCTATAAATTTAGTTCAAGCCTTAGTAGAAACACTAAGACTAGTCAAGCAATCACCAGAGTTAATCTTTGTTTGCCATAATTTCTTTATTTTTGTTAGTCTTTTATACAACAATATACGATTTCAGCAATTGTAATAAATGCTTTGTTTTGCAAATACTTCTAAAGTTGAATGACTGAATTTATTGTAATCATATCTAAAGGTAAATGACTACCTTTTGCTATATCAGCATTTTGTAATTTTTAGTAAATTATGTTGAATCATTTTTGTATTGTTGTTTATTATTTTATTTAATTTTTTGTTTTTAAATTTAAATTTATATTGTGTTGACACGCCGCAACATCATCTGCGACTCGTGAAGCTCGTGTGGGTGTAGATTGTTTGTCATTATAGAATTTTGGATGAAATTTCCAGCGCAGCACACCGATTTGCAAGTATTATGGAAAACATTAGTGCGGTGTAACTCACTGCGTGGATGATGTTGGCCGTTAGAATTAATGATCTGCGGTAATTGTACTAGCGTTGATTCATCTAGTTGTCTTTGTAGACTGCTTAATTGTTCTAGTTGGGTCTGTACTGTTGATTTGTAGTGTTAACCAATACTCTTACTATTTCTTGTGCTCCACTAATGAATTCTAAGTGTTTTAGTCTTGTGTATGACGTATGTACACCATTTGATATACCAAAGTGTCCTAGTATTGTAATAAAGTTATTTTTGATTACACAATTAGGGGCAATTTCCATCAATCCAGTGTTTTTTAGTATGATAAATGTAGTTTCTGTGCCACACATCAGCGATGTCTCAACGTCTGTGGTAGTAGCAAAAATCCATTTGTTTTGATGATACTATTGGTTTCACGCTGTCGTTTTTGTTGCAGTTGGCTGTCGATCGATTGTTGAAAATATTGATCTCGCATGGACTGAAATCAGAATTTTCTTTTAATTTCGATTGTTATTTTTGCATATGTATTCGTCATCTTCTGTTTTAATACAATTTGCTAATTCATCTGTTGTAAAAGGAATATACTCATCTCTATGTGCATTGGTAGCAAGCTATGATATATCCAGTTTGATGGCGAGTAATGTATTATTTTTTATTGTTGGGACTGACACGATGTTAAATATCTCGAAAAATTGTTGATTCACTAGAGGTATCTTCACTTCGAAAATTACTTCATTTTTTGTCACAGCTCCCTTGGCATTCATAAATTTATACAGTTCGATTATGTTGTCATTTCCTTTTGGAAGTGCGTGAGATGATGGAAGGTGAGCCTTAATTAGAGCAATCTCATTCTTTAGTTGGTGAGGCGATAATAACAGGGCACTAATTTTTCGTCAGTAAGTACATTTATGATTTCAGCCTCTATTCTTTGAAGATTTATTGTTGTCAATGATAAATGGGTTGATAGAAGTCCAACAACTTGCGAGTTCCCAATTGCTAGAGAGTCCTTTCCTAATTGATTTTTGTTCAGATCAACCATTCTTAAGATATCGTTTAGCCTTTGCTCCGTGTTGATCTCATTTTGTTTAATGATATTAATGGTTGAATGTTTGATTCTTTAAAAGCATAACGATATGATTTTTCTCCATTTTTGCATCGTTGATCGTTTTTGACATTTCTTCTGCGTAATTTGCATCAAGAACTCCAAACAGTGATCTGGCAATGTTTCCGACTATATTAAACGGTGACCTTTTAATTCGTTTGCTGGTAAACAATTCTGTTTCTTGCGTCAGTTGCGACTGAGACCATCTCATCAACACGATGCGTCTCGATGACGTAATCATCTTCGTATTGTTAGTTCCACTTATCCACAATCAAAAACAACACCTTCATTGGCGATACAGATACATGGGACTCATAGGAGACGTCTTCGAGTATCTCATGATCCAGTATCAGTGAATGCGAATTTATCGAGCTCCGCAAGCTATGCTCGATGACATACGAAAAAACTACTCGTAACGTAAAAGGAGTCTGAGCTTTCGTAAAATACCGCATTAAAGCGGCGTTATCGAACGTATTGCTTAATCTCTCTATATTCCAGCCGAAGAAGCAGCATTGGCAAGTGGCTGCTCCGAGTGGATATCATGTGTCTAATCCTCCTTCCGAATAAAGTTCAGAGTTGAATTGACTAAAACAGAATCAATAATTCCATATATTCTAGCAATCTCAGGAGAAAAGTTACCCAGTGGCTCAAAACAGCGCGCCAGCGCCGAGTTTTCAAACGCAAATCGATTCAACACATCAGGAAGGAGTTTGTCCTCATTCTCGGCATACATTTCACTTCTAATCCATTCATAGAAAGGACCAGCCGCAATTGGAGTAGGTGTATAAGTGGGTGGCTGGTACTCCTCTTGTAGTATATTCTCTTTGTCACAATTTGGCAGGATCGCCATGTGGTGTACTCATTAACACAAAAGGATTTCTATTGTTTTTATTTATTATTTTTAGTATACTGGCGTCTTACACGCCATTAAAAGCAGATAGATGCTTTAAAAATGAATAAAAATGCCGATTTTAAGGTTGATCATTGATTTATTCAGAAAGTTAATCCTTTTTATACCAAACTAACGGCATTCTTAAAACCAGACTTATGCTACTTTGTTGTTTCAGTATTATTAGAGTGAGTTTAATGAGTGAAATAAAATATCAGTAACAAAAGTATAAAAGTACATCAGTGAGTGAACGTAAGCATTAACAAAAATATCAATAATAAAAATATACAGTGGGCTATATAAATATTCCACTACAAGTTTTCCAATATAAATATTAACGTCTAAGAACGTGGGTTCGAGCCCAGCTTCAGACAAGTCATAACATCCAGCATTTTTCAGATGTGTATTAGTATGTCATTGTATTTGTTGTTGTCGGAGTGTTTAAGTGATGAAGGCATAGCACACTGGTCACTGAACAGTTCTGGCAGCAATTGATACTGATGTATGCTAGCGGACATCACAGCGCCCTCCTTCGTCGGTGTTGTAGCAAAATCGCCGGCGAAGTAAAATAATTAATAAAAATGGCTACAACAGCTTAAAACACATTTAATGCGCCTACTTGACATCAGAGGCGCTGCAACACTGATATAAAAACTAACACAGCGCGCAATATCAGAGTTGTAAAATTAAGCTTTCTCTCTTTCACCATCTGTCCTCTCTCACTATTCCTTTCCCAAAGAAGGTAACACACCTACGGGTTGGTAGGCATACTAATTGCCTGAGTGTTACTTCTTTAAAAAAAAAAAAAAAACGCTAAAGAAATAAAATAATATATTTACTTATAAGAGTACTCTACAAATTGAAGAATGCGTCAACATCGGAGAAAATATTACAAAGAAGTCAGTGCACTCTATGCCAAAGAGGCTTAAGGCAGTTTATTAAGCAAAAATTATTGCCAACTAAGTATTAGGGTAACAATTAAAAAAAAAATCACGTGCTTATACTTTTGTCCACCAAACAACTGTTGTTTATCATATCTCAAGTGTTATTTTTTTCTTTAAGAAATTTTTTCATTTTTTTATTGGATTTAGTAAATACATTTTATCACACGCTTAAAATATGTTCATGAAATAAATATTTGTGCTTTTTTATTGTGAACACCGCAATTTGTCGTGAAATGCAGAATGTGCCTATACTTTTGTCCATTACTGTATTACGTAACGTAATTTTTGGCGATAAGAAATAACAAGTTATCACCAATTGTCACTGTGAATTAACCCTTAATGAATTAAAAATATTGTTGAAAAAAAACTTTTATTGTAAAACATTTATTTAAAACTAAAAATCTGTTTATCTTAAGAATTATTAGTTGTTTTCATATAAAATATGGGAATTTTTAATATTCAAAATAAATATGAAATGATGATCAAACAACTTTTAAACCTTGAAAATTATCGGCCCAATTATGAATAAAAATTCCCCGGAGAAATCTCTCCCTTTTCCCAAAAAGGGGCTGTTCGCATATATGTACATATTAACTGTTCGCATTTTATATGTGAACAGCCCCTTTTTGGGAAAAGGAAGAAATCTCCCCAAGAATTTTTATTCATAATCGGGCTGAATATTCCTGAAAGCCTTCGACATACTTACATATTTTGAGAAAACTTTTAGTGGCTGATAACTTACAGCTTAATTGTAATAAAACTCATATTTGTGTAATTTATTTTAAAAATATTTTTTATTTAAAAAGTCATATCTGTATATGTGTGTATATTTTTCGATATTGACTTCATTAATATCTCTTTATGATCTTAAAATAATAATTTATATAAATACCTTAGCCTAACGTACGTGAATTGAATTGTTAGTTATTAATTTTAATGTTACTTTATAAATACTCATACACATAATATCTTTATGTCTGTATATATTTTTCTTATTATTTGATGTGCTGTTGTTCCGCCACCGAGATGGTTATCTTGTGGTGGTTTAAGTGTAGACTGTTGCCCCAGTCTTTCGATACAGGTGACCGGGGATGAGATGATTGACACCTGCCGCTTGGCTACCTGTATCAAAAGCCAGGAGTCTTAAAGGGCTGCATACTAAAGACTATCCCCTCTCAAATGGGTCAGGTACGAAGGCATGCATCATGTCCTAGATGTATGCCCCAGTGGACATACATGTGCATTTTTTAAGGTCAAGGTAGTGGGCGGCAGGGCCGAGGACCTGTGTGGCTAGTTTAGAGTTCAAAAGAAGATTAATTACCACCAGCCCCCTCTAATGCTTATGGCACGGATTGGTTGTGATGACATGCCTAGTCCACACACGCTGTCACTGCCGTGGATGGTCCTTTTCCTTACAAGCATACTCGTGTGACAAAATCGACTATTCAAAATTTAAACCCTTACATAAAAAAAACTGAACGATGAGATGAATTGGATTCTTCGGATGATGTGTCGTGTGGAAACGTACCGCTGAACCACTCGCATGAATATATTCTCAAGCAAGAGGGACAATTGCGAACCAAAGCTCTCGGGAGACTTCAGTAGGCGCAACGTAGCTGGGGAATCTCTCCCTGGGTTCGGACGAGGAGTTGGATTTCAGCTCAACTTCGGAATATCAGATGGGGGTGGATTCATTAAAATGCCTTGTCAGACGATGGTAAGGAGAACCGAATAAAACTGAGCAAGTCTAAGAACGGTACGAAGTATTCTCTTGACTACCTGGATAAGAAGGCCAATGGGGGATCCAACGCTGTGCAGCCGTGACTTAAGTCATACAACTTGTTTTTGTTAATCTGGAGCTCTCGGATAAGAGCCACGTCTACTTGCGATCTGCTGAGGGATCTTGTCACCTCGGGGACACTTCACTTGCAACCTCTTTAGAGTCATCAGGCTGAGGCAACCTAAACCCAACACTACTCAATCAGAACTGGACAAACCTCTTCACCTTTCACAGTTTGGTAAGAGACCCCTGCTTTACCGCGAACTTAAAGTCCCTTACAGTAAGTAGAACATAGTAAGGGACTTCAAGTTCGCGGTAAACGAGAAATCTCAACGAATTGCGAAAAGTGGGGGATGTTGTCAGTTCGGCTTGGATAATATTGCGTTTAGTTTACCTAAATCTGATTACTCAAAATAGGTTGCAAGTAATGCTGTTAAATCTGTCGCACAGTGAAGTTGACAAGATACCTCCCCAGATCGCAGGTAGACGTTTATCTTATCCAGGAGTTCTGGATCAAAAAAAAATGCGTATGACTTAAAGAACCATGGGCTACACATTATTTGTCCCGGTAACTGAATACAAGGTCAGAACTTATGTTTTAGCATAAAATGTACTGAAACTAATTATGCTTATTTCTTACAGCCATGGAGATGATCCCGTGGTCATTATCGGAGAAACTGAAGGCAATCCTAGGTTGAAAATGCGCACCATACTCCGTGTCGAAGCAGCGACATAAATACAAAAGGTGAGAGTATTTTTGATAATGTAACTTCTAATAACCTGGTTATATGCAACGCTCGTAATACTCAAACTTTTAGAAAAAGGATTGGGGCAGATGCTATAGATCACATTTACAAATAAGAATAATCTTGTAGGGAACTGGAGGTTTTCAGACCACAGTAGAATAAATTTTAAATCTTACAAGATCTAGGAATCGGATAATCATTTACTTTTTATCTTCTGTTGATGGTAGTGAGCGATGCCTCTGAGTGGTAGAACACTAGGTGATGTGTAAGAGGACGTAAACAGTTTTACTAATTCTTGTAATGAGAGTTTTGAGTTGCCCTGTTAAAGGAGAGCAGACATCTTGGTAGACCAAGGATCTGAGGACCATTGTATGAAAATTCTTCAAAAAGGCAAAGCTAATGGGCAGGATGAAAGAGTTGGACAAGCACAAAGTGATGTTCAACGGGTATAAGGGAAATATAGAAGGCGAAAAGGGCTTCTCATGGTGGTGAAGACATCGATTCTGCCAATCAGCTGCCCAAATTTAGAAGAATATTATCCAAGGATCTAGCGACTCCAGGACAAATTCGAAGGAAAGATGGCTCATGTACAGCATGTAGCTTCGAAGCTCTCGCCATACTGATTGAACACTCATTTCGCACGCTGTGAAGAGTTAGTTGAGTTTGAAACCTACAAATCGCCGGCCGCAGATGCTACTTTCCCTACAGAATATTTTGGAGGTCATATTGCTTGTAGAAGCTCAATGTCCAGGATTCCCTGGTGGAGTGGATTATTCTTGATGAGCGGTAGAA
The DNA here is from genome assembly GCA_956483585.1 of Gymnocheta viridis. Taxonomy (NCBI): domain Eukaryota; kingdom Metazoa; phylum Arthropoda; class Insecta; order Diptera; family Tachinidae; genus Gymnocheta; species Gymnocheta viridis. The sequence continues at coordinate 14,285,149 of OY101443.1, forward strand.
ACATAAACTAGAAATTCGTAAATGGATGTCTTCGCAGGCGATTGACAATCAGTACCTCTTCTGTAACTGTATGTTGGGAATGTCCTTCTTAGAGGTTTCATAATGAAGGCGGAAATATAATAGTTCATGCGAATGACATTGTGTTGCTGGTTGCGCGTCAATTTCTTCCCAGCGCTAGTGACGAAATGCAATTGGTGTTTCCAGCTTTAAGGAACAAAATGAGCCAATCATGTGGCCAGTTCCTGACAGAATTGAGCTCCTCCAAAGTGAATGGCTTATTGTGGCCACCACACATTCTCTCAAGGAATGAGGCCCACTAATTATGGAAGCACGCACACTGAGGAACAAAATGAGCCAATCGTGCTAAAAATAGTGTGGCCAGTTCCTGAGGAAATTGAGCTCCTCCAAAGTGGCCACGAAAAACCGTTGCTGGCTTATTGTGGCCACCACGGATTTCCTCAATGAATAAGGCCCACTAATTATGGAAGCACGCACACTGAGGAACAAAATGAGCCAATCGTGCTAAAAATAGTGTGGCCAGTTCCTGAGGAAATTGAGCTCCTCCAAAGTGGCCACGAAAAACCGTTGCTGGCTTATTGTGGCCACCACGGATTTCCTCGAGGAATAAGGCCCACTAATTATGGAAGCACGCACACTGAGGAACAAAATGAGCCAATCGTGCTACAAATAGTGTGGCCAGTTCCTGAGGAAATTGAGCTCCTCCAAAGTGGCCACGAAAAACCGTTGCTGGCTTATTGTGGCCACCACGGATTTCCTCAAGGAATGAGGCCCACTAATTATGGAAGCACGCACACCGAGGAACAAAATGAGCCAATCGTGCTACAAATAGTGTGGCCAGTTCCTGAGGAAATTGAGCTCCTCCAAAGTGGCCACGAAAAACCGTTGCTGGCTTATTGTGGCCACCACGGATTTCCTCAAGGAATAAGGCCCACTAATTATGGAAGCACGCACACTGAGGAACAAAATGAGCCAATCGTGCTACAAATAGTGTGGCCAGTTCCTGAGGAAATTGAGCTCCTCCAAAGTGGCCACGAAAAACCGTTGCTGGCTTATTGTGGCCACCACGGATTTCCTCAAGGAATGAGGCACACTAATTATGGAAGCACGCACACTGAGGAACAAAATGAACCAATCGTGCTACAAATAGTGTGGCTGGTTCCTGAGGAAATTGAGCTCCTCCAAAGTGGCCACGAAAAACCGTTGCTGGCTTATTGTGGCCACCACGGATTTCCTCAAGGAATAAGGCCCACTAATTATGGAAGCACGCACACTGAGGAACAAAATGAGCCAATCGTGCTACAAATAGTGTGGCCAGTTCCTGAGGAAATTGAGCTCCAAAGTGGCCACGAAAAACCGTTGCTGGCTTATTGTGGCCACCACGGATTTCCTCAAGGAATAAGGCCCACTAATTATGGAAGCACGCACACTGAGGAACAAAATGAGCCAATCGTTCTACAAATAGTGTGGCTGGTTCCTGAGGAAATTGAGCTCCTCCAAAGTGGCCACGAAAAACCGTTGCTGGCTTATTGTGGCCACCACGGATTTCCTCAAGGAATGAGGCACACTAATTATGGAAGCACGCACACTGAGGAACAAAATGAGCCAATCGTGCTACAAATAGTGTGGCTGGTTCCTGAGGAAATTGAGCTCCTCCAAAGTGGCCACGTAAAACCGTTGCTGGCTTATTGTGGCCACCACGGATTTCCTCAAGGAATAAGGCCCACTAATTATGGAAGCACGCACACTGAGGAACAAAATGAGCCAATCGTGCTACAAATAGTGTGGCCAGTTCCTGAGGAAATTGAGCTCCTCCAAAGTGGCCACGAAAAACCGTTGCTGGCTTATTGTGGCCACCACGGATTTCCTCAAGGAATAAGGCCCACTAATTATGGAAGCACGCACACTGAGGAACAAAATGAGCCAATCGTGCTACAAATAGTGTGGCCAGTTCCTGAGGAAATTGAGCTCCTCCAAAGTGGCCACGAAAAACCGTTGCTGGCTTATTGTGGCCACCACGGATTTCCTCAAGGAATAAGGCCCACTAATTATGGAAGCACGCACACTGAGGAACAAAATGAGCCAATCGTGCTACAAATAGTGTGGCTGGTTCCTGAGGAAATTGAGCTCCTCCAAAGTGGCCACGAAAAACCGTTGCTGGCTTATTGTGGCCACCACGGATTTCCTCAAGGAATAAGGCCCACTAATTATGGAAGCACGCACACTGAGGAACAAAATGAGCCAATCGTGCTACAAATAGTGTGGCCAGTTCCTGAGGAAATTGAGCTCCTCCAAAGTGGCCACGAAAAACCGTTGCTGGCTTATTGTGGCCACCACGGATTTCCTCAAGGAATGAGGCACACTAATTATGGAAGCACGCACACTGAGGAACAAAATGAGCCAATCGTGCTACAAATAGTGTGGCTGGTTCCTGAGGAAATTGAGCTCCTCCAAAGTGGCCACGAAAAACCGTTGCTGGCTTATTGTGGCCACCACGGATTTCCTCAAGGAATAAGGCCCACTAATTATGGAAGCACGCACACTGAGGAACAAAATGAGCCAATCGTGCTACAAATAGTGTGGCTGGTTCCTGAGGAAATTGAGCTCCTCCAAAGTGGCCACGAAAAACCGTTGCTGGCTTATTGTGGCCACCACGGATTTCCTCAAGGAATAAGGCCCACTAATTATGGAAGCACGCACACTGAGGAACAAAATGAGCCAATCGTGCTACAAATAGTGTGGCCAGTTCCTGAGGAAATTGAGCTCCTCCAAAGTGGCCACGAAAAACCGTTGCTGGCTTATTGTGGCCACCACGGATTTCCTCAAGGAATGAGGCACACTAATTATGGAAGCACGCACACTGAGGAACAAAATGAGCCAATCGTGCTACAAATAGTGTGGCTGGTTCCTGAGGAAATTGAGCTCCTCCAAAGTGGCCACGAAAAACCGTTGCTGGCTTATTGTGGCCACCACGGATTTCCTCAAGGAATGAGGCCCACTAATTATGGAAGCACGCACACCGAGGAACAAAATGAGCCAATCGTGCTACAAATAGTGTGGCCAGTTCCTGAGGAAATTGAGCTCCTCCAAAGTGGCCACGAAAAACCGTTGCTGGCTTATTGTGGCCACCACGGATTTCTTCAAGGAATAAGGCCCACTAATTATGGAAGCACGCACACTGAGGAACAAAATGAGCCAATCGTGCTACACGATTTTGATCTCGATTGGCTCATTTTATACCTTAAGATGTCTGCTTCCATAATTAGTAAGTATGATTCCTTGGAAAAATCTGTAGTAGCCACAATAAGCTAGCAACCGTTTTTTTGTGGCCACTTTGGAGGAGCTCCATTTTCTCAGGAACTGTCCACACGATTTTGATCTCGATTGGCTCATTTTGTACCTTAAGGTGTCTGCTTCCATAATTAGTCAGTATGATTCCTTGGAAAAATCTGTAGTAGCCACAATAAGCTAGCAACCGTTTTTTTGTGGCCACTTTGGAGGAGCTCCATTTTCTCAGGAACTGTCCACACGATTTTGATCTCGATTGGCTCATTTTGTACCTTAAGGTGTCTGCTTCCATAATTAGTCAGTATGATTCCTTGGAAAAATCTGTAGTAGCCACAATAAGCTAGCAACCGTTTTTTTGTGGCCACTTTGGAGGAGCTCCATTTTCTCAGGAACTGTCCACACGATTTTGATCTCGATTGGCTCATTTTGTACCTTAAGGTGTCTGCTTCCATAATTAGTCAGTATGATTCCTTGGAAAAATCTGTAGTAGCCACAATAAGCTAGCAACCGTTTTTTTGTGGCCACTTTGGAGGAGCTCCATTTTCTCAGGAACTGTCCACACGATTTTGATCTCGATTGGCTCATTTTGTACCTTAAGGTGTCTGCTTCCATAATTAGTCAGTATGATTCCTTGGAAAAATCTGTAGTAGCCACAATAAGCTAGCAACCGTTTTTTTGTGGCCACTTTGGAGGAGCTCCATTTTCTCAGGAACTGTCCACACGATTTTGATCTCGATTGGCTCATTTTGTACCTTAAGGTGTCTGCTTCCATAATTAGTAAGTATGATTCCTTGGAAAAATCTGTAGTAGCCACAATAAGCTAGCAACCGTTTTTTTGTGGCCACTTTGGAGGAGCTCCATTTTCTCAGGAACTGTCCACACGATTTTGATCTCGATTGGCTCATTTTGTACCTTAAGGTGTCTGCTTCCATAATTAGTAAGTATGATTCCTTGGAAAATAAGCTAGTACCTGTTTTTTTGTGGCCACTTTGGAGGAGCTCGATTTTCCCAGGAACTGTTCACACGATTTTGATCTCGATTGGCTCATTTTGTACCTTAAGGTGTCTGCTTCCATAATTAGTAAGTATGATTCCTTGGAAAATAAGCTAGTACCTGTTTTTTTGTGGCCACTTTGGAGGAGCTCGATTTTCCCAGGAACTGTTCACACGATTTTGATCTCGATTGGCTCATTTTGTACCTTAAGGTGTCTGCTTCCATAATTAGTAAGTATGATTCCTTGGAAAAATCTGTAGTAGCCACAATAAGCTAGCAACCGTTTTTTTGTGGCCACTTTGGAGGAGCTCCATTTTCTCAGGAACTGTCCACACGATTTTGATCTCGATTGGCTCATTTTGTACCTTAAGGTGTCTGCTTCCATAATTAGTAAGTATGATTCCTTGGAAAAATCTGTAGTAGCCACAATAAGCTAGCAACCGTTTTTTTGTGGCCACTTTGGAGGAGCTCCATTTTCTCAGGAACTGTCCACACGATTTTGATCTCGATTGGCTCATTTTGTACCTTAAGGTGTCTGCTTCCATAATTAGTAAGTATGATTCCTTGGAAAATAAGCTAGTACCTGTTTTTTTGTGGCCACTTTGGAGGAGCTCGATTTTCCCAGGAACTGTTCACACGATTTTGATCTCGATTGGCTCATTTTGTACCTTAAGGTGTCTGCTTCCATAATTAGTAAGTATGATTCCTTGGAAAAATCTGTAGTGGCCACAATAAGCTAGTAACTGTTTTTTTGTGGACATTTTGGAGGAGCTCGATTTTCTCAGGAACTGTCCACACGATTTTGATCTCGATTGCCTCATTTTGTACCTTAAGGTGTCTGCTTCCATAATTAGTAAGTATGATTCCTTGGAAAAATCTGTAGTGGCCAAAATAAGCTAGCAACCGTTTTTTTTTGGCCACTTTGGAGGAGCTCGATTTTCCCAGGAACTGTCCACACGATTTTGATCTCGATTGCCTCATTTTGTACCTTAAGGTGTCTGCTTCCATAATTAGTAAGTATGATTCCTTGGAAAAATCTGTAGTGGCCACAATAAGCTAGTACCTGTTTTTTTGTGGCCACTTTGGAGGAGCTCCATTTTCTCAGGAACTGTCCACACGATTTTGATCTCGATTGGCTCATTTTGTACCTTAAGGCGTCTGCTTCCATAATTAGTAAGTATGATTCCTTGGAAAAATCTGTAGTGGCCACAATAAGCTAGTAACTGTTTTTTTGTGGAAATTTTGGAGGAGCTCGATTTTCTCAGGAACTGTCCACACGATTTTGATCTCGATTGGTTCATTTTGTACCTTAAGGTGTCTACTTCCATAATTAGTAAGTATGATTCCTTGGAAAAATCTGTAGTGGCCACAATAAGCTAGTAACTGTTTTTTTGTGGAAATTTTGGAGGAGCTCGATTTTCTCAGGAACTGTCCACACGATTTTGATCTCGATTGGTTCATTTTGTACCTTAAGGTGTCTGCTTCCATAATTAGTAAGTATGATTCCTTGGAAAAATCTGTAGTGGCCACAATAAGCTAGTAACTGTTTTTTTGTGGAAATTTTGGAGGAGCTCGATTTTCTCAGGAACTGTCCACACAATTTTGATCTCGATTGGCTCATTTTGTACCTTAAGGTGTCTGCTTCCATAATTAGTAAGTATGATTCCTTGGAAAAATCTGTAGTGGCCACAATAAGCTAGCAACGTTTTTTTTGTAGCCACTTTGGAGGAGCTCCATTTTCTCAGGAACTGTCCACACGATTTTGATCTCGATTGCCTCATTTTGTACCTTAAGGTGTCTGCTTCCATAATTAGTAAGTATGATTCCTTGGAAAAATCTGTAGTGGCCACAATAAGCTAGCAACGTTTTTTTTGTGGCCACTTTGGAGGAGCTCCATTTTCTCAGGAACTGTCCACACGATTTTGATCTCGATTGCCTCATTTTGTACCTTAAGGTGTCTGCTTCCATAATTAGTAAGTATGATTCCTTGGAAAAATCTGTAGTGGCCACAATAAGCTAGTAACTGTTTTTTTGTGGAAATTTTGGAGGAGCTCGATTTTCTCAGGAACTGTCCACACGATTTTGATCTCGATTGGCTCATTTTGTACCTTAAGGTGTCTGCTTCCATAATTAGTAAGTATGATTCCTTGGAAAAATCTGTAGTGGCCACAATAAGCTAGTAACTGTTTTTTTGTGGAAATTTTGGAGGAGCTCGATTTTCTCAGGAACTGTCCACACGATTTTGATCTCGATTGCCTCATTTTGTACCTTAAGGTGTCTGCTTCCATAATTAGTAAGTATGATTCCTTGGAAAAATCTGTAGTGGCCACAATAAGCTAGCAACGTTTTTTTTGTAGCCACTTTGGAGGAGCTCCATTTTCTCAGGAACTGTCCACACGATTTTGATCTCGATTGCCTCATTTTGTACCTTAAGGTGTCTGCTTCCATAATTAGTAAGTATGATTCCTTGGAAAAATCTGTAGTGGCCACAATAAGCTAGTAACTGTTTTTTTGTGGAAATTTTGGAGGAGCTCGATTTTCTCAGGAACTGTCCACACGATTTTGATCTCGATTGCCTCATTTTGTACCTTAAGGTGTCTGCTTCCATAATTAGTAAGTATGATTCCTTGGAAAAATCTGTAGTGGCCACAATAAGCTAGCAACGTTTTTTTTGTAGCCACTTTGGAGGAGCTCCATTTTCTCAGGAACTGTCCACACGATTTTGATCTCGATTGCCTCATTTTGTACCTTAAGGTGTCTGCTTCCATAATTAGTAAGTATGATTCCTTGGAAAAATCTGTAGTGGCCACAATAAGCTAGCAACGTTTTTTTTGTGGCCACTTTGGAGGAGCTCCATTTTCTCAGGAACTGTCCACACGATTTTGATCTCGATTGCCTCATTTTGTACCTTAAGGTGTCTGCTTCCATAATTAGTAAGTATGATTCCTTGGAAAAATCTGTAGTGGCCACAATAAGCTAGTAACTGTTTTTTTGTGGAAATTTTGGAGGAGCTCGATTTTCTCAGGAACTGTCCACACGATTTTGATCTCGATTGGCTCATTTTGTACCTTAAGGTGTCTGCTTCCATAATTAGTAAGTATGATTCCTTGGAAAAATCTGTAGTGGCCACAATAAGCTAGTAACTGTTTTTTTGTGGAAATTTTGGAGGAGCTCGATTTTCTCAGGAACTGTCAACACGATTTTGATCTCGATTGGCTCATTTTGTACCTTAAGGTGTCTGCTTCCATAATTAGTAAGTATGATTCCTTGGAAAAATCTGTAGTGGCCACAATAAGCTAGTAACTGTTTTTTTGTGGAAATTTTGGAGCTCGATTTTCCCAGGAACTGTCCACACGATTTTGATCTCGATTGGCTCATTTTGTACCTTAAGGTGTCTGCTTCCATAATTAGTAAGTATGATTCCCTGGAAAAATCTGTAGTGGCCACAATAAGCTAACTGTTTTTTTGTGGAAATTTTGGAGGAGCTCGATTTTCTCAGGAACTGTCCACACGATTTTGATCTCGATTGGCTCATTTTGTACCTTAAGGTGTCTGCTTCCATAATTAGTAAGTATGATTCCTTGGAAAAATCTGTAGTGGCCACAATAAGCTAGCAACGTTTTGTTTGTGGCCACTTTGGAGGAGCTCCATTTTCTCAGGAACTGTCCACACGATTTTGATCTCGATTGGTTCATTTTGTACCTTAAGGTGTCTGCTTCCATAATTAGTAAGTATGATTCCTTGGAAAAATCTGTAGTGGCCACAATAAGCTAGCAACGTTTTTTTTGTGGCCACTTTGGAGGAGCTCCATTTTCTCAGGAACTGTCCACACGATTTTGATCTCGATTGCCTCATTTTGTACCTTAAGGTGTCTGCTTCCATAATTATAAAGTATGATTCCTTGGAAAAATCTGTAGTGGCCACAATAAGCTAGTAACTGTTTTTTTGTGGCCACTTTGGAGGAGCTCGATTTTCCCAGGAACTGTCCACACGATTTTGATCTCGATTGGCTCATTTTGTACCTTAAGGTGTCTGCTTCCATAATTAGTAAGTATGATTCCTTGGAAAAATCTGTAGTGGCCACAATAAGCTAGCAACGTTTTTTTGTGGCCACTTTGGAGGAGCTCCATTTTCTCAGGAACTGTCCACACGATTTTGATCTCGATTGCCTCATTTTGTACCTTAAGGTGTCTGCTTCCATAATTAGTAAGTATGATTCCTTGGAAAAATCTGTAGTGGCCACAATAAGCTAGTAACTGTTTTTTTGTGGAAATTTTGGAGCTCGATTTTCTCAGGAACTGTCCACACGATTTTGATCTCGATTGGCTCATTTTGTACCTTAAGGTGTCTGCTTCCATAATTAGTAAGTATGATTCCTTGGAAAAATCTGTAGTGGCCACAATAAGCTAGTAACTGTTTTTTTGTGGAAATTTTGGAGGAGCTCGATTTTCTCAGGAACTGTCCACACGATTTTGATCTCGATTGGCTCATTTTGTACCTTAAGGTGTCTGCTTCCATAATTAGTAAGTATGATTCCTTGGAAAAATCTGTAGTGGCCACAATAAGCTAGCAACGTTTTTTTTGTGGCCACTTTGGAGGAGCTACATTTTCTCAGGAACTGTCCACACGATTTTGATCTCGATTGGTTCATTTTGTACCTTAAGGTGTCTGCTTCCATAATTAGTAAGTATGATTCCTTGGAAAAATCTGTAGTGGCCACAATAAGCTAGTAACTGTTTTTTTGTGGAAATTTTGGAGGAGCTCGATTTTCTCAGGAACTGTCCACACGATTTTGATCTCGATTGGTTCATTTTGTACCTTAAGGTGTCTGCTTCCATAATTAGTAAGTATGATTCCTTGGAAAAATCTGTAGTGGCCACAATAAGCTAGTAACTGTTTTTTTGTGGAAATTTTGGAGGAGCTCGATTTTCTCAGGAACTGTCCACACGATTTTGATCTCGATTGGTTCATTTTGTACCTTAAGGTGTCTGCTTCCATAATTAGTAAGTATGATTCCTTGGAAAAATCTGTAGTGGCCACAATAAGCTAGCAACCGTTTTTTTGTGGCCACTTTGGAGGAGCTCCATTTTCTCAGGAACTGTCCACACGATTTTTATCACGATTGGCTTATTTTGTACCTTCAGGTGTCTGCTTCCATAATTAGTAAGTATGATTCCTTGGAAAAATCTGTAGTGGCCACAATAAGCTAGTAACTGTTTTTTTGTGGAAATTTTGGAGGAGCTCGATTTTCTCAGGAACTGTCCACACGATTTTGATCTCGATTGGCTCATTTTGTACCTTAAGGTGTCTGCTTCCATAATTAGTAAGTATGATTCCTTGGAAAAATCTGTAGTGGCCACAATAAGCTAGTAACTGTTTTTTTGTGGAAATTTTGGAGCTCGATTTTCCCAGGAACTGTCCACACGATTTTGATCTCGATTGGCTCATTTTGTACCTTAAGGTGTCTGCTTCCATAATTAGTAAGTATGATTCCCTGGAAAAATCTGTAGTGGCCACAATAAGCTAGTAACTGTTTTTTTGTGGAAATTTTGGAGGAGCTCGATTTTCTCAGGAACTGTCCACACGATTTTGATCTCGATTGGCTCATTTTGTACCTTAAGGTGTCTGCTTCCATAATTAGTAAGTATGATTCCTTGGAAAAATCTGTAGTGGCCACAATAAGCTAGCAACGTTTTTTTTGTGGCCACTTTGGAGGAGCTACATTTTCTCAGGAACTGTCCACACGATTTTGATCTCGATTGGTTCATTTTGTACCTTAAGGTGTCTGCTTCCATAATTAGTAAGTATGATTCCTTGGAAAAATCTGTAGTGGCCACAATAAGCTAGTAACTGTTTTTTTGTGGAAATTTTGGAGGAGCTCGATTTTCTCAGGAACTGTCCACACGATTTTGATCTCGATTGGTTCATTTTGTACCTTAAGGTGTCTGCTTCCATAATTAGTAAGTATGATTCCTTGGAAAAATCTGTAGTGGCCACAATAAGCTAGTAACTGTTTTTTTGTGGAAATTTTGGAGGAGCTCGATTTTCTCAGGAACTGTCCACACGATTTTGATCTCGATTGGTTCATTTTGTACCTTAAGGTGTCTGCTTCCATAATTAGTAAGTATGATTCCTTGGAAAAATCTGTAGTGGCCACAATAAGCTAGCAACCGTTTTTTTGTGGCCACTTTGGAGGAGCTCCATTTTCTCAGGAACTGTCCACACGATTTTTATCACGATTGGCTTATTTTGTACCTTCAGGTGTCTGCTTCCATAATTAGTAAGTATGATTCCTTGGAAAAATCTGTAGTGGCCACAATAAGCTAGTAACTGTTTTTTTGTGGAAATTTTGGAGGAGCTCGATTTTCTCAGGAACTGTCCACACGATTTTGATCTCGATTGGCTCATTTTGTACCTTAAGGTGTCTGCTTCCATAATTAGTAAGTATGATTCCTTGGAAAAATCTGTAGTGGCCACAATAAGCTAGTAACTGTTTTTTTGTGGAAATTTTGGAGGAGCTCGATTTTCTCAGGAACTGTCCACACGATTTTGATCTCGATTGGCTCATTTTGTACCTTAAGGTGTCTGCTTCCATAATTAGTAAGTATGATTCCTTGGAAAAATCTGTAGTGGCCACAATAAGCTAGTAACTGTTTTTTTGTGGAAATTTTGGAGCTCGATTTTCCCAGGAACTGTCCACACGATTTTGATCTCGATTGGCTCATTTTGTACCTTAAGGTGTCTGCTTCCATAATTAGTAAGTATGATTCCCTGGAAAAATCTGTAGTGGCCACAATAAGCTAGTAACTCTTTTTTTGTGGAAATTTTGGAGGAGCTCGATTTTCTCAGGAACTGTCCACACGATTTTGATCTCGATTGGCTCATTTTGTACCTTAAGGTGTCTGCTTCCATAATTAGTAAGTATGATTCCTTGGAAAAATCTGTAGTGGCCACAATAAGCTAGCAACGTTTTGTTTGTGGCCACTTTGGAGGAGCTCCATTTTCTCAGGAACTGTCCACACGATTTTGATCTCGATTGGTTCATTTTGTACCTTAAGGTGTCTGCTTCCATAATTAGTAAGTATGATTCCTTGGAAAAATCTGTAGTGGCCACAATAAGCTAGCAACGTTTTTTTTGTGGCCACTTTGGAGGAGCTCCATTTTCTCAGGAACTGTCCACACGATTTTGATCTCGATTGCCTCATTTTGTACCTTAAGGTGTCTGCTTCCATAATTAGTAAGTATGATTCCTTGGAAAAATCTGTAGTGGCCACAATAAGCTAGTAACTGTTTTTTTGTGGAAATTTTGGAGGAGCTCGATTTTCTCAGGAACTGTCCACACGATTTTGATCTCGATTGGCTCATTTTGTACCTTAAGGTGTCTGCTTCCATAATTAGTAAGTATGATTCCTTGGAAAAATCTGTAGTGGCCACAATAAGCTAGCAACGTTTTTTTTGTGGCCACTTTGGAGGAGCTCCATTTTCTCAGGAACTGTCCACACGATTTTGATCTCGATTGCCTCATTTTGTACCTTAAGGTGTCTGCTTCCATAATTAGTAAGTATGATTCCTTGGAAAAATCTGTAGTGGCCACAATAAGCTAGTAACTGTTTTTTTGTGGAAATTTTGGAGGAGCTCGATTTTCTCAGGAACTGTCCACACGATTTTGATCTCGATTGGCTCATTTTGTACCTTAAGGTGTCTGCTTCCATAATTAGTAAGTATGATTCCTTGGAAAAATCTGTAGTGGCCACAATAAGCTAGTAACTGTTTTTTTGTGGAAATTTTGGAGGAGCTCGATTTTCTCAGGAACTGTCCACACGATTTTGATCTCGATTGGCTCATTTTGTACCTTAAGGTGTCTGCTTCCATAATTAGTAAGTATGATTCCTTGGAAATATCTGTAGTGGCCACAATAAGCTAGTAACTGTTTTTTTGTGGAAATTTTGGAGCTCGATTTTCCCAGGAACTGTCCACACGATTTTGATCTCGATTGGCTCATTTTGTACCTTAAGGTGTCTGCTTCCATAATTAGTAAGTATGATTCCCTGGAAAAATCTGTAGTGGCCACAATAAGCTAGTAACTCTTTTTTTGTGGAAATTTTGGAGGAGCTCGATTTTCTCAGGAACTGTCCACACGATTTTGATCTCGATTGGCTCATTTTGTACCTTAAGGTGTCTGCTTCCATAATTAGTAAGTATGATTCCTTGGAAAAATCTGTAGTGGCCACAATAAGCTAGCAACGTTTTGTTTGTGGCCACTTTGGAGGAGCTCCATTTTCTCAGGAACTGTCCACACGATTTTGATCTCGATTGGTTCATTTTGTACCTTAAGGTGTCTGCTTCCATAATTAGTAAGTATGATTCCTTGGAAAAATCTGTAGTGGCCACAATAAGCTAGCAACGTTTTTTTTGTGGCCACTTTGGAGGAGCTCCATTTTCTCAGGAACTGTCCACACGATTTTGATCTCGATTGCCTCATTTTGTACCTTAAGATGTCTGCTTCCATAATTAGTAAGTATGATTCCTTGGAAAAATCTGTAGTGGCCACAATAAGCTAGTAACTGTTTTTTTGTGGAAATTTTGGAGGAGCTCGATTTTCTCAGGAACTGTCCACACGATTTTGATCTCGATTGGCTCATTTTGTACCTTAAGGTGTCTGCTTCCATAATTAGTAAGTATGATTCCTTGGAAAAATCTGTAGTGGCCACAATAAGCTAGTAACTGTTTTTTTGTGGAAATTTTGGAGGAGCTCGATTTTCTCAGGAACTGTCCACACGATTTTAATCTCGATTGGCTCATTTTGTACCTTAAGGTGTCTGCTTCCATAATTAGTAAGTATGATTCCTTGGAAAAATCTGTAGTGGCCACAATAAGCTAACTGTTTTTTTGTGGAAATTTTGGAGGAGCTCGATTTTCTCAGGAACTGTCCACACGATTTTGATCTCGATTGGCTCATTTTGTACCTTAAGGTGTCTGCTTCCATAATTAGTAAGTATGATTCCTTGGAAAAATCTGTAGTGGCCACAATAATCTAGTAACTGTTTTTTTGTGGCCACTTTGGAGGAGCTCGATTTTCCCAGGAACTGTCCACACGATTTTGATCTCGATTGGCTCATTTTGTACCTTAAGGTGTCTGCTTCCATAATTAGTAAGTATGATTCCTTGGAAAAATCTGTAGTGGCCACAATAAGCTAGCAACGTTTTTTTGTGGCCACTTTGGAGGAGCTCCATTTTCTCAGGAACTGTCCACACGATTTTGATCTCGATTGGCTCATTTTGTACCTTAAGGTGTCTGCTTCCATAATTATAAAGTATGATTCCTTGGAAAAATCTGTAGTGGCCACAATAAGCTAGTAACTGTTTTTTTGTGGCCACTTTGGAGGAGCTCGATTTTCCCAGGAACTGTCCACACGATTTTGATCTCGATTGGCTCATTTTGTACCTTAAGGTGTCTGCTTCCATAATTAGTAAGTATGATTCCTTGGAAAAATCTGTAGTGGCCACAATAAGCTAGCAACGTTTTTTTGTGGCCACTTTGGAGGAGCTCCATTTTCTCAGGAACTGTCCACACGATTTTGATCTCGATTGCCTCATTTTGTACCTTAAGGTGTCTGCTTCCATAATTAGTAAGTATGATTCCTTGGCAAAATCTGTAGTGGCCACAATAAGCTAGTAACTGTTTTTTTGTGGAAATTTTGGAGCTCGATTTTCTCAGGAACTGTCCACACGATTTTGATCTCGATTGGCTCATTTTGTACCTTAAGGTGTCTGCTTCCATAATTAGTAAGTATGATTCCTTGGAAAAATCTGTAGTGGCCACAATAAGCTAGTAACTGTTTTTTTGTGGAAATTTTGGAGGAGCTCGATTTTCTCAGGAACTGTCCACACGATTTTGATCTCGATTGGTTCATTTTGTACCTTAAGGTGTCTGCTTCCATAATTAGTAAGTATGATTCCTTGGAAAAATCTGTAGTGGCCACAATAAGCTAGCAACGTTTTTTTTGTGGCCACTTTGGAGGAGCTACATTTTCTCAGGAACTGTCCACACGATTTTGATCTCGATTGGTTCATTTTGTACCTTAAGGTGTCTGCTTCCATAATTAGTAAGTATGATTCCTTGGAAAAATCTGTAGTGGCCACAATAAGCTAGTAACTGTTTTTTTGTGGAAATTTTGGAGCTCGATTTTCTCAGGAACTGTCCACACGATTTTGATCTCGATTGGCTCATTTTGTACCTTAAGGTGTCTGCTTCCATAATTAGTAAGTATGATTCCTTGGAAAAATCTGTAGTGGCCACAATAAGCTAGCAACGTTTTTTTTGTGGCCACTTTGGAGGAGCTACATTTTCTCAGGAACTGTCCACACGATTTTGATCTCGATTGGTTCATTTTGTACCTTAAGGTGTCTGCTTCCATAATTAGTAAGTATGATTCCTTGGAAAAATCTGTAGTGGCCACAATAAGCTAGTAACTGTTTTTTTGTGGAAATTTTGGAGGAGCTCGATTTTCTCAGGAACTGTCCACACGATTTTGATCTCGATTGGTTCATTTTGTACCTTAAGGTGTCTGCTTCCATAATTAGTAAGTATGATTCCTTGGAAAAATCTGTAGTGGCCACAATAAGCTAGTAACTGTTTTTTTGTGGAAATTTTGGAGGAGCTCGATTTTCTCAGGAACTGTCCACACGATTTTGATCTCGATTGGTTCATTTTGTACCTTAAGGTGTCTGCTTCCATAATTAGTAAGTATGATTCCTTGGAAAAATCTGTAGTGGCCACAATAAGCTAGTAACTGTTTTTTTGTGGAAATTTTGGAGCTCGATTTTCTCAGGAACTGTCCACACGATTTTGATCTCGATTGGCTCATTTTGTACCTTAAGGTGTCTGCTTCCATAATTAGTAAGTATGATTCCTTGGCAAAATCTGTAGTGGCCACAATAAGCTAGCAACGTTTTTTTTGTGGCCACTTTGGAGGAGCTACATTTTCTCAGGAACTGTCCACACGATTTTGATCTCGATTGGTTCATTTTGTACCTTAAGGTGTCTGCTTCCATAATTAGTAAGTATGATTCCTTGGAAAAATCTGTAGTGGCCACAATAAGCTAGTAACTGTTTTTTTGTGGAAATTTTGGAGGAGCTCGATTTTCTCAGGAACTGTCCACACGATTTTGATCTCGATTGGTTCATTTTGTACCTTAAGGTGTCTGCTTCCATAATTAGTAAGTATGATTCCTTGGAAAAATCTGTAGTGGCCACAATAAGCTAGTAACTGTTTTTTTGTGGAAATTTTGGAGGAGCTCGATTTTCTCAGGAACTGTCCACACGATTTTGATCTCGATTGGTTCATTTTGTACCTTAAGGTGTCTGCTTCCATAATTAGTAAGTATGATTCCTTGGAAAAATCTGTAGTGGCCACAATAAGCTAGCAACCGTTTTTTTGTGGCCACTTTGGAGGAGCTCCATTTTCTCAGGAACTGTCCACACGATTTTTATCACGATTGGCTTATTTTGTACCTTCAGGTGTCTGCTTCCATAATTAGTAAGTATGATTCCTTGGAAAAATCTGTAGTGGCCACAATAAGCTAGTAACTGTTTTTTTGTGGCCACTTTGGAGGAGCTCGATTTTCTCAGGAACTGTCCACACGATTTTGATCTCGATTGGCTCATTTTGTACCTTAAGGGGTCTGCTTCCATAATTAGAAAGTATGATTCCTTGGAAAAATCTGTAGTGGCCACAATAAGCTAGTAACTGTTTTTTTGTGGCCACTTTGGAGGAGCTCGATTTTCTCAGGAACTGTCCACACGATTTTTATCACGATTGGCTTATTTTGTACCTTAAGGTGTCTGCTTCCATAATTAGTAAGTATGATTCCTTGGAAAAATCTGTAGTGGCCACAATAAGCTAGTAACTGTTTTTTTGTGGCCACTTTGGAGGAGCTCCATTTTCTCAGGAACTGTCCACACGATTTTGATCTCGTTTGGCTCATTTTGTACCTTAAGGTGTCTGCTTCCATAATTAGCAAGTATGATTCCTTGGAAAAATCTGTGGTGGCCACAATAAGCTAGCAACCGTTTTTTTGTGGCCACTTTGGAGGAGCTCCATTTTTTCAGGAACTGTCCACACGATTTTGATCTCGATTGGCTCATTTCGTACCTTAAGGTGTCTGCTTCCATAATTAGCAAGTATGATTCCTTGGAAAAATCTGTAGTGGCCACAATAAGCTAGTAACTGTTTTTTTTGTGGCCACTTTGGAGGAGCTCCATTTTCTCAGGAACTGTCCACACGATTTTGATCTCGATTGGTTCATTTTGTACCTTAAGGTGTCTGCTTCCATAATTAGTAAGTATGATTCCTTGGAAAAATCTGTAGTAGCCACAATAAGCTAGCAACCGTTTTTTTGTGGCCACTTTGGAGGAGCTCCATTTTCTCAGGAACTGTCCACACGATTTTTATCACGAATGGCTTATTTTGTACCTTAAGGTGTCTGCTTCCATAATTAGTAAGTATGATTCCTTGGAAAAATCTGTAGTGGCCACAATAAGCTAGCAACGTTTTTTTTGTGGCCACTTTGGAGGAGCTCCATTTTCTCAGGAACTGTCCACACGATTTTGATCTCGATTGCCTCATTTTGTACCTTAAGGTGTCTGCTTCCATAATTAGTAAGTATGATTCCTTGGAAAAATCTGTAGTGGCCACAATAAGCTAGCAACGTTTTTTTTGTGGCCACTTTGGAGGAGCTCCATTTTCTCAGGAACTGTCCACACGATTTTGATCTCCATTGGTTCATTTTGTACCTTAAGGTGTCTGCTTCCATAATTAGTAAGTATGATTCCTTGGAAAAATCTGTAGTGGCCACAATAAGCTAGCAACGTTTTTTTTGTGGCCACTTTGGAGGAGCTCCATTTTCTCAGGAACTGTCCACACGATTTTGATCTCGATTGCCTCATTTTGTACCTTAAGGTGTCTGCTTCCATAATTAGCAAGTATGATTCCTTGGAAAAATCTGTAGTGGCCACAATAAGCTAGCAACCGTTTTTTTGTGGCCACTTTGGAGGAGCTCCATTTTCTCAGGAACTGTCCACACGATTTTTATCACGATTGGCTTATTTTATACCTTAAGATGTCTGCTTCCATAATTAGTAAGTATGATTCCTTAGAAAAATCTGTAGTGGCCACAATAAGCTAGCAACCGTTTTTTTGTGGCCACTTTGGAGGAGCTCCATTTTCTCAGGAACTGTCCACACGATTTTGATCTCGATTGCCTCATTTTGTACCTTAAGGTGTCTGCTTCCATAATTAGCAAGTATGATTCCTTGGAAAAATCTGTAGTGGCCACAATAAGCTAGCAACCGTTTTTTTGTGGCCACTTTGGAGGAGCTCCATTTTCTCAGGAACTGTCCACACGATTTTGATCTCGATTGGTTCATTTTGTACCTTAAGGTGTCTGCTTCCATAATTAGTAAGTATGATTCCTTGGAAAAATCTGTAGTGGCCACAATAAGCTAGCAACGTTTTTTTTGTGGCCACTTTGGAGGAGCTACATTTTCTCAGGAACTGTCCACACGATTTTGATCTCGATTGGTTCATTTTGTACCTTAAGGTGTCTGCTTCCATAATTAGTAAGTATGATTCCTTGGAAAAATCTGTAGTGGCCACAATAAGCTAGTAACTGTTTTTTTGTGGAAATTTTGGAGCTCGATTTTCTCAGGAACTGTCCACACGATTTTGATCTCGATTGGCTCATTTTGTACCTTAAGGTGTCTGCTTCCATAATTAGTAAGTATGATTCCTTGGAAAAATCTGTAGTGGCCACAATAAGCTAGCAACGTTTTTTTTGTGGCCACTTTGGAGGAGCTACATTTTCTCAGGAACTGTCCACACGATTTTGATCTCGATTGGTTCATTTTGTACCTTAAGGTGTCTGCTTCCATAATTAGTAAGTATGATTCCTTGGAAAAATCTGTAGTGGCCACAATAAGCTAGTAACTGTTTTTTTGTGGAAATTTTGGAGGAGCTCGATTTTCTCAGGAACTGTCCACACGATTTTGATCTCGATTGGTTCATTTTGTACCTTAAGGTGTCTGCTTCCATAATTAGTAAGTATGATTCCTTGGAAAAATCTGTAGTGGCCACAATAAGCTAGTAACTGTTTTTTTGTGGAAATTTTGGAGGAGCTCGATTTTCTCAGGAACTGTCCACACGATTTTGATCTCGATTGGTTCATTTTGTACCTTAAGGTGTCTGCTTCCATAATTAGTAAGTATGATTCCTTGGAAAAATCTGTAGTGGCCACAATAAGCTAGTAACTGTTTTTTTGTGGAAATTTTGGAGCTCGATTTTCTCAGGAACTGTCCACACGATTTTGATCTCGATTGGCTCATTTTGTACCTTAAGGTGTCTGCTTCCATAATTAGTAAGTATGATTCCTTGGCAAAATCTGTAGTGGCCACAATAAGCTAGCAACGTTTTTTTTGTGGCCACTTTGGAGGAGCTACATTTTCTCAGGAACTGTCCACACGATTTTGATCTCGATTGGTTCATTTTGTACCTTAAGGTGTCTGCTTCCATAATTAGTAAGTATGATTCCTTGGAAAAATCTGTAGTGGCCACAATAAGCTAGTAACTGTTTTTTTGTGGAAATTTTGGAGGAGCTCGATTTTCTCAGGAACTGTCCACACGATTTTGATCTCGATTGGTTCATTTTGTACCTTAAGGTGTCTGCTTCCATAATTAGTAAGTATGATTCCTTGGAAAAATCTGTAGTGGCCACAATAAGCTAGTAACTGTTTTTTTGTGGAAATTTTGGAGGAGCTCGATTTTCTCAGGAACTGTCCACACGATTTTGATCTCGATTGGTTCATTTTGTACCTTAAGGTGTCTGCTTCCATAATTAGTAAGTATGATTCCTTGGAAAAATCTGTAGTGGCCACAATAAGCTAGCAACCGTTTTTTTGTGGCCACTTTGGAGGAGCTCCATTTTCTCAGGAACTGTCCACACGATTTTTATCACGATTGGCTTATTTTGTACCTTCAGGTGTCTGCTTCCATAATTAGTAAGTATGATTCCTTGGAAAAATCTGTAGTGGCCACAATAAGCTAGTAACTGTTTTTTTGTGGCCACTTTGGAGGAGCTCGATTTTCTCAGGAACTGTCCACACGATTTTGATCTCGATTGGCTCATTTTGTACCTTAAGGGGTCTGCTTCCATAATTAGAAAGTATGATTCCTTGGAAAAATCTGTAGTGGCCACAATAAGCTAGTAACTGTTTTTTTGTGGCCACTTTGGAGGAGCTCGATTTTCTCAGGAACTGTCCACACGATTTTTATCACGATTGGCTTATTTTGTACCTTAAGGTGTCTGCTTCCATAATTAGTAAGTATGATTCCTTGGAAAAATCTGTAGTGGCCACAATAAGCTAGTAACTGTTTTTTTGTGGCCACTTTGGAGGAGCTCCATTTTCTCAGGAACTGTCCACACGATTTTGATCTCGTTTGGCTCATTTTGTACCTTAAGGTGTCTGCTTCCATAATTAGCAAGTATGATTCCTTGGAAAAATCTGTGGTGGCCACAATAAGCTAGCAACCGTTTTTTTGTGGCCACTTTGGAGGAGCTCCATTTTTTCAGGAACTGTCCACACGATTTTGATCTCGATTGGCTCATTTCGTACCTTAAGGTGTCTGCTTCCATAATTAGCAAGTATGATTCCTTGGAAAAATCTGTAGTGGCCACAATAAGCTAGTAACTGTTTTTTTTGTGGCCACTTTGGAGGAGCTCCATTTTCTCAGGAACTGTCCACACGATTTTGATCTCGATTGGTTCATTTTGTACCTTAAGGTGTCTGCTTCCATAATTAGTAAGTATGATTCCTTGGAAAAATCTGTAGTAGCCACAATAAGCTAGCAACCGTTTTTTTGTGGCCACTTTGGAGGAGCTCCATTTTCTCAGGAACTGTCCACACGATTTTTATCACGAATGGCTTATTTTGTACCTTAAGGTGTCTGCTTCCATAATTAGTAAGTATGATTCCTTGGAAAAATCTGTAGTGGCCACAATAAGCTAGCAACGTTTTTTTTGTGGCCACTTTGGAGGAGCTCCATTTTCTCAGGAACTGTCCACACGATTTTGATCTCGATTGCCTCATTTTGTACCTTAAGGTGTCTGCTTCCATAATTAGTAAGTATGATTCCTTGGAAAAATCTGTAGTGGCCACAATAAGCTAGCAACGTTTTTTTTGTGGCCACTTTGGAGGAGCTCCATTTTCTCAGGAACTGTCCACACGATTTTGATCTCCATTGGTTCATTTTGTACCTTAAGGTGTCTGCTTCCATAATTAGTAAGTATGATTCCTTGGAAAAATCTGTAGTGGCCACAATAAGCTAGCAACGTTTTTTTTGTGGCCACTTTGGAGGAGCTCCATTTTCTCAGGAACTGTCCACACGATTTTGATCTCGATTGCCTCATTTTGTACCTTAAGGTGTCTGCTTCCATAATTAGCAAGTATGATTCCTTGGAAAAATCTGTAGTGGCCACAATAAGCTAGCAACCGTTTTTTTGTGGCCACTTTGGAGGAGCTCCATTTTCTCAGGAACTGTCCACACGATTTTTATCACGATTGG
Organism: Gymnocheta viridis; assembly: GCA_956483585.1. Lineage (NCBI taxonomy): Eukaryota > Metazoa > Arthropoda > Insecta > Diptera > Tachinidae > Gymnocheta > Gymnocheta viridis. The sequence goes on from OY101443.1 coordinate 14,306,067, forward strand.
CTTATTTTATACCTTAAGATGTCTGCTTCCATAATTAGTAAGTATGATTCCTTAGAAAAATCTGTAGTGGCCACAATAAGCTAGCAACCGTTTTTTTTGTGGCCACTTTGGAGGAGCTCCATTTTCTCAGGAACTGTCCACACGATTTTGATCTCGATTGGCTCATTTTGTACCTTAAGGTGTCTGCTTCCATAATTAGTAAGTATGATTCCTTGGAAAAATCTGTAGTGGCCACAATAAGCTAGCAACGTTTTTTTTGTGGCCACTTTGGAGGAGCTCCATTTTCTCAGGAACTGTTCACACGATTTTGATCTCGATTGCCTCATTTTGTACCTTAAGGTGTCTGCTTCCATAATTAGTAAGTATGATTCCTTGGAAAAATCTGTAGTGGCCACAATAAGCTAGTAACTGTTTTTTTGTGGCCACTTTGGAGGAGCTCCATTTTCTCAGGAACTGTCCACACGATTTTTATCACGATTGGCTTATTTTGTACCCTAAGGTGTCTGCTTCCATAATTAGTATGATTCCTTGGAAAAATCTGCTATCTTGGCGCACGTTAATACTTTTTATTACAATAAAAAACAGCTGATGTCTGAAGGTTTGACAGATGCTTTGCAAGTGAGTTTTACAGAAGCAATGTTTTAAAGGTACCACACGACATTTATGTACTTATTTTACAGGGTAAAATTTGACAAGTCAGACGTGAAAAACATGTCGTCTACGAGTAGCATTGGATAGCAAACTATCGTGGGAAAGGAATACAGAGAAGGACTTCTATAGGAACTGAAAGAACTGATGCTTGCGGCCGAAGGCGTTAAATTGGATTTACACATCAGTTGTTAGGTCGATGCCCTCCTATGCGCTTACGTTATGGTTGGGGGTCACTGAGGAAGGAGTCACAGGAAATTAATTCAGTAGAGTTCAGGTAGGGTGCGCCTCAATTGGTATCACTGATTATCTAACACTTTTCATGTCATAATTAGACTAAATAAATTATTATTTAAATAACTTATTTTTTATAATCTCAACAGCATAAATAAATAATTTTTTTGGTTTTAATCAATTGTAAGTATGATATACATAATAATAATTTATAGATTAAAATAAAACAATGGAAATACATGTACAAAGAAATAAAAAGAAAAAAAGCAATCACCTCGTTCGTATCGTGTGCTGTGGTTTCAATCCATTTCCGATTTGATTACAGAACAATTTATATAACAAGTGTAGATTGGTTTTATAGTTCGTTGTTCCAGTATTTTTTTTTTATTACTTTATATTATTAATTTGAGAAAGAAAAAAGTCTTCAGGTTGTAATAGTTTGTTGTTGAAAGTTACCTGCATTTTTGGTTGCCTCTAATTGAAAGTGTTGAGTTGTTTTAGGGTGCAGACATAAATGTGGTTGGCTTGTGTGCTTCTTGGTGTTTTCCAACTAAAATAATAACAAAATTGTATTAGTTTTTTGAATTTTTAAAGTTGCTTCGTTCATTTTGAGTAAACTATAATTTAAAAAAAGTAATAAAACGTAAAGATAACTTTTTAATTGCCTTTTTTAATATTTAATTTTCTGTTTAGATTTCATAACCGGTGCCAAGAAATTGGAGCATATTTCATTGCTTAACAGAACCATGATTTTATGATACTCAAATTATTTGATCTTAATCGGTAAACATTTATTAACAATTTTTAAAACAATTATGCGAACAGCTAAAGATTTTACATCGTCGTAAAACAGCAAGGGAGAGTTTTTAAGAATTGTTTTCCTTTATTTATTCTTAATTCGTCGAAAGAATTATTTCTTAGCTCCGTTTTCTGCATCACGTTTTTCGACCATCCATGAAGACGGGTTGCTTAAGGGTGGGGTTCCATTCTAGTACAGATCTTGCAAAGCTGTTGCACGGCATTCGCAGCGTATGTCCTAGCAATTATTGCCTTGCTAAGTCTCGGTTCGCGCTACGAAACTTTTCTTTCAGCAAATCTTAGGTGCCTCTTATGAGCAATTTTCGATTTTCAATTGTGGTCGAATTTACTCATCGAAAGAATTTTTTTTTTTGTTTTTTTCATTTAGTGTTATGGCGCACATTCGAAAAAATAGTGCTATTTTGAATTTCACTCAATTAAATTGTTCACAATAGTACATTTTTGTCAGCTGTCACTACAAAAAAAAAAAGTATAGTCTGAATTAATAATTAACAAGATGACGGACGGAATTATGGTTCGATGATTCGTCTGATGATTTAACTCGTGCGTGATTTCCCATTTTTTGCCGCCTGAACTTTTGTACAATTTCCTTTGGACAGCTGAGGGTTTTGTTCGATTAGAGAAATGAGATAATCGAAATTGTTTTTTTTAATACTTAAAACCTTATGACATTCGATAGCCAGCGAAGATCGAACATCGACTGCAACTCTTAATAAGGGCCTTAGTTTGTTGGTAAGAGGAAAGAAGATTGGGACGTGTTACACTCTTTCACGTTCTTTGAAATTCTCTTGTGTTTTGTAATTCGTAATTGTCAACCTAGTGATGGGCATACATCTAAATTATTTTCCCTTGTGGATGTATTCTGAATGGCATGCGAACACGGCTGCGTCTCAGAAAAGTCAGTGTAAGTAAGACATCGCAACCACTGAAACTCCACTTAGTCTAGGCTATTCATCTCCAATCTTATGCTTGTAACATACAGGCCTAATCCGCTTTAACTACAACCTTGTAAAATAACATGAGTTAAAGTCCAATATATTGTATTGAGTCTCCAAGTGCCGCAACACCGCGGTTAATTCACCTGCCTTAGACCTCCTCCAAGTAGCATGCAAATTGAATTTGGAGGGGCAAAACTGAATCGGACGTTCATACAAATGAAACTTTAACAACGCGCAGAAATTCACAATACTACAAAGTAAATGGAGATACTATGTTCCACTGGGAATTAAAGAATGAAATGCCTGGCATATGCAGTAGTTACTTTGGGGAGCTACGCTATACCGCGGGCTGTCAATTTAGTGATATCAACGGCTGGCTACGTCATAGGAATATGTGTACATAGATAGATGTTGTTTTGTTTATTGGGATGTCTGGATGTTGTCTGTAGTACAAGTAGTTTTCTCTCCTTTTGCTTTCACTTTTTCTTCTTTCGCTTCTCTTTGTTTTATTTTTCACCTTTTTCTCTCTATGAGCATCTTCTTGAAACAATAGATCTCCGAGTGGAAGTGTCACAGGAAAAACTTTTTCCGCCCAAAAACAGAAATAGATGTTATTTTTTAAGAGCTGTCCGCGGCTAGAGCTTTCATTATACTTTGCATACTCATCGCACTTGTTCAACAATACTGTGGCAACTCAAAATTTCAATAGAACAAAAATACGTTTTGAATTTACATTGAAAATACAGTCGAACTTCCACAACTCGAATCACCTGTATTCGAGTTATAGAATTTATTTGTTGAAAAAAAAAAACAATTGCAATTATGAAAACAATATATACGAGTTATAAGTAAACTAAACTGAAGTAAAATATACTGAAATTAGTGAATGAAAATTAACTTTTTTTATTTTCAATAATATTTTCTAAATTGTTCAAAGCCTTATAGCAGCCATCAGTTGTAGTTTGCAAATATAAATTCAATGTTCGATAAGAATTTTCTACATAATTTCTGGAAGGCTACTTAAGTTTCTTCCACCAAACCGTCGCCATCACTCGCCGTTCTGTTTAAGATGGGATCCCACGAATAAAAAAATTTAATTCAAAACAATGCACTTCAATAATGTGTATGCAACAGACCAACTGATAAGTAAACAAATTATATATATAGAATTCATATGCAATTTTGTTCGAGTTATTAAGAAGTTCGGGTTAAGGAAGTTCGAGTTGCCGAAGGAGAATTGTAAGTTATTTTCTCTCTTAACGTTACTGCCAAAATTAATGGCTCGTATTAGAGAAAATTCGAGTTATAGAAGTTTGAGTTATGGAAGAAGTTCGAATGTATATGAAAAATATTTTTTAAATCTTCCATTTTGCTACCAAAATGTAGACAAAACAATACGATTTTTTTTAGAGCGAGTAGAGATATAAATATTATCTGTCAATTTTTCATAATAAGTGAAAAAATAAATATTTCGAGTTAATATACTATTGTTGAAAAAGTACGATATGGTATTTTTAAAATACGACACTCGGTTATGAAATCTTCAAATGCAAATATTTATTTTATATTTTGCACTCATTTAACAACATGTTTGTAAAAAATGTGTACGTGTTTATTTATATGAGTATTATTGTAAAGTGTGTATATTGTTGATTAATACATAAATAATTTTTAATATTTATGTTGTAACTTAATTTGTTATTAATGTTTTTTTTTAAATAATGTGTTTATTACCTTTACAAAGCGATGAAGGAAGTATATATGTACATAGATACAGTAAGTAGTTCTAATACAAATTTCGAGAAGTTTCAATTATTTATCGCACATATTTATTTCTGTGTATTTAATGATTCATTTTAAGCCTTAGAAAACAATATAATTTTTTTTTAACTAAATATTTTTTCGCAGAAGATGTGTCGTTTTGTTAAGCTTGAAAATATTAAATTACGTTTTAGCAATTAATTACCTTTAATTATGGCCGGAATATATATTTTCTTAGAATTATACGTTTTGACTTTTTTCTTTTTTTTTATTAATATGCAATAGGAGGGGACAACGGATGAACAAAGGTAATCTCTGTAATCTTTCAACAACAATTTAACTGAAAATATGCAGCTTACTCATTTTAAATATGCAGCAGATATAGAAAAAAATCTATAACTAAAGATTTCTTAAGATTTCATAACTTTATGACTAAAATACCTGGTATATTGTGAGAGTATCGTTTTTGTTCAATATCGAGAGATCATTTGTAATGCTATTTTTTAAGGGAATAATATTTGAGGTATGTAGACCTTTAAATATAAAATTTATTTGCAAAATAAAAAAAAACATGTTAAATAAAGTACCTGTTCGTGAGTGAGCGAGATCTACTGGAAACCAACCAAAACTTATAGCCATATTATCAGTAACTTTAGTCTTTTTGTTTTCAATTTAAATCTGAAGTGTACTTTCAAAGTTATGTTAAGTATTTAATTGTTACTATAAAAACTGTAAGTTTTTATTATTTGTTCGTTTTTATATTTATTTTTAATAAGAGTACCTGGTATGAGAAAGGACGTCAAATGCGTGTGAAGTGTTATCCTGAGCATGGATTTATCATCTGCCAACATTATACATTCTATAACAGAAGTGAACTTGCACAATATTTTCTTTTAAATAAGGGCCAGCCAACTGCTTGCTGGTAATGATTAAAGTTCCAAAAATTTAAATTTCACTATAATTATTTCACAATAACTTTATAGTTGTACACACAGCTACTAAAGTATACATACGGCGTATTTTTTCACTTTATTTTGAAAAACTAAAAAAAGTCATTTAATCAACAATTTTTATTTTTATTAATTAATAAAAAGCAAATAAAACGAAATAAATGTACAAATTCATATAATTTTCTCAAAAAAATAAATAAATTTTAATTTTCATCATGTAACATAAATATAATATATTTTATTCAAGTATCCTATATTGAACTCTTTGGCTTCCATGGCAGCTAATAACCTCGTAGTCTTTAATTACGCTAATATATTTTTTTATTCAGAGCACTGCATGAAACTCGCATTTCCTTTAAGCCAAAGTTCTGGGACGTTGCAAATGCCAAAATGTTTATATGCACATGGGCTTATTTTTAGATCTCGCAATAAAATTTAACCGTTCAAGCCTATTTATGGACTTACATTCCTGGTTCGGACAGCCCTTTAAATTACGAAAAAGAAATTACAGCTCAATTTAATTTATCATAAACTTTGTTAGCTTGTTACAAAATACCGACGATTGTAAAGTTATGGTTTTTGGAGAATGGATTAAAAAAATTCAATGCAGCAGTCCAACTTCAAAATGTGTGCTCGACACTAACATATGACCGAGAGTCCTTAGTGATCTAGGGATTTGTGTCCGCTGGTAGTTTTGGTTTTCGAAAGATTATCGAGGAAACTAAAGATAAGATCATGAGTTTGGACATACTAAAGATTAATTGCACTTCAAATGAGAAAAATGTCGTCACAGAACAAAATGAGAAATTAATGCAGGTCGCTGATCCTAAGTGTTCGTAGAACAGGACAAAGGAATGGTCGGCATACAATCTAGTGTAAAAAATTTTAAATAATGTTATAAAATACCGATTTAATGAACATCACAGTTAACGAATATCCAAAAAATTGTATCTACTGAGTACCCTTTATTACGAATAAACATTTTATTTAGTACTCGATTTAATGAAGAAATGTAAAATATATCAGCTAATGATTTGAAAAGATGAATTAAAAATAACCCTTTGCCCGAAGACGAAAGCGATAAAGAAAACGAAAATGATGAAGAGATTGATGAAACTGAAATTCAAGAGGCCGAAATAAAACACAAAGATGTCACTAAGCAGTTTGAAATTTTTATTAAATGTGCTCAGCAAAACATTATTAATAGCACAAATGTAATCCTTTTGAGAGAGATTCAATCAAATATCTATTCCAAAATAAAAGCAGACTGTGCTGAAGCAATTTTTTAAATAAATTTTTTTTGTATTACGGTGTTTTATATGAACTTTTCCTTTTCTTTATTTTTAATGAAATATTTATTTTAAATTACTATAAATTTTAATGAAATATAAAAAAAACACTATACGTATTTAAAGTTTTGAATGAAATGCAAACAATTGACTTTAGCTAACAAACATGACAACAATTAGGTTCGTTAAATCGGAAATAGGTTCGTTAAATCAAAAAACTTCTGTATTCTGAAATAACCTACTAAAAAGTAGATTATCGAAGCAAGGATTGCAATCTCCTTGAGTATGAAAATAATATTTACGTAATTAAAACCTGGAAGATTACCACCGGATATGAAATAAAAAAAAGTTCCATACTACATACTATAATAAATATTTTATTAATTTTAAAATCGGCAGCTAAATTTTCCAGTTGATGTTATTAAAATAATCCAAAGTTATCTTTGAAATAGATCTTTTTCTGTATTTCTGAATACAATGCCATCAAAATCAATCAACATATACTCTCTGTCTGTCCTCAGAGATCTTGCCTCTCCCCAACCCTCTACGACATATTCACTGCCGATATCACGCGAATTCAAAATTGTTTAAATTCTAGATATTGACATCAGGGACTTTACCTACTAATATAATATATGCTATTTAGAAAATGCGGTTCTATATTTCATATTTCAACAAATGGAAGATTGTAGTGAGGCCTGAGAAGACTAAAGCAATTTATTTTTACCAGAAAGTGAAACCAGTTTCTTGCCAGAAAGACCACCTCTAACGTTTTTAAACTACAATATCGAATGGGACGAAAAAACGTAAAATATCTATATGGTTGCTCATCTAGACAAAAAACTAAATTTCAAAGATCACATATCATACATTATGAACTAAATCAACAAAACTACTAGAATAATTTACCCTCTTATTAGCAGAAATTCGGACTTAAACACTACAAACAAAAAATTAGTTCTACAGTCAGTTTTCCAGCCTATAATATTTTATTGTGCTCCTGTATGGTATACTACTGCTATCGTTCGTAAATATTAAGAAACTCCAAGTCGCACAAAATAAGATTTTGAAGATGGTTAATAAACAACCCTGGTATTTATCCACACAAAAACTTCACAGTTTATCTGATTTCGATCTGTCATATGACAGATAGAAATATCAGTCTCTCAGGAAATTTCAACAGTCACATTACACGCACATCTATGAGCACACCACAACATATTCTTAAAAATTCTTACTAGAGCCGAGTATCTTATTCCTTACGCTTACTAGCGCAGGGCATTGATAGAGAAGATGAAACACGGTTTACTAATCCTCTTAATCAAATTCGTGCTTCCTTTTTACATTAATTTATAATTTCTTGCTATTAATTATGTACTTTAACAACAAAGTTGAAAAGGAATGTAAGTATATCCTAAATAAATAAATGATACATAAATAAATGATACATAAATAAATGATAAATATAGAAATAAAATTTCGTTTTTTTGAGAAATTCAATCAGTTTTTAATTCGGTTTCTTTTTAATAATTAATTAAACTAAAATATTTTCTTGTGTTCTTACAAAAAAACTAGTGAAAAAGACGCCGTATGTATACTTTAGTAATAGTGTATAGGTTCGCTAAAGCTTATCACACATAGATTTTATGCATTTACAAAGAAAAAACACTTCTTTTTTTAACAACAGTTGTATAAATAACAAAATAAAAGGCAAAACATATTTAAATATTTCCTTTAGTATCTCTACCACACCTATACATGCACTCTATTTATTTGTTTTTTACCTTATTCACTTGGTTTTTGTTTAAAATTTACTAACATCTATTAGAAAATATATGATTGTGTAAAAAAATAAATAAAATTAACAAATTTTTAAGTATTTTCACTCACCTTGTTTTATGTAGTAAGATCGTTATGACTTTTCTGTGGTTTAATTATTTAAATTGTATTGTTAAATTTGTTTTTTATGATTTTGTTCAAATCATTTAGTATTTTTTTTAATTAAGAAAAGGGAAGTGTACCTCTGGTTGGTTTTATATGTTTAAAATGAAAGGGAAAAGTTCGGCAAGCGTTCCTTTAGAATATCATTTAGTAACGACTACGGCTACGGCTGCGGCTATAACGATCATGACTGCTACGATAACTGTCGCTGCGGGAGTGAGAACGGCGACGATGATGCGATTTATGATGGTCTATAAGGTAAAATTTTCATTTATTATTTTTTATATACAACTCGGATGTTTTTTTTTTGGAGGCGGAGAATTTTAAAATTGTATTTTGTTTAATAGGATTTCTTGGATTGGCCTTTCATCATGTATGGACTAACGAAGGCACAACGTTTTAAAATGTTTCAAACTAATTTCAAAAAACATGGTTCAATTCGAGAAACCCATCCTTCATAATGTAATTCACCGACACTTTTGCTTAAGTTTCTATGCATGGTGATAAGCATGCGGAAATGATTAGCATTTCTTGCGCTTTTCGGGCCGAAGGATTCACTAATCCACATGTGAGCGCGTCAACCGTTTTGGTTAAAATGATGGTATCATATTCAAACATTGTTTTACTGCTATAATAGTCAATGCCTGTGACCCACTTCAATTAAAAATTCTCCATATAAAAAACACCCGCGATTATCTCCCATAGAGTTATACTTACGTCGGTGTCTTTCACTTGGATGATGGCGATTACCGCCACGTTCGCGGGAACGCGCACGATAATCACGTTCCCGATCACTGTAAATGGTAAAATTAAAAGTAAATTTCTTTTAAATTTATTAATCGAGATTGCCTCGATCTTTTTTTCAAAGATTTTCTAAAAACTTTTGTTTGTTAAGGGTTTTTTAGCTAGTCTATATATATATGCATTTCATTGGTGCTAAATAAAGCCAAATCATATATAGACCTTAAACCATATTTTGAAATGTTTCAAATCTAAGATAAGAGGTTTGAAATATTTCAAAATGTGGTTTATGAACTAACTAGCTAAAAAAAACCTCAACAAACAAAAGTTTTTTGAAAATCATTGACTGTAAATATTATACATACAATGTACATATAATTATGTTTTGTATTTATTAAATTTGTATAAGCATATGAACTGTTACAAGCTCACAATATATAAATCTGTATTTCTTCTTTGGATCTCAGGGTTTAAAAATGTAATATTTGTTATATTTGACCATGAAGGTTTTATATTACAAAATGAAAAAAACTAAATAAATAATAACATTATGGTATATACATATATCGTATTATTTTCTTCTGTAGTATCAAATTTGAAAAATACGCATTGTTCTACTTAAACATATTCTCCCAATAAATTAAAAAAAAGTTATTTGTTGTGTGTGACATTGGAAACATGTTTTTTATATGTTTGGAGGCCTACTGATGATCTGGCATAAGCACCAGTAAAATAGATAGATACATAGATACTAGATAGTAAACGGAATAACCTTTTTGAAAATGATTTTTTACCTTTAAAACTTTTCTGGCTGTTTGAATTTTATACTTTTTCTACACGAAGAAATCCTTTTTTCTGCTCTTATGCCTGTATAAGCGCGCCTTCATTACATTTAAATTTTCCAATAAATTATCTTTTAGATTTGGAATTCATAAATGAATAAAGTACCGACTTTTACTAACTTTTCATTTTCATTATTTAATTGCTCAATCTACTTACCGCCTCCTATCTATATCAAATCCACGATGAGATGATGAACGATCATCACGCTTCCTACGATCATCTGTTTCGCGGGATTTTTGGCGTTGCTCGTGTATTTCCTCGACCGCTTTACGTAATTTTGAATAACCCAAATGTTGTTTACCCATCAAATGGTCCTCAATACGCTGTTGGGCATCTCCTACAATAAGAAAAGCACCACAAACTTCGCATACCTCCATTTGTTTTTCCGGTATATGACCCATATCTTGCATCCAAGCATTCAGTTTTTTATCACCCGTCAAACTTGAAGCTGTATCTTCTTCACTGGGTGGAGTTTTATCATCATCCTCAATATTGTTCGGCGAAGAGCCTTCAACATTATCCGACTTTGATGTAACAAGAGTCTTTCCATCTTTATTCGATGTACTTTCATATTGGGTCACCATATTGTCCTTCTCTTCCTTAAGCTGTTCACAAAGAATCATCAAGTCCTGGGCTTGATCTACATCACCACGTATGCCAGCTTCTTCGGCCTCAGCCACTAACTTTTTAATACGTGCGTTGATATTATTTAATTGTTCGCGGTATTTCGATACATGAGATTGGGCTGGCTGGTCCCTTTGCATTAATGCCAAACGCTGTCTGCCCTTCTGTATTTTACGATCAACATCATTTAACATAGAATTACAAAAATATAAAAATTCATCTTCAAATTGCCTTTTGCGCGATGATGGTCTGGCCTCTGCATATTTTTGTTTGGCTTCGTCATCATGTATACGACCACACGGTCCTAAATCAGCTCGTGTATTGACAAATAATTCATTAGGACAAAATTTCACTAGGTAATACTGACATAACTGAAATAAAACAGAAATTTACCAATTTAGATATACTTCCTCGACATTTACCCAATGACCTTGAACTTACATCAGGATCTTCCCAGTTAATAACCTTTAAAATGAAAGAATAGCAAATGCGAAAAAAAATTAACACAAATTCCCAAAATAATTTTATCATAAATTGTATGTATAATTACTTTCGGAGCTTCCGATGGATGTAAATTTCGATTTCTACCCATCAACTCGTCCAACATTTGACGTGCAGCGTCTACCATTTTCTACCACTGTTTGAATTCACTTTTAGGTTGAATTATCTATAATATTTCTGCTGATAAATTAATTAAGGATAATTAATAAATTCTATTTTTCATAAATTTAGTAGAACTTTTTATTTCACGCGTTTTTGCTGCCGCTTGTGCTAAAACAATTGATTTAACAAAGAGCTTGCAGAGTTGCTTTTCCTTTAATTAGACATTGAAGTGTAACACAGTTGTATTGAATTGGCATAAAAGGGAACAATTTTCAACTTGGTACGAGTAATGTAACATGGTTTCTACTTTAATACACTGGGTTATACAAAATAAAATCTACAAACTGCACCATATCAACTAACATTTTTTATCAGAATATTATTTCAAAATGCCATAAAAACCGAACGAGCTTCTTCTGATTCTTATTATTGAGTTTTTTCAAGCCCGGAATTTCGAAGAGATAAATATATTGCAATTAGCTGGACTGGCGCTATTAGCTTCAATTGCAAATTTTTTTATTTATGTATTAGAAAAAACGAAATTTGTCTTTGATAACAAATAAAAACAATGTTTGCATCAAGGCGTATTCAACCGGGTGGCAGCATTACAGCAGCTGACTATTTTTTGCTTTGCTTATATTTTACGTTGCGAATGTCAAAATGCATACAAAATACTTTTGTCTGTTTTTAACTTTTTATCGGTGTTTTCTTTGTTTTATGGTTTTTGACACACGCAATGAAACTACACAAACAAAAATGCCTGTTTTTATTGTATTGTTGTAATTATTTTTGCTAACACTGCCACCTAGTTAAATACACCTTGGTATCTATGTATATATTTATTTTATTTAACTTTTATGATTAATTTTACATATTACATTTTTCAATAATTTTAGTTTAAATTGTATAAATTTTTAATTCACTTAATTGCAATTATGCCTAAAAACATTGTAAAAATTACTTTACAGACAACTGCAGTCTTTAAAGCTTTTCTTGTAATCTTTCCTTATTGTGTGTGTTGTTCTTTTGTTTAAAAATTTATTTTTATACATCTAAATTAGTTTTAAAGAAGTAAAAAATGTATAATAATTTTGAATTTATAAAACACATGCACTACATGCATATGTACATGTAGTTAACAGTGTTTGTTTTTGTTGTTAAATTGTTTTTTTTATATAAAAATATTTATAAATGTATAGCGTCGGCTTAAACTAATGGTCAGGGATAAGTATAGTTATTGAACTCTATGAAGTTTCAAATTTTGTTTTATTTTAAGTCTATTGTAGGTATGTACGTAATAGTTTAATGAAATAATAAAACATAGTATGTAAGTAGCTTTTGTTCAGTTAGTTTTGGCCGACACTGTACAAGCATATTTAAAATTTACAATTTTTTTTGTGAAAAAATTTACCTTGCTTGAATTTTCTGTTTTAAAAAGCTTTTTACTTAATTACTAAATTGTATATATGTATATTTTTTATATTTATATAATTTTTTTAGAATATGTATGTAGTTATTTTTATATTTTATTTATTTATTTATAATAGCTAATATGTTTACATAATATATTTTACAAATTCACAGTTTTTATTATAAAAATATCTTATACTTAGTCTTAAAAGAATTTTAATATTTCGACAATTTACACAATTAGCACCGATTTCGCCGCAACCATTGAATTAGAAGCTTGAACAGTAGGTATAAATCGTAAAAGGTTGGGCAAGCCAATTTGAAGTTATGGTTTCTCCAATAGTTGTGGTCATATTACCAATATTAATCGTATCATTCTTATAATCGTAATCATCATTATAATTTTTTTCATTTTGAGCTCCTGAAATTCTTTGTAATTTAAAATCATGATAATTATTATCTATTTGTTGCCTTTTATATTGCAATTGTTGTTTTCGGTGCTTTTGCTTATTACTTTCACGGAATTTATTTGTTGCCTTGGCTTTTGTGTGTTCATTATAAATTCTAAAGTTTCTTTCCATTAATGCTGGTTTCATCAGATAAATTTCCGGTTTTATTGTGGTTGATATTGATGCCTTATTTGCTGCTGTCATGTTCATCGTTGACGATAAATGTATATGGATCAATGCAATATATCAGACACATGTTGCACATTGCTAGTGACAATGTTCAGTGACATCAACAATCACCGATTTTTTCCAACAGAATAAGAAATAGCCAACTCCGGCACCCAAAACTACCGCCATACAGAGCCATACATTGTAAGTCATAAAAATCAACATCAGCAGGAATGATACGGTGACTTGCACTATATGTAAAAATGTCTGGAAGAAATGATTCAACGAAAACATGGTAGGACTGGAATGTAAAAGGAGAAATAAAAACATTATGCTCTATCATGAAACTTTTATGTATTCATTACAAGTATGTATATCAGTTTGAATTAAGTATAAAAAATATAAAAGTTAAAAATAAATTGATTTGCATTCTTAAATATACAACACAAATATAGAACACAAATCTCAAAAAAAGTTTACCTAAACATGGCAGCTATGGCGTTTTGAATTTTGTAGACCAAAAATATAGTTTTGAGATAATTGAGCTTATAGTTTGACAATTTATTTGACTTTTTTTTAACTGTTGAAATAAAATAGCACAAATCTTATTCATATTACTAGTTAAATGATCTTGAGATTCGTAGGTATCGTTCGGTGTCAAAACCCCAAAACATGACATTTTAACGAAAGCTCATGTTTTGTCCTGTAATGAAAATTTTACTCTGAAAAGATAAGGTCCCTTTAGTCATGTCGTGTTACAAATGTACGTCAATTCCAAGGCGGATTCAATTTGATAAGTTCTATAAATTAAGATTTACACAAGGGCTTTTTTTAGAGTTAATGGACAAAAGAAGTGAAAAATGTGTTCAGCGGTGTAGCAAAAACAAAAGAGAATTGCAAAAACCAAGCAAAAGTCTTCGTATAAATGTTTACATAAGCTCGAGCCTCCCCAGGTAGCATAGGATGTTTGTTAGACGATTGTGTTTAATATATGTACGTCTCCTAAAAGAATATTCCGATGATGATCTGACGAATAACAATTACAAAAACATCTACTTTTTTCTCTTGATTATTACTTTTCTGCACATTTTCTGACACGATCGTCTTTTAATCTTGGAATGTTTAATATGCAAGTCGTAAAGGAATCTTCTAATGATTATTTGAAGAGTACGAAAACAATAATGTTACACTTTGTTTAACTACATAAATCTCAAACGATTCTCCCTGCAATTAATATAAGCGTCTTTCGCTGTGTTGCGAAAGTATCTCACAGAAGAATCAGTTCGTGTAACAGTTTCTTCCGTGCAAAGAATCTTCTAGGATTAAAAGCAAATGCACCCGTCAACGATCCAAACGTTCTTCATGAGATTTCTATTAGGCTCTTTCATGATTAAAAATGCTACCCAGTTATTTTTGTGTTGTAGTATTTGTTGCCGCAATAGGCAAAGACAAATTTTTAGATCCCTTTTCACTTTTGTTTGTCAACCGATTTTCTTACCAAATTCACACAGAAAAATACACAATGTAAAACCAGCGAAAACAAGGTTGGTTTTACATTTTTCGTTAATGATTGTCGTTTCGTGTTAAATCAACATAACTTTACGATAAATTGCAAACAACAGCAGCACATGTAAATATAACATGCGAGTCTTATTGAATAAAAATGTACCCACATTAAAATAATATGACGAATCTTGTTGAATCAAAATTATTTCAGTTTGACACAATATAAATTACATATTGAATGAATATGTTTTCAGCATGATACTCATGTTGAGTTAATACGATTCAATGATTGATCGATCTAACACGAAATTCTTTAAAATAAAACCGATACTCATATTAAAATACAACTAAATGTTTGTTGGTTCAAAATAATAACCCATAAAAATGTAATAAAAACGATTTCTAATATGTATTTAATTCCTTAATATTAAGCTATTGCATAGCTTTTTTCGCGGGCTTTGAGCGCGGCGACCGAATCAAGAAATTCCTTAACGAAAAAAACCTAACACTATGTTTTTTCTTATGTCTTTTGTTTTTTTCAGTATTTGAATCTCCTAGCGTATGTTAACCCCTAAAGTATGCTATTGATTTCATTAATATACAGTAATGCCAGAACAGATTTTTACATGTAGGAAAACACAAAATGGCGTACTTACGAGCAATCGTGGTTGACAAAAAATGATATACACAAGCAAACAGACAATTCGTAGGTTTTTAAGCGGTATTTTCCAGATATTTAGAGGATATCAAGTCTCAAACTTATGTTTCTTATTTCATTTACCATAAACCTATTGTTTCAATGATAAAAATTCCTGAATTACCTTCATGTATTGTAAGATAATAAAAATATTTTAAACGATATTAACTTCTCATTTATTCAATAAAAGAAAAAAATTAGTTTCTTATCGGTCACCACGCTCAAAAACTGTAACTTGAATTAATATCAGAGAAAAAACTTGAATTAATTTTTAATAATAATAATTAATAATTATAATTGCATAACTTGGTAAAAAAATGCTATGCAATAGCTTTGCCGCGACAGTTCCCGAGTGCCACACACATTTATTTTATTTACCTACATTTGGTGCTAACGCTAAATCATCAATAGACCTTAGACTATATTTTTGAAAAGTTTCAAACCTTTTATCTTATACGAAAACTTAAAAAAAACCAATGAGAATTTCTTATACTTTTGTAATTTTTGAAATTCTCTTTGAAATTTGTGGAATACTTATTTGCAATGTTAATTTAAAATGTAGAAATGTTGTAATTACACTACTCAATGTTGATTTTATCAAATCCACAGTTGATTTAACGTAATAATTTTTTTATTTTACTACGAAGCTGAGTTGTGTAAATTCAACATTGCACAATGTTATTTTAGCTACGAAAAATGTTTAATCTACTATTTGTTAGTTCAAATTTAAGTTTATAAACATTCAATCAATATGAATATACGTTAGCTTTCAACGAAGTCAATATTTTTCCAAAAAATTACATGACATGAAATCAAAATTCGTTTAACCTGGCGGTCGAATTTCGATCACTGAGCGCTGTACTCTAGTAAAATGAATTTCTCTTGGTCAAAATAAAAATCCGGTCTGTAAAACAAACTAAATGAGCACGTCAAGCGTTTTCCCCTTGTCAAAAATTCTCATGCTCATACAAAATGTCTGTCGATGTCCCGTTAAGTAGTGACGTTGGCTGTTAAATTTTTTTTTCTGTTTTCATTTGTTATTGATACAAAGTAATGTCAATGAAGTGAGTTCAATTTCCAGGCAATTACATTAAATTTTTATTTATAAATTTCCATCTTTCCAGCGAATGGAATAACTGCCAAAATAATTTATATAGACCAGTTGTCAAAAAAATCCATATAAAAATCCATATAAAATACGTAGCAACTTTAAAAGAGAATTGAAAAAATGTCACGAAATAATTGCATCAGGTAAATTCTGTCTAAGTAAAGTTTTTTTTATATGTGAATTAGTTTTAATTTAAATTGAATTCTTTGAAAAAGCAATTGACTCCAAACATAGCGGCGGAGTGACAGATGGAAGAATTTGAAAGTAAGTCCATCCAAAGAAAATCAATTTATTCTTTCTTTTTTAAATTTGCAATTTCTTTGTTTGCGAAATACATAAATACTTCCAATCATGTAACTTTCCTTAAAACTTCGAGAATAACCGCAAGTTAAAGTAAAAAGTTTTCATTATCAAATATGTTTCTATCTTATTTCCTTAGATAGCATTGCTTTCGTCGTGGCCGCACAATTTCTCTAAAAGGGGAACCTCTGCAATACACCGCAAAAACTTTTTTCTTTCAGGGAATACCATTTCGAATCATTTTCGCATTACTTTATTTGTTTCGTCAAATACTAATAGCACGAATCTTTATACATTTCTTTAATAGGCAAAGCAAAAGTGTGTGAGTTTAAAAATACCAAAGAAATAGCACAATAATAAGTATTCCAGAAATCGATTTTTTCCCACACAAAGATATAAAGAAGGAAATATTTAATTGCAGTCACACAAAAGTAAAGCATACTTTGAGTTGAAAAAAATTCCAAGAAAATTCATGCATATTTGTGGGGGGTGTTAATAGCGTGATCCTGATACGAATAATAATAATAATAAAAGGGGAAAATTGAAATCCTGGCCTACATACATACATACATATACACACATATTAAGCTTAAAAACTTATTGCTGGCGTTATTACGAAATTACATTACTCGACAAATTTAAACATTTGGAAGAAGCTCTCTATTTTATAGTGAATACAAGTTTGTTGCTGTTAAGTTTGCCTTATCTTGCTTATATTACGAAGCACATTATATAAGCACTTATAATAATATATCGAGCATTTGCTGCAATACGGTAGTAACTCAAAATTTGAATATTTTGAGCTGGGTATGCAGAAATTTGGGGAAATATCTAACTGTTCAGATTCTACAGCTAAAAATGTCTGTATTGCCTCTAACTAGATATTTTCAACAATATTTATTTGCAATAATGAAATATTTCCTTTATGACAAGAAATTTACAAACAGAAGACAAATTGCGAAAAAAAATAATACAGCAATAATTTTTTTTGCTACGTTTTAGACACAAAAACACAACTGCATAATTTGTTTTCTTTTTTACTTGTTCGTATTATTTTACATTTCATCTTTGTTGAAAAAAATGAGTTATAATTTTTTCTTATACTAATTCGTTAAAAAAGAATTTACAACTTTTTTGTGTTATTATAATTTCTTATAATGTTTAAAATATAAAATTAAAACTTTAGGAAGAAAATAATTTGTTTAGAATTGAAACCGCCAATACTGAAGGATTGGACGATAAAGATACATATAATAAATTCTCTGAATGAACAAATATTACAAGAATCTACGTGTGAAAATTCATCAGCAGACAACGAACTCCAAAGCCCGATACGTGGAAGAAAACGAAAACGTAATAATCACCCTTATTCCAGTTGGCGACATCCACGTCACGTCAACACAATACCGAAAAATTGGAGTTTGTCTACCCGTTTTCGAAAACAACTGACTACTATTGACAGGCTCATGTTATTTTCTTGACATTAAAGAACTGAAATACTTTGTCAGTAGCACAAAATTATTTTCGAGAGCGAGTAGACAAGCTCCAATATTTTGGTTTTGTGTTAACGTGATGTCGATGTCGCCATCTGGAATAAGGGTGAATGATAGATGGAAACGGACAATGACAGAAAAACTAAGGAACAGCGGCCAAGAATACATCTCAAATTCTAAGCATAAAAAAGTCTGTCCGAAAAATGAAATTAAGTTCAGCATAATTTAAAAAAAATCTTAAAAGTTTATTTGCTACAACGCACTGTGGCTGAAAATCGTTTTTCATTGGCCAAAACTCAAATTTTTTTTTGTCACCGATTTTTAAAATTTTTACGCCCTTTTGCAGCTAATATATCCAGATTAAGGTAGCCAAAAAATTAGGTTAAACTATTGACAATTGTGAGCGTGGCATGCTGTCAAACTCAACGGTTTTTTTTAATTTCAGAAAAAGGTGTTTTTCTGTTGTTTTTTATCAAAAATAAATGATTACTACTCGCAAGCTATCATCGATAATGGCCTGCGGTCTTTTTTATAATGTTGGTAGGATTATAGTCTTTAGTTTTTGTAAGTGGTCAGAGCTCTAGCGTTTAATATTAAGGGCGTTACGGAATATTTATGAAACTACTATATTTTTCTCAAATTTAAACTTTAGTGGAATAGAACTTCTAGGGAACAAAAGGGAACAAGAAATGTATACCACCCGGAGAAAGGTGAAAGTGTCCTCTTTAACGCTATATATACTTTTGCACCCGCGACGAGCCGCCTGTAGAACACTTTTTTCATTTTAATGAAATTACTCCAAAGTACTCGTATACAATGGTGTATATAATTTTCACTTTTTTGCCTAAAAGTTTATGTTTTTTACTTTAGACTACGTAAAACTAAAAAAATTAAATATAATACCTGCGAAAGGGTTTAATGGCTTTGTTTTGATCAGCCAAAAATTGGTAATAAAATTATCACAAATTATCACAAAATTCTACAGTAAACATATGATCTGTTACTAAATTTACCTGTTATCAAATGTTAGGGTCAACCAAAGTCATAAGCAATTTTATAACAATAATCGCGATATTAAAGCACTAAAGAAAAAAAAATAACCCAACAACAACAACAAATATTGGCGAGATACTAATCAGTTTTACCTGATATTAAGGTCTGGACAACATGTGCAGTTTTGTGCAATTTAAGCACTACCTGCTATGAAATTAAAGATCAATGTGTGAATAACATGTATCTAAAAATGTATAAAACTACGGATTCGATAAGGGATTACTCAGTTAATCCTCTAAGTGTACGGATAAAACATAACAGACGCAAATAAAAATATTCAGAAAAATATGGAGAGCTTCAGTTATAAAGAACTGGCCGAAGAGTATTTTAGAAACAAAAACCAGGAAGATGTTCTTAGCTACGTTAAAATAAAATTAAACTTAAATTCGTGTAGCACCGAAATGCAAGAGCAATTATTTAATTTCGTAAAAGCACTAAAAAAACGCTACAAAGAAGTTAGCTACAGTAAACAAAAGTTTTATATAAAAAGTGCAACCTGGTTAGAAGGCCAACTTACTGTCGCTGCAGAAACAGCAAAGCAAGATAAGGGTGGAAGACCACGCAAATCATTAATGGGCAACTGCAGCGATAGATCTAAGAGGCGGAAACTTAAAGATATTAACGATGCAATTGGTTGTACAAATATAAAAGAATCTTTCCTACATCAATTACGATCACAGAACCAATTAACAAAAGTGGATATCATTGAAAAAGTTGTTAAAGCTAGTCCAGTGAGAACAAAACGGATTCTTAACAGTATACCAACTCCGAGTGATGTAATACAGTACACAAATGAGGAGGCATTAGCATTATTTCTGGATTTGAAATTAACAAAACAGCAATATATTAAGCTCAGACTGCGTGCGATTGAAAAAGGCTCAAATATGTATCCAGCATATCATCACATAACCGCTGCTAAAATGGACTGTTTGCCATCAAAGGACACTATTACAATCACACCAATTTCGGCAGAGGTACAACTACAATCTCTACTTGATCACACAGCCGAACGCTTGCTACAATCAATAACAGGAAATGAGTTAAAGAAATATGGAAACACAAAGTTAATTCTTTTTTGTAAATGGGGATGTGATGGTTCTTCGGGACAAAAACAATACAAACAAGCTGTATGTGAAAATATATCGGACTCAGATATGTTCATGGTATCATTTGTACCATTGCGATTGAAAAAGATTTTGGAAGATTCAGATCCTTCGACTAGTACAACGCAAACAATGGATATTTGGAAAAATGAGACACCATCTTCTACGAAATACTGCAGGCCAATCAAATTTGAATTCAAAAAAGAAACTCATGATGCCATTAGCAAAGAAGTTAGTGATATCAAGACCCAAATTGCAACACTACAGCCATTACAATTACAGTTAGATGGGCAGCAAATTGAAGTAAGCTACCAATTAGTGCTGACAATGATAGATGGAAAAGTAGGTCAGGCTTTGACTAACACGAAGGCTGCATCCAGCTGCATTATATGCCAAGCAACATCAACCCAATTAAACCAGGTCCCGACAAAATCATTAGATAATAAAGATGCATATGAATTTGGATTATCACCACTACATGCAAGAATACGACTTATGGAACACATACTAAAAATCAGTTATGATTTGGATTTCGGGTCTTCAGGATCAATAAGAAACAACGAAACCAACAAAGAGTTAAGAAGTGCAAAAAAGAAACATGTTCAAGATGAATATCGCAAATTAGGATTGATTATAGATCAGCCAAAACAAGGGTCAGGCAATACAAATGATGGCAATACCGCAAGAAGACTCTTTTCAGATCCAGAAACAGCATCTGAAATAACAGGAGTGGATTTAAACCTCATTTTCAGATTTAAAATAATCCTAGAAGTACTTGCGTGCAATGAAGAAATTGACTCTAGAAAATTTGGAGATTATGCAAAGGAAACTGCAAAAATATATACAACCAACTACCCATGGAGAAATATGTCTGCAACAGCTCACAAAATCCTTTATCATGGAGAAGATGTCATTAAATATCATTTGGTGCCACTTGGAGATCTATCAGAGGAGGCTCAGGAAAAAAGGAACAAGGATTACAGATTTTATAGAGAGCACAATACTAGAAAAATTTCAAGAAATTCAACAAATGAAGATCTATTTAATATATTATTGGCAACGTCAGATCCGTTTATCTCCAGTATTCGAAATCAATGGAAAGTGGAACATCGGGATTTAGATGAAGAAGCCAAAAAACTACTAAAGAACAGAGATAGCACAGAACAAAATATGGAATATTTGCAATCAATATTTGAGTCAAATGAATAATAATTATAATTGCCTTTCATTGTTATTTAAGTACGAAAAACATAGTATTAGTAAAAAATAATAATAAACGAACCTACCATTGTTACAAATGCTATTAAAATTTATTGCAGTTTTTATTTTAAAATGTTTTTAAAATTATCAAATTTGACAGCAAAAAATAATAAATTTTTCTGTAGTAATAGCAATATTTTTAGATAATATTATTAACGTTTTTTTTAAGTGTAACTATTCTTTGAGTGTAAACAAATTTGCAAATTTGTCAGCAAAAAATTTTAAATTTTTCAGTAATAGCAAAATCTCCAGTTGATTTTACTATTTTTTTCAGTGTACAATTTTTTTAAGTGTAACATAAAAAAAATTCCATTATTACAAAAATTATTTATAATTATTATTAATTTCCAAATATTCAATTTTTTTAATAAATAAAAAAATAATAATTCCATATTTCACTCTAAAAGTTAAAAAAAATTCAAAAGTTCAACTTTGACCTAGAATTCCTTAAAAAGTCCTCAATCAATTTTAATAAAATTTAAACTGAGTCAAGCTGAACTAAATATCTATCCAATAAAAAAAAAATTACTTCAATATTTTGATCGGTTCAAAAGTTACAGAGTTTTGGCCAATGAAAAATGATTTTCAGCCACTGTGCAACGATATATTCCGAATTAATTAATAAATTTTTGTTAATTTTGTGACAATAACGATAAATCATTGATAGGTTGATACAAACTACTTAAATATAAATAAATATTTCATATTTTTAATAATTGTTGACCTTTTTTTTAATTACAAAACATTCCTCTTTATTTAAAAACTTGCAAAAAAAAAACTTTAGTAAACGAAAATACTATCAAAAAGATGGCTGAAAATTTCAAATGCATTTTTCTCAGTTCACGATTTTTTTAATTACTATGGTATTGCACCAAAGGCTCGATATGTATATCAGTGCTTTTCACCAATAACGACGTGTCTTAAAAAAAGTGTGTGCAGATAAAAACAATTATGCCGATGTACATAAATAAGTGCTATTTATTAAGCGAAAAATGTAAAAATACAGTAGTAACTCGATTCTTGCACATACTTGATACTTGCACACCTCGATTCTTGCAACATAGAAATATTTTTCACTACGCACTCAGTACTTGCGACATCCGAAAATTTTGAACTCGATACTTGCAACACTTTTGTATTACTCTTGCGTGCTGCTTTGTTTACGTTTTCTTAGACTGAATACATTTCGGGAAATCCCCATCGTTTTATGCTGCTGATGAAATGTTGTAATCAGTTTTAAGCTGACTATTGAGAGGTGCGGTGTCATAATGGCAAAGAAAAATTTAAGTTTTTTAGCTAATGCGTGGAATGCCCTTAATGAGTCTTCAATTCGGTCATCATTTCAAAAACTATTTAATAAATCATCCGACTGGGATAATGAAGATGTCTTTCCTCTTTCAGAGTTACGTTTTCAGCTAGCTGACGATGCATTCAATATCCAATCCATTGCAACTTTGCAGCAAATATCACACAATGATAGAGCAGTGTACCGATGATGACCTTACTGATGGTGAAGCAACCGGTGATGTGGTACTCAATACGAAGCAAGTTACATCGGAGGAGACTATATCAGCGTTAACATTTGCTTAGAATGGGCGGAGCAAAACAATGCTTCATTAGACGATATTATGATGCTCCAGAGACTAAGAAGCAGTGTAGTACTGAACGAGCGACTTTGTACAAAACAAAAATTTTTTTAATTCCACATAAAATATGTATCTACTGTTATACGAATGCGTTGAACTTAAGTGTTTTGAATTGAAATATTAATATTGGTTTCTAAACAGATGTGCACATATGTATGTATATCGGATATAAATGAAAGTGATTGTAAGACGTCCCATACACTTGTAATACATACATACATATGTATAATTGTATTGAATGGTAGTGCAAAACGACGATAGTATGACCAATACGATGTTCAATAATATTGTATAATGTACGGGCCGCTTAATGCGAGCTGAATCATGATTAGGGTAATCGATTATTCGATACCCGGAAAACGGTTTTCGAATATTTGCAATTAAATGCTAGGAACGCAACCATTCGTCGTTCGAATTTTCTGCAGCGAATAATAGTCCCACAAAAAAAAATACATTCGACCGCCAGTTTAAATTAACAAATATGTGAGATATAAAAGCAAAACACAAACATAATAACTCTAAGAGCCACTTTCTGACTTTGAGATTAAACCTAATTTTATTCTCTAATTAGCTAATCTGACAATTAAATTAATCTAGTATCAAATGAATATAATGTTTTTGGGTGGTGGTTTCAACCCTGTAGTATTACTATATTGAATAACATAAAATGGCAACATTTTCTTGCAACTTTCAAATTTGTTAGTCCCCTTTCACATATCGACAATTGAAAGACGGACAGACGAAGTTTGTAGAAGAAGGGGCAAAGATGCAGAGTGTGTAGTACATGACCCTCTGTACCGGACATTTTTGGTTTCTCTTTGTTATTTTCGCAATTTTCACTTTGTTGCTTTATATTATATTTCTCAAGTCCAAGTCATCTTCTTCGGGAGAATCTTCTCATTTTGTGCAATAATAAACTAGTTTTTATTTTTTTAATCAAATTTCCTTTTCATAAAAAATTGTTTTATATTTGTTTATTTATTTGTTTATTTATGAAAAATATAATCTATAAAAAAATTTATAAAATATATAAAATGGCACGGGTAACTAGACCATTAGCGCCCGAAAAAGATACAAATGATGTTAAAAATTATACATTAGATTTCAAGATATGCAAAAGAAATTAAATATTTTCAGAAAAAATAAAATAGAAAATAATAGAATCAGTAGAAAAGAGTCATACATATGTATATCTCTGATGTTGTGCTTCAGCAGACATCTTCTGATTTTATATGTTTTTGGTAATTTAATTAAGCTACAGAATAAAATAAATACGTAATAATAAGTAAACAAACTGCGAAAATGGATAAAAATCTAATATGAAAAAATTTCTGTCTGTCTATTAATTTCCAATATATTAAAGCTTCAGGCAAGAACAAAAGAGAATTAAAAAAATGTCCGGCAAGAAATTTCGCATATGTGAAAGGGGACTGACTTATCGAAATAATACGGGGTTTTTTACAGAAGAAGAAAATGCGCGAATTTAATCATATCAATTAATTTTCGAGTGATGAATGAATTAACTACTTTTAACAAGTGATGTGGATTCAAGAATATCGGCGAATTTTACAACTAGTGGGGTGTAATAAGGTTATTATATATTTCGGAATCACTAAAATCTTCCCCTCCACTAGAATAATCCATTTTTATTTGTTTTTTTTTAATTACGCCTTTTTTGTTCTGTTTTCATTGGTTCAAAAACACAAAGGGATCATAATTACTTTGGACCCAAGTGGGCTGGTACTCTTTCTCTTATTTCTTCAGTGGCAACCTGTTAACCTAACCTATTGCTTCAACAACTGTTTATGTTAAGCATGTGTATGCTGACAGTTCTAGTTTAAGATTAAACCACCACTAATGGCCGCTTAAACTAGCAAGCAAAACCATATAATCGACTACCAAAAAACCACAAATAAACATTAAGACTTAATTTAATCTCTAATCTCGAAGTTCAAAAATGGCCCTTTGATAGAACAAGGACTAAATAACAATAATATATAATAAAGAAATACATAAACTATCGAAAAACGAATTTGATTTGGCGGTGACGCAGTAGTGCCACCTATACCTATAATTATACTATACAGTATATAAAGATTATATATGAAGATTACTTACGGTTGTTTATGCATGACTTCTCCAACATATCTAAAGATGTAATAATTACAAAGTTTTGATGTATGATGGAAATGAGCGATGAAGAGAGCACGGGGACAAACGCATGAAAAAGAATGATTTAAGAAAGAAAGAAAGAAAAAAAGGTAACACAAAAACATTTACAAAATTTTACATTAATTATAACAGAAAGTACATTCAAGGTAATATACTGAAATACATATGTATGTAATGTATGTTTGTATGTAAGTAGAAACTTACTGCACAGGGGAAGCACTAGGTTGTGGTGGAGGACGTTGACCAGCTTCTGGATTGGTTTGAGGACCGGTAACTGGGCGGTATTCTAATAAATTGTAAGTTTTCCAAAACAAAAATTCCCGATAATATTTTAGGCCCTCATACAAAAGAGCCATTATAAAAATAGCAAACATGGAACCCAATAAACCACCTATACTATCTATTTTCCACCAATCGAATAGAATAGTTTCAGAGTAACCAAAATGGAACTGAAAAAAAACCAAATTTTTACATATTATTAAAAGAAAGAAAGAAAGAAAGAAGAAAAAAAAGGAAAACAAAAATATAGTATTAAACTTACAGACATCGACATGGCATGGTGCATCATAGTCTCACCACTGCTCGAAGCTGGCATATGATGGTGGTGGACACTAGTTTCATCATGGTGGATGTGTACATCGGCGGGCATTTCTGTAGTAGTTGTGGCTGACATTATAGCTGAATGATCCATTGTGACGTGATCATTTAAATGCATAGAATGATCGGCTACAATTATTGGTAATTTTTTTAAACAAATAAAAATTATTAAAATAAAAATAAAAAACCTATAACAAGTCTGCAATGGAATGAGAGAATTTGTTTATGTTTTTTTTAATAAAATATGGTTGATATGCTGCAAGAAATATTTGTAAAATAAAATGAACTAAATAATTAAAAGATATAAAGATTTATTATTTTTTTTAGTTGTGAAACTGCTTGGGGATTTTTCATAATAAGAAGAATGAATAGAAAAAACTTCGGGTTCTATACGAACACTTTGATTTTATAGTGCGGGGAGAAGGAATGCCATAAGCCCTTTAAATTAGGTGTTTCAGGAGTTTCTTATTCTTTCCGGATTATTAAATCGATTTTAGAAATAAAACACTTGTTCTTTTTTGAAAACGGACTGTTCCATGACTACATTACATAGGACATAGGGTTGTAACTAGACGATTTTAGCTGCAATGGACCGATCACAGGAGTGTTTTCCATATAACTCTAAGAGTTTTATATGAAATAAAAGCCGAGAGGTGATATATCATGTCACACTTTATATACTAACAATAAAATTTAATTTCTTCCTTTAGAACATTTTAGCATAATTTTGTTTACTTATTTAGCATTTCCTGATAACACCGATAACGAACAAACAAAACAAGTCTACGTTCAGACTATCCAAGTCTTATTGACAGGAATCTTAAGTTTCGTTCTTTGAGCTTTCATTGGTGTTCACACAATGCAGGTCTTGTTGACCACATTTACTTGCAACTAACTTCGGGCTTAAAATTACGAATGAGAAACGTAATGACAATAAATGAACCTGAGCAATCGTTTCTTTTTCCCTCGTCTCTCACCTCTATAAAGTAGCAATTATGTCAATAAGACATGATTCGTCTGAACAAGACTAATAGTTTACATCCGTAGAGCAGAGCCATATAATTTTCAGGTTGTGCAATAGAGATAAAATTAAATTTTTCGCGCTGTCTCTTTTACTCTCCTTTAAAAATTACATTTGATGCCATATGCTCGGGCATCGATGTCAGAGGATGGATGAAACATGGACATGAGCGGCCTACATTAGCCATATGTGATGTTCGTCTTGATGTTCATATAAAATTAATGGCTAATGGACACCTCCAGTTACGGCTTGCTTCTCTGATAAGACTGCCTTTCTACAGGCAAAGTTTACTTTGACAAGGTCTTTTGAATTTTCATCAGTTCCCCACACGCAAAGTTTACTTTGACAAATTTTATGATCTTTTGTTGGATAAACATGCAAACCAACCACACACCAAATACAAGTATATGTAAACGACAAACGAAGAAGAAAACAACTTTGCGAGTACATACATCAAAGTTTGTACTCACCACCCCCCTCTTTCCTTCCATTTTCACCGACAAGTCCAAGACTTTGTCTCGGTTCACATTACAAAAGTTTTCTTTCTGAAATTTCTCTAATTCTCTTTTAAACTTTCATTTGTGGCTACACATTGAAATTTTTTTTAATGAAATTTAAGATTTTTTCATGTTTACCTTTACATTATTTTTCTTGTTTCACATTATTTTTTTTTTGTACATAAATTTTTGCTGTCACCAGCATGAAAAAAGGAAAAGTAAAAGAAAATCTTAAATAAAGCTACAGCCAACTTCAGGTTGACAATTACGAATTACAAAACACAAGAGAATTTTAAAGAATATGAGTATACTATAAGAGTATACTTCTTCCGAATATTCTCTCCTCTTCAACCAACAACCTAAGATTTTCTGGAAGAAAACTTTCATATGTGAGTCGAGACTTTGCAAAGTAAACATTACCTGTGGAAAAGGGGTATACAATGCATTGCTCCAACAGTATGTGTCGGCTCTTTTGTTGTTATGCGTTTATTTTTCCTACCCCATCATTCACAACGTGTCATAAAGAACATAAATAGTTCTAAAATATTGATAATCTAACTAAATTGCAAATATTTATTTGCGACATTTTGCAAATACTTGTAATATTTTTATATTTTATTTTTTAATTTTATAAAATTTTCAATTGATGATAAATATTATGATTGAAGTCCTTAATAAACTCACCATGATTCTCTAACGTATGCTGTGAATGATCCATAATTTAAAAAAAAGAAAATCCTTTATATATATTTTTTTTGTCCTTCAATTAAACCGCTGTTTAAATAATAAATTTCCTGAAAGTAAAAAACAAAAACCAAATTATTATAAATTTGTTTTCTTAAGTTACGACTGATTAAACTTAATTTCACCGATATTTAAAAAAAAATATTTTTATGATTTAACAATAACTTTTAAAGTCCAGCAAATTCTATTTTTATATTTTTTTGCATGATTAAGAGAATCAATTGTGCATAAAAAAATACATTCATAATTACAAAGAAAACGCAGCTGTCAAAATAATTTATGTAAATAAGAAGGTATTTAAAAAAAAGTTAAGGCGGATACCAATTCAAAAACGATTTTATCTTTAATATTTAAATCAATTAATGGAAACAACAAGCGAGATTGATTATTCGAATCAATAAAAGTTATCAACTAAAGTTTCCAAAAAAAAATTTGCTTCGTATTGACATTCTACAATAAATTATAAGTATAATATGTATTAAGTAAATTTGTTATGGAAGAAATTACTTATGTTGAAAATTTTTGGAATCTGAACAGAACGTATTCAAGAAAAATAACGGAAGCAACGATCTATTATAAGCATAGTTGGGCAAAATACATGGTTTGTGGTATCTAAAATACAAAATACTTACACATCATGTATGTATTTAATATACAAAATACTTCCATTTCATATATGTATTTAAAATATAAAATACACCATTTTTATTCAAACCAAAAAATACATTAGATAAAACTAATCAACAAAACAATTGTTACCTTTCATAAATATCAGATTTTTGAATGTACTCGTAGCATCAGACAAACTGTTTCTTGTTGGAGAATAAATAAAACCTGCTGAAGAAAATAATCTTTCTACAGATCCTGACGAGCACAAACTTGTATTAAATTCTATGAATACTCTTTTTATACTTGGATAGCTGTCAAGAGTGATAATGTCTTTGCTCTTGTCACTGAGGAAACTAACAAATTCCAACTCCAAATATGATGTCCTAGATTCACCATCATCCCTATCTACGAAAACAACAAAATCGCCGTCTTCTTTACTGGTGCTTCTACTCTAGGTGTCATTTTAAGATTTTTGTAATTTTCCTCCAGAGTATAAATTGCAAGATTTTGGATTCTTTGGCTTTCTTTTGTCGTGATGTTTTCTGGCAGCCAACGCATCTTATAAACAGGATAATAACAGGAAGCCAAAATAGCTCTATTTATTTCCGTTGATAGGTTAAAAACTTATCGAATCTTTTTTTCCAAGCTCTCTTTTAGTAGCTATAGGACTTAAATCTCTTAAATTGTTTCCATTTAACCGACTTAATCTTGTTCTAATAGACTTTAAAGTCGGCAAAAGTTTTCCGTAATAACAGTTACCCTGAGGGTAATCTAAAGCAGTGGCAATAGGTTTCAAAACTACAATGAATTCCTCTAAATATTCCAGTTCTATAGCCGCGAAAGTGCCTTCCTAACTTAACTTACCAAATAATTCATTTATTTTGGATTTACTTTTCATAAGTTGACCTATAGAATCATCCAGACAAATATTGCAATTTTTTTGTATGTATTTAAAATACAAACTACTTCTATTTATTGTATGTATTTAAAATATAAAATACTTGCAGAATATGTATTTAAAATACAAATACGTATTTCAAATACAGTAAAAATTCGATAATCCAGATAAATGATTGCAGACCCAAATCCGGAGTAGGAGTATTTATTAAAAATTATAATAATTCATAGCAAAATCGCTTTATATCTGAAATAGTGGAAGGACCAACTCCCTATCTGTCAGCCAACACCCTTCCACTCATACCATTACTAAGTTCTTCAACAATTTTTACTTTATCTAAAATAGATAAAGTCTTGTGTGCTCTCTTCAATGAAGGCATTGTGCATCAATACTAAACTAAAAACGCATGTGCAACGTTCCAAAACATACTCATATCAGAATATTCTAACTGTATTTTTCAAAGAATGCTGTGATTTGAATAAATAAAAACTGGTGTTATTCAATCCGGACTATAGAGTTGCAATCAATCCGGATTATAGAATACGCAATGAGCTGCAAATTCTGTGCGGAATACCGAATATTCCGGATTAGTGGAGTCCGGATTATCGAATTTACACTGTACATGTATTTCAAATACTGCCCAGCCCTGATTATAAGTAATAACTATTTTATTTTCATTCAATCAATTCAGTACTACACAAAAACGAATAACGCTTATTGTATTCATTAAACCTTATTTATCAGTTATGCATGCAAGATTCTTACAAGTATTTATATAACAATGATTATAAACTTACATATGTACATACATATATGTACATGTTTTGAAAAACGTGAAAAAGGAGGTGTTTTTTACAATTCCTTAAATTTTATTTTCTAATGTAAAATGTTTTTAATTAACTAAAGTGTTTAAAGAAATTTAAAAATAAAATTTAAGAATGTTATTTATTAATACTTTCTTTAAAACAAACTCAAAGAAGCAAGAATGTTGTAGGGCTAATTAAAAGTTAATTGTAAATTGGAGATTTTTCAAGTTATTTAATAATTTATTTGCGTTGAAATAATAAAAATAATTCTCGTACAAATAAGTCTTTAATTTACATACAAAAAGTAGTTAAATGCATGAAAACTGATAAGTAGTGTTCCATATTCCCTAAAAACTGTCTCATGTCTCATATGTTGTACGAAATAAAATCGCATTTAAATAGATTACAAAATAACTTTCCGACATTTTGTAATGTGTATATAATCTAGTACAAAATGTTAAAAGTCGAAAATCTCCAAACGTTTATAAGGCCGAGTAGTACTTTGTGAATGTTTGTGGAAATTTCTAATACTTTATAAGTCTTTTTTTATTTTAAAAATCTCAAAACATGTTAGTGTCTTCCTACATTTGCAATTTCCTCAAGAAAATTTTCGCCGGTGGAAATAAATTCCTTGGGCATATTTTTAATTGGGTTGATTATATCAACGTTTATTTTGATGTTTTGTTTTAGTTTATTAAGAACTAAATTTTTCCGTCTCTGTGTTTACAGCAAACGTAAGCAACACTTTTTTTGCAGCGATGACGGCTTTTTTAAAATTGCGAAGCGATTCAATAAGTCTAGGGACATACACGACGATTTTAATTGCCCTGCTTTTTTAGAATTTTCTTTTGAAATTGCTTTTCTGTCCACACACTACAACTTCTTCGGCAATTTTTATGTTTTGTTTAGCTTTTATTTTCTTATAATTTGACATTTGTGCTTTAGCCGTAAAGAGCAACAATAAAAATAAATACATATGTACATACACAAATTAATTTAAGTGGCTTTGTTTGAACACTAAAATATTTTTTTTGTACTATTTTTATTTTTAAATATTTAAAAACTTTAACTTTTGTGTTTAATTAAAATTATAAACTATTTACACACCAAGATACATACATATATTAAAAACAGGTATACTCGATAGTACAACAACAACAACATTAATAAAACCACACGTATTTTGTTTTTGGAAAAACTTTCTAGGGATGTCAAACAATAGCTGTATTTTTATGGCCTTATTCACAAAGTATTAATAAAGTTATTGTAGGTTTAATGTTGGATTTTTATATGGCAAAACCGGTTTTAATGTACATATTAACTTTATTAAGTGTTTGTGAATAAGGCCAATAGTATTATTATTTTGAAAATTTTTTATATTTTTCTTTTTAGGACACACAATTCAGTTAAGTAAACACAAAACGAAAATTATTTTAACAATTTTGTATTAAAAGTAAACAAATTTTGACAGCTCTGGGAGACAAACTAATATAATCACCTGATCACTTAAGACTACCTGTTTTTAATACATCTTGTTACACACCAAGAAGCGAAACACCAAATGAAATGAAATGTCAAATATTCAACAAAAGAAAAAAACCAATGAGAGAATTGCTTGAAATAGCCAAATATCGGCGATTATTTTCAACTTTTTATTCTCCTCAGCGCAAACTGAAAAACCATATATAAACGCAAGAATTGCCCAGCTAAAATCGTCGTGTGTGAACACACACTAATCGTTAAAAAGTAAAAAAAATAAATTTTTTTTTTCAAAATGTCTGCAAAATTTTTTTATTGATACATTTTATTCGCCTTGAACAGAGTTGGTTTTAGCAAACCAAGAAAACATTTGTCAAAGCGATTTCTCTTGCGGCTACCTGCTATGAATTCGCTTTGATATTTCTAAAAAGGAATGTAATAGGGCTTTTAACACTGAACAACATATTCGTGAAACGCATGGAAGATGTTGAAAACGTGA
Organism: Gymnocheta viridis; assembly: GCA_956483585.1. Taxonomy (NCBI): domain Eukaryota; kingdom Metazoa; phylum Arthropoda; class Insecta; order Diptera; family Tachinidae; genus Gymnocheta; species Gymnocheta viridis. Next base: position 14,338,973 of record OY101443.1, read on the forward strand.
AAAATGAATTTACATTTGCAACATCTTTCATCTCTCATATGTTTAGCTGTCAAAAAAATAAAAGAAAAAGACGCATTTTTGTTAAAAAAAATTATAAATATTAAAAATTGGGGTTAGAAAAAGCATTAATCATTGGAGTAGTTACAAGAACGAACCCAAATTTTAATGCAGTACATTGAAATATTGATGTCACATTCTGGAATAAGATGACGATGAAGAAAAATTTGTGGTAGACATAAGTTTGTTTATTTTCTGCAATGTCAGTTTGCTAGTGATCGCAAAAATAAAATCGAAAAATGAGAAAAGATCATCTTCAATAGATGTAGAAAGATGTAGAAATTTTGCCCTGTAAAATTCTTATGGGAAGATGTTAACATCTTTGCAAATTGATGAACGATAAAAGATGAAATATGTGGCTCGGTGGGAAAAGCCTATAATGCATATGTAAGTATATACATATGTATGTACATATTTAAGTTTATTCTCAAAACATCTCTTATAAATAAACCATGTTTTAGAAAATATACACACAAAGATAAGAATACTAATTGCATATAATGAATAAAAAGAAATCAAAAGCAACCAATATGTGTTAACTATTGTGCAACAAATTGTTGCAAACATTTACATATCTATGTACGTAAGTACAATTAAATCCAAATTAATGCTATAAATAATATAACAAAAGAAATGTTTATGCAATGGATGTTTTAATATTTAAAATATGTGTTTTAACATTTAATATGAAAGAAGAAAGTTTTAGAAAAAAAACAGTAGTACATTTTTATGGCATTAAGAAGAATATATTAAAAAGTAAAAAAGCACATGAGTGTAAGAGTATAATAGAAAAATGAAAGAAAAAATATAATAGAAAAAGAATTGATAGTAATATTTTGTTTTAATGAAAATTTAGCGAAGAGATAGGAAGAAATTTTGATTATTTTTTGGGCGACACTACAATGCATAAATTACGGACTAATTGCTAACAAACATAGCCGCACATAGCAGAATGTAATTAATACACTCAGCTATTACTTTGAGGGTTGCGTGTTCGATTCCCAGCAAAGACTCTGTGCGTGTTTCTGCAGAGAAACCAAATTGTTTTGTTTTTGTGTTTAATTTTATATAAAAAAAAAATTGCAATAATTAAAATTACTGAGTGCAAAAATGTAGATGCACAAACAACTCTTGTTTACGAATCCATTTTGAAAAGTGAGTAAAAATCTGAAAATATTGTAGTTTGTCAACATTTCAAAATAGTTTGATTAACAAAAACAATAATATATTTTTTAATATCCAACTAGCAACAACAAATAATCGACACTTTTATCGTTAGAGCAATACATATCGCTCCTTTATTGCAACGTAGTCATATCTCAAAAAAAAACTCGTTCGTCAGAAAACGAGTTTAAAGTTTTTAATTTACACACACATTAACGGAAAAATAAAGAAGTATTCTCCCCTCAAGGGGTGGGTAAGCCCGATATTTGTATGAATTTTTCACACAAGATGAAGTACCTACGAAGTGATGAATAGTTTTGCATTCTTAACCCAGAAATCACGTTTGTTGAGATATGACTAAGTTGCAATAAAGGAGCGATATGGTGTTGCATTGTTGTTACCGTTACTGTTATTATTATTATAGAGTTTCTAAATCTCCCAATCTCTGTGAGATTGTAAAATACCTGTCGCGGGCTTTGCCAAGGGACTAGGCTCGGATGGTTAACAATTTTTTTCTATTTTTTATTTTTATTTTTCTTATTGCGTTTGTAGGAAGCGTCTTGCAATGTTGCATGTATTCAAGATCACAGACTTCTGAATAGTCCCCAGGGTGTCGTTGAGGTTGTATTTTTTAAGTTGGACTACAAGATTTCTTGGTATTAGTCCTGTGGCAGATATGACGATTGGCGCTATATCTACCCTTTGCACATGGTACATAGATTTATGTTCATCGACAAGGTACGTACATTTTTCGATTTTCGTGTTATATGTTGACTGGATGTTATTGTTTATCGAACAGAACGATGTCCGGCTTGTTAGCTCGTATGGTGCTATCTCTGACTATCGATCTGTCTCAGTATAACTTGGCATTGCAGTTTTGGACGACAGGTGGCGGCTCGTACTTATAGTATGGGTGCTTTTCTACCCCAATCTTGTAATTTTTTGCTAAGCCTTGGTGGATGATTTTCGCCACCTGATTATGTCTCGCAGAGTAGTCATGCGATGCTAAGCATTCACCTATGATATGGTCGATGGTCTCTGTGTTGTTTTGACATCGTCGACATATATAATTTTCTAGGTTTTCCCTCAAAATATATTTTCGGTAATTCCATGGGCTATTACTTTGTCTTGGATGGCTGCGAAAAAATACCCCTGCCGTAACAACATGTTTGAGCTGGTTTTGTCGATTAAATCTTGTTCCATTTGCAATGGGTGCATGCTATGTAGAGTTTTATTTTCCCATGCTTCTATTAGTTCCTCACGTGTCAATACGTTGGCTGGCTTTTGGATCTGTATCGATTTTAAGTTGAGCGGGGTGTAGTTTTTGTGCGCTAGGCACACTGTGCGGATTAAATCCGACGTTTCTGTTTGTGTTCTAAAATATTCTCTGAAGTTGTTTATCTGAGAAAAATTAAGATTCGGTACATCGAATGACCCTCTTCCGCCATCTTCATGTGAAAGAGTGATTCTTTCCAGTGCACTTCGCGGGTGGTGACAACGAAACTTGGTTAGGGTAGTCCTTACTGAGCTTGATATTTCATCAAGGTTTATATTTGACCAGTGAACGACACCGAACGAGTATATAAATAGTGGGATAGCCCAGGTGTTAATTGCTTTTCGCTTATTGCCACCATTTAAGTGTGACGTGAGAATTTTGACTAATCTCTGTTCAAACTTGCTGCGTAACATTGTCTTAATTTCCGATTCCGGAATTCCTTTCAGTTGTAAGAAGCCAAGGTATTTGTAGCTGTAGTCTTTGGTCAAATTGGCCATGATGTTGTATTTGGTAGCCCTCGGTGTCATTTTGAATCTTTCCATTTTTAATATGGATCGTTCTGCATTTTTCAATACCAAATTCCATTCCAATGTCGTCACTAATTCGCTTGACTACTTGTATCATACGGTGTATTATTATTATTATTACTATTATTATTATTATTACTATTATTATTATTATTGGTGTGGTAAGCTGCAAACATTTGTTGATTTCTGGTGGAATGCCTCAGAGCACAGTGAGCGAAATAATTTTTAATTTATTTATAATTTTTTTTTATTTTTTTTTGGTTCATTTATTTTTATTATTTTCTACACTTTGTTGTGAAATATTTAATCAAAGTTTCCAATAAAATATAATAATACATGTACACGTATGTACATACATACGAATGTATTTATATATGTATGTACATAATTAAGTCATATTCAATATAAAGCAATTATTCAATAAAAAATACTACAGCAGACCAAGAGCTATTCGATGTATGAGATTTAAAATAAAATGAAAAAATCTTCCAATAATATGTGATGCAGCCGCGAAATTATTTTAAATAGATACATTTATGTAAATATGTATGTATGTAGACACGAGTGAGAAAAAAATTCACTGAATAGATTTGTAAAAATATTTTGAAAGGTTTGTGTTTCAAGTTATAGAATAAAAAACACAATTAACCTTATTAGTATGTAAAAATTTAAAAAAAATAACTATTGTTTATAATCTCTCACTTCTTATTTTCAAAGCATTTAATCTCCAACTAGGTCAAAGTGAACTTTTGAAAGTACACACGTGTATTGCAAACAATAGTGTTTAAAAAAGAATGAACATTAACAACAAAATTAAGATTGTGCACATCTGTGTTAAAACCCGTTTAAAAATATATAAATATTTCCAAAATCGGTTCAGTATTACGGCCGCAGAAGGGATCTAAAGAAACGTGTTTGCCTATTAATAATATAGATTAAGATTTTTTTCGTTTTATCATCATTATGGAGAAAAATATGATTCGTCAATACATGAATTTTAATACAAAAAAGAAAACTAAATAACAAGTTTTATTATAATATACTTACATATTATAAATACCCAAAAATCCTCAGCGAAAAAAGTGCCTTTTCCCCCAAAAAATCCCCTGGAGATTTTCCCGAAATTTGCATACACAATCAGCGTCGTCAACTTTTTATAACCAAAACGCGCCATACACCTTCTTAAAACGCGCTAAATCATGACGTTAACAGATATTCATAACCAAAACGCGGTATTCCCAAACGCGCTAAGTTAAATTTTGATGAAATTCGATGCATATATTAGAAAAAATTTAATATTTATTGAAACAAAATAATAACTCTACTTAAAATATTCTTTTTATATAAATTACACGTCAATTATTAAATCAATAGCTCTGTCTTCTTTTATTTAATATTAAACTTTTAGAGCTTATTCATTATAAATTATCAAATGTTTATTAAAGGTTTATGGAAGAGTTTTACATAAAAAATTTGTTTCATAAACCTATTATACTCTTTTAATAAGTAGTATAAATAAGGGCGTTAATATTTTCATTGATTAAAAGCATCAATAAGGAACTTTTTGATATTATAAAAAATTAATAAAAAAAATACTTTCATTTACACTGTCTGACCCACTTTCTGGCCACAAAACCGATTGTATGTAATACAGTTGAATCGCAATAGAGTGAACTAATTCGTGCAATGCCTGTTCACTCTATGGAGAATGTTCACTTTAAAGAATCTATAAAAAAAATATTTTTTATACAAAAAGGTCTATATTTATTAAAGAGTATTATTTACAAAGAAGTAAAGTAATTTTTAAGTTTTTTGCCTTGTACAAACATTTTTTGCTTTTCGCACCGCTAGCTCGCGAGATTTATGCAAAACCATTGGACAGTTCTTTAATTATTACTTGCTTTATTCTAATAGAGAGAAATTTTTTATTTATTTTTTTTTGTCATAATTTGTCATTTTATTACTTTTTGTCATAAACGCTTAACGAGAAAACAAAAACCACTAAAATAATCTAGCTCACTGTTTTGAAAGATCTTCAAAAAAAAGAGAAGAAAAGTAAAACAAAAATTTTTGCAAATTCAACAGAAATCTAAAGTTTACATAAAAAAGTATATAAAAAAACGATTACTTCTGTCTCTTTGTCAATTTTGTATAAGAAAAACAAAAGTTCACACTATTGAGTTGGGTATTGTTCACCCTATAGAATAACTAATGAAAGAATTTGGGAGTTCGTAATATCGAGTAGTTCATATTACAAAGTGTTCACTCTATTGCGATTCAACTGTACTTCGAATTATTATAGGATTCATTTGAATTTATTAACTACTAAAAACGTGCCAATTCAACGCGTTTTCTATTAAACGTTTAAAAGAGCTAAATCTAGCGCAAAACGCGCTAAATTGGCAACGCTGTCCCCAATCACAAAAGAAAATCCCCTATTTGGGGACAAATCCCCAAAAACATATAAAACAATTTTTTTCATACAAATGGATTTTGACAAAAAAATTGAAAAACTAGTGTATTGCACAGAATTGGCATTGGAAGATTATTCCATGGAAGACGAGTTGAACTTGAGAATTATGATATAAGGCAATAAGGTGGAAATTGCGAAAATAAAAAAAGAGAAACAAAAAAATGTCCGGTACAGACGGTCGTGTACGACATACTCTGCATCTTCGCCCCTTCTTCTACAATCTTCGTCTGTTTATCTTTCAATTGCTTATTTGTAAAAGTGAACTTATTGTGTCTTTATGAATATTGCAAAGCTTATACCCCAACAAACAAAAGGACGAACGTTCGACACATTGTACTTTTTCAGCAATACTGTATTAACTCAAAATTTTCAATAGAAGAAAAATACTTTTTGAATTTACATTGAAAATATATGAAAAATAATTTTTTTAAATGGAAATTTGCTTAATCTCAGAGCCAATGACTCTGGAAAAAGCGGGAGAGTATGGCATATTTGGAATAATTAATCATCGGAATTAATTTGTAAGAAAGGGATAAGTAGCACTTTTCGTATTCTAATTCTAATAATGCGGTTAAATAGTTGATATTCCTAGTCACTAGTATCCACCGTCAAAAGTGGTAAAATCGAACAAAAGAACGCTGATGAGATGGTGTAGCGACCTCGAAGTCAGTACTGATCCGTTCTGCTAGTCTGATGAATAAATTGTTTCAAATAAAGAGTACTCTGTTAATAAAATAATGAATTTATACAAAAATAATTTCTTAAATTAAGAAGAAATGGATAAACTCTGAGTTGAACTCAAGCCAAAATGTAGACAAATATATAAATATATAAATATATAAATAGATAATACGATTTTTTAGAGCGGTTAGTAATAAATATTATCTAGCAATTTTTTATAAAAAGTGAAAAAAATTTTGATCAAGTGCGATAAGTAAAATAATTCTTTCATATGCTTTCATACGCTCTCAATCCTTTTTGAATTCAAAGTGGAATTCCCCCATATTGTAAAACCATTAGATAGTGGTTGCTAGTTATGCCTTAATTGGAATTCATTTAATAATAAATTCAAATCTAAAACATCGAGTTCGTTCCCCTTTTTCAAACTGTCTTATAAAGACGAATAAATGAACGTAAATTAGGTCAATTTTGGTTTCATAGCACACATTGAAATTTGCAGTCCAAATTGAATTTTTTGTAAATAAAATTGATACCGTATATATGTATGTATGTATATTGAAACGATTAATTTGGCTCAAGTAAAAACCCGAGTTTACCCATTTTATTTATTCTAATTTTTTATTTTATTTTTATTAGAAAATTTTTTGGATAAACTCATTATTTTTATTAAGAGAGTACTATATATAGAACAATTTTTATTATTCATCAGACTAGCAGAACGGATCAGTACTGACTTCGAGGTCGCTACACCATCTCATCAGCGTTCTTTTGTTCGAATTTACTACTTTTGACTGTGGATACTAGTGACTAGGAATATCAACTATTTAACCGCATTATTTAACGAATTAGAATAAGAAAAGTACAAATTTATTCATTTTTACATGTTAAATCAATTTCGGTTAGTACGAAATCCCATCTCTGATGAATAACTACTCCACATATTCAAGTTTCTCTCGTTTATTCAGCCCCATTGGCTGCTGAGAATAAACTGTTTATTATCATGTTGTCTGGTTTTTGTCATTTGTAGTTGAATTTCTTTTTAGTATTCAACCAAACAAATTAATCGTTTCAATATACATATATACAATATATGTATGTATATAAGTTCGGCTAATTACTTACAAATATTAAAATTGATACCTTTACAAGGCAAATTGAACTACAAGTATTTGCAAACGCAATTAAAATTTCCAAAAGCTATAATTAAATTAAATTTTCTCCAATGTTCATGTAAAATGTTTCTTAATAAAAAAAAGCAATAATATTCATTAATAAATTATTATATACAAATTAGAATGAATTAGTCTTTATAGTGGATCTCTTGCAGCAGCCGATTGTAATTTTACTGACATGTTTAAATAATAGTTATTACTTGTTTGTTGGAGTAACACTTTCGACGGAATTATGAATAATATCTCTAATATGCTATTATTCGCTGGATTAGGCAACATGTTTTGCACTAAATTAAATTTTAGAGAAAACTTCTTCAATTGGGTTCATCGTTGTACATATATTGAACAAATAACCAGTGTTGCCAGGAATTACACATGTTTTTTTTGCAAAATAACGTGCTTTGATTTATTTATATTAAATATTTGACCGTTTTGGTGTAATTCTAAAATTTTGTTGACGATGAGTATATTTTCAATATATGTTATTTCAGGGCCATTTCATAAAAGATTATTTTTTTACATATTATTCCAACGATCTGTTGGCATTTTCCAAATTCTTCAGGAATTTTTTTATTTTTGTAGCTACATAATCTTCTTTAGACCAATTCTACACCATTCTCCTTAAAAATATCATAGTTTTATTTTGTATAAAAAGGACAATCACAAACAAAAACTTAATAAATTGAAAGCAAAAAAAAAAACAACTATATAAATTAAAATATCACAGCCAATTCTTATTTGTCGTCATCACAATAAAAAAGTAGTGCTCAAAAACGATAAAATTTTAAAGTACACATAAGTTACACATGCAGCCAATTACACATGGGCTACACATGAAAATAAAAATTACACATTATATGTGTAACTACACATAAGGAGGCAACACTGCAAATAACTCTCGTATTCAATTTCCATTGCTAATTCAGATGAAAGACTGATGTTTATATAAACTGACACACAGATACACTAATTAGAGGGTGCAGCGGACCACGAAAACATCATGTTTTTATTTGTTTTCGTTTGATTCCTTAAAAAATAACACATGTTCAAAAATTCATTTCTTAAGAAAATAATTTATTCAATAAATACTAAATTTAGGAACTAAATACTGATGGATTTGACAAAAAATAGCATTGGATTAAGAGCCAGGGAATGGGAAAAGGATAAGGAAAAACTGACTTTAAATCGCTCTCAATTCGAGAGCACACCCACATGTTTGCTGGGATATATAAATACAGAAGTATGTATGTACATATGTATATAACAAATAGATTATTATTATCTTCAAATGTCGTTTTTAATTCCAGTTGTGTCAATAAAGATGTACCTACATATATTGTTGACTGCATTGCTTAATACGCAATTTAAATTGTTTCGAATTGTTATCAACGTTTTTTATTTGTGGTTTTAAATAAAACCAAAACTGTTAGATATAAAGAAATTAACTTGTTTTAATATATTTTAAAAAAAGAATCGCGCTAGAAAAAGAAATAAAACAATGCTTAATTAATTTTATATCTTATCTTCTTTTTTTTGTTAACTTTCGAAAACTCAAATTGCAATAAGTTTGTGGTTGAGTTCGTAATTTAATTTCTTTTGCATAAAAGTTATAACAACAAAAATTAATCATATTCAAGGGCAAAAGTTGCATTGTGCTGCGCAATGTAACCTGAACCACAATCTTGTATAAACTGATGTTTTAAGGTTCCTTCTTATAGGATTTTGCAAGGACTTCTAATGTTACATCAGAACGTGTGAAAATTGAAAATTTCTTTATAAACTTATTGGACGACCTCAGTGATATTGCAGCAATATATTTATGAAAAAATTGTTTAGGTTTCAACGAAACTAAACACAACAACACCTGAATGCTCATGAAGTATGTCGTGTTACAGAAAATACATTTCTTCATTCAGCTTGTAGTCCAGAAATTCAATTACCGATTACTACTTTTTTAAGGATATTTATTATCAACACTCTAACACTCTGATGTCCTGTTAAACCAGAAGTAAGAAAATTTAAGAAAAGTTTGCCCATTCATTTGTTATTTACATATTGTACGTCTTTTTGGAAACTTGAACTCTTTATAAACATTAAAAAAGAAAGAGAGGCCTCTTAAGACTTCGGTGCAGTGTAAATGAACTATAAGAGATAATGTGGTTCTGCTAAAGAAAAAGTGAAGACATGTCCTACCCAAACTTAAAGAAAATGGCGCAGAAATAATTGAGTTGACAAATGAGTTCTGTCGCATCGGAGAGACTTTTTTACCACTGCCGATCTGGTTCAAACGAATTTGCGAAATTGTCTATCTCCGCAAAAGTGTTCTAACTTTGTTTTTTTTAACAAAAATCTTATTAATATCAATTTTAAATTTTAATATCTTTTAATGTGTTTTTTTATAAAAAATACTTATTTTTTTGTTAATTTTACCATGATATCAAATTCAATTCGTTGTTTTTTAAATCTTATTAATATCAATTTTAAATATTGAACCAATTTAAACAGCACGTCATATTATTTATTTTATAAAATCATAAAAACTTTGCATACATTTCGCTGTTTGAAAATTTAAAGTTTAGAAATTGAAATGTATGGAAAGTTTTTATGATTTTAGAAAATAAACACTATGACATTCAGTTTGAGTTGGCTGGCTCATTAATAATAATCTTACACTGTTATTTTGTAAAAAAAAGATAATATATTTTTTGTTAATTTTAGAATCAATTCAAATATCAATCTTAAATATTAATAATCTCTTAAGGTAGGATCACACGATTGCCGCAAATATAAAAATCAGGCCCAATTTTTATTGTACCGAATTGGTGCACAATAATAATATTCTTCCAATCAAATATACTGCAGTCACATGATTGCCCCATTTTATAAAAATTTGATTGTCTCATATTGGCGAAGAATGAATTTGTGTCAATAATTGCCGCAGCTCAGTCATACGATTGTTCTAACTTGTGGCAACACCAACAAACAGCTGTTATGGCAGTTTTTAGTTTGTTTTGTTTTACATGCAAATTTTTTCTTTATCATATTCTGCATCATAACTTTTAATTGGCCTCTAAACTATTATTAATCGCTCACTGCTTATTATAGTAAAATAAATACAATCTACGAGATGTATTTTACACTTAATAAATTTAACTAAACAAAATATAATTAAAATTTTTTTTGCATTAATTTTATGTTAAAGCGAAAAAGAATTCATGCATTTAAGGATCAAATAAGTTTAAATTTATGGTACACAAAGCAATTGTCACACACAAAAAAATAAACTAATTAAATAAATTGACGCGTATTGGCTACTTTGATTGCCGCATGAGAAGACAATAAATGTTGGAACATTTTTAACATTTATATTGACGCATGATTGCCTATCAACGGTTCACACTATTGCAGCACCAGAGTTGTATTTGATTGCGGAAAATCAGCACAATATTGTTCCCGATTGTCGAAGGGGACAATAAATTGTGAAATCACACGATTCGCATATAAAATAGGCCAATAATTGGTGCATTGCGGCAATCGTGTGATCCTACCTTTACATTTTAATTTTGTATAATAAAGGTATTATTCTAGTTGAGTTTTGTTATTTTTTTAACTTGAGTTCAAATTCAATTTGCGTATCAGTAACGATATCACCGATAATCCTTTTTAATTGTTGTTATCGTATCTGCAAAATGGCGTATCGTTACTTCCCTAGTAATTATATCAACACACTTTGTTATATAGCACTGTGCGAAGGTGCGCTATTTCTCGCTTCATAGCTGCATTGCTTAGACAGGATTATACTATACAATTAAAATAAATTAGCAACATTAAAGTTACAAAAGACCAAATTCCTTTTTATCGGATTAAGTAAGTGGAAAAGTGAAAAAAGAAGAATGTGACTAATATTTCACAATTAAAATGTAACTAAAATGAAGAATATGCTGAAAACCACTTCAAAAAGCTTAACTGGATAATCCTTTTGACATTTGTGTTTTTAAATTCCGCATAAAGCGTGCGACGATTTTGTTCTATTGTTATTATTTTACAGTATAATTATTTTATTTAATTCATTTATTAAAGTTATGCTATGTTGCTGTTTAATAAAGTATATAAAATAATCTGTTTATTAAATTTATTATAATGAGACAGTAACAAAAAATGTTCATTTATGTATTTATGTTAAATATTTAATACAATTTAATTATACAATAACACTATGCTTTGTAGTTGCCCATTCATTATTATATATTCTAAATAAATCAATCACAAATTAATAATTTCCAGATAAAATGCATACACCAATTAGACATTAAAAAAATAGTTTCCTAAGGCATGCACATGGATATTGTTAAGCAATTGTAAGCGAATAGAACCAACAATCAATTTGAAATTGTATTTTACACAAATACATCCCGAATCTAATGAACTGCTTTTGATTTTTGAAAAAATTAAAACAAAAAAAATAGCAATAACTCATCGTGTCGGGGTTGCTTTTTAGGAATCCGTTACAGGGTTGGCTGCTCACTATGTTTTTTCTTGTCTTTTGTTTTTTTCAAGTAATTGAATCGCCTTGCGTATGTTATTCCCAAAAGTATGCTATTGATTTCATTAACATACAGTATTGTCAGAACAGATTTTTACATGTAGGAAAACACAAAATGGCGTACTTACGAGCAATCGTGGTTGACAAAAAATTATATACACAAGCAAACAGACAATTCGTAGGTTTTTAAGCGGTATTTTCCAGATATTTAGAGGATATCAAGTCTTATGTTTCTTTTTTCAGTTACCATAAACCTATTGTTTCAATGATAAAAATTCCTGAATAACCTACATGCATTGTAAGATAATAAAAATATTTTAAACGATATTAACTGCTAAAATTGTTTTCTTATCGGTCACCACGCTCAAAAGGAATTAATAACAAAGAAAAAACTTGAATTAATATCAAAGAAAAAAAAAATACTGCATAAATAAAATATAAATAAATAATTATAATTTCATAAGTTGATAAAAAATGCTATGCAATAGCTTTGCCGCGGCAGACCCCGAGTGCCATCATTTTTTTTAATGAAACGTTTAGCGTTGACAAAGTTTTAATGTGTTTTGAATTTTTTACATAAAAAATTCATCAATGCTTAGAAGTTACAGAACCTTCCACATCCGCACCCTCTTCATCCACTGTAGCTAAAAAAGCATATTTTAGCTGACATCAGCAAATAAATAAGTACACTCATACCCCGTTTAGCGTCACTAATTGGGACCAGAAAAACGAGACACAAACCGAATCACATTTTTCCATACACTTCTATTAACTTCGTTCCGAGACTCATAATTTTAGTAAAAAAAAAAGATTATTTTTCAATAGAAAATACCAATTTTTTATTATTATTTGTGTAATAAGAGTTTTTATTAAAATAAAAGACTTCACTTTACCAAATGTAATTTGAAACTGCCAACGAAGACAAACTTGTAAACAATTTTCACATACAAATTTGCATTAGACTTCGACGGGAAATCCCCCTTTTCTATTTTTGCTTTGTACATACAAACATTTATTAACTACGCAATTCGAAGCACTAACGACGCAACTTCGAAGCCATTCGACGCAAACTGAAGCAAAAACGACGTAACATCGAAATCGCGGAAATTCTAAAAAGACGCAACATCGAAATCGGGGTATAAGTGTACATATAAAATTTTAATCCACTGTGGCCAAAAATATATTTTGGCAAACACCAAACAAATAAATCCAGATTAAACAAATCCAGTATTTAACAAATAAAAATCTTTTTTTTATTGAAAAGATTTCTTGGTGACAGAAACAATTCCACCAAGAAATCAACATCATAATCTATCATTTTATAAACATTTATTTTTAAGATCGTTTTGTAATAGTTTTTTAAGTATATATGTATTATAAGAGATTCGCTTTTTTGGATTCAAACCTAAGTCTTTTTCTTTACTCTTAGACCTGTTTTAGACAGGGACAGTTTACTCTGACAAATATTGCTGTATTCTTTTTTAAACTTTCTTTGTTGTTGAGGACAGCGAAAGTTTATTTTTAAAAATTTTTTCAAAACGCAACAAGAAATACAAAGTTGCAGCGAACTTTAGGTGTAAAATAAGAACAAAACAAAACGAGTACAAGCGAGTACAAGAAAACCTGTACCCCCATACTCCAGAACCCATCGCATTTGAAAGGCCTTTTCAAGTCACATCCAAAGGCATATATGTATAACACACGTCCAATGGTGATATCAGTAATGTGATATTCTAAATATATACGTTAAGCCCTTACTTTTAAATAGCTATGGGTTGTTTACGGATAAAGCAGAAAATGAAGTCCAAAAAATAAAGAAGAGAAATTTGTTTCGACACGTCAAAAAATCAAGTTCTGTTTACACATAATCGGCAGCAAGTGTAGAAAGTCACAACAATAAACAATTTCAATTTGAAAGAAACTACTTATTAAACTTTTGGGACACCGGTGTCCCATATGTGTCTAAGGCCCACCGATTCCCAGCAACGACTTCATTTTAGCCAAATAACCGAAGAAAATCGTATACCATTTGATAATGAGAGTCGAAGCTCATTTTGAATTAAATGGCTTAGTAGATTTTTGGCTTTTGGGGGTATTTGAAGGAACGCCTTTAAGTGAATTAGCCACGCAGCATACGCCAACTAAATTCATCACTGCGCTGCATAATACGATTAGTTTGCGCTGCCACTGCTAATCAGCTGTTGCTTATGATTCTCTTTGCTCATTTTAGTGTTTGCATTTACGAATGAAAAATATAATCAAAATGGAAGAGTTAATAATAAATTCAATTTGTGAGCTGGATGATAAAGCTAATGATGTAAAATTGTGTAAACTAAAAAAAAGAAAAAAGGTTTATAAATAAAAAACAAATAAATTTATTACTGAAAAAATTACTGAGCAACAAAAAGACGATTTCCTAAAGTTTTGCTTAATTTTAATATTATTCAAATTATTTTTTGATCATGTTCGACTGAGACGTTCGACATATCAAGAAAATATAGCATTTTTTAAAAAAGAACAGTAAGAAATAATAAAATAACAAATTTAATATTTACTCAGCCGTTGCATCAGCAATTTTTATAATTTGTATTTTGTTTATACTTGCGCATAATATACTTCAGAGTTGTATTTTTGAATACAACCTAACTTTACTACTATTCGCATTTATGAAAGTACTGAGCATAACAAGCAGCTGAATTATTTATTAATTTATGAATATGCCAGTGTTGCCACCTTATGTGTAGTTACACATATAATGTGTAATTTTTTTCATGTGTAGCCCATGTGTAATTGGCTGCATGTGTAACTCATGTGTAATTTAAAATTTTATCGTTTTTGAGCACTACTTTTTTTATTGTGATGACGAATGTGACGACGAATGTGAGGACGACAAATAAGGATTGGCTGTGATATTTTAATTTATTTATGGTCCTGTTTTGCATTTTTTTGCTTTATATTTATTAAGTTTTTGTTTGTGATTGTTTTTTTTTTACACAAAACCAAACTGTGATATTTTTAAGGAGAATGATATAGAACTGGTCTAAAGAATATTATATATCTAAGAAAATAAAAAAATTCTCTGAAGAAATTGGAAAATATCAACGAAACGTCGGAATAATATGTAAAAAATAATCTTTTATTAAATGACTTTGAAAGCCCAAATGTTAAAAATATATTCATCATCAGAAAAATGTTGAAATTACACCAAAATGGTCAAATACAGAGTGTCCGCCGGGATGGTATACTACTTTGTTTTGCCATTATTTTGGTAAACATTAGTCTTGACAGTTCATATTTGGCAGTCGTGAAGTAGACACGTGGCAAATTTATTATTGAAAAATATTGGATAAACCAACGTGTTTTAAACGTTAAAACATTTTATCAAAATCAATCATCAATTACTGTGAAGATGAGAAAGTTACTTGAAATTTTTGGGAGAAACAACGTGCCAACAAAACGCACTATTTATCGTATAGTAAATGATTTCATATCTAAAGAAATCAAAGCCCGTAATTTTGCAAAAAAAAAAAGAATGCATGTGTAATTCCTAATATCATGTGTAATTTTGGCATGATGCATGTGTAATTTAGCATTTCGTTGGTGGCAACACTGGAGCATGTCCTAGTTTTTTGTTTCACTAACGTGAGCGTGCTTTAATGAAGCATAAACAATTTTCCGCGAGCGAGATTGCATTAGTAGATTTTTAGCGTGATTATTGCGTGATTTTTTTGTGCTTTATTTTAATTATTTTCATTTTTTAATTGTTTTATTCTTGTTTTTTTCATGAGTATCCGTGATTGTAACTAATTTTTTGCACTCATGTGAGCGTGCATGTTTATGAGCGAAAAATAAAAGGTCGTGCATGGGTAAAATTTTTTATCGTGAGCGTGAGAGAAATATATACCCTTCGTTGCTTTTGGGACACCCTGTATTAAAATTAAATTAAACACTTAATCACTAGTTCTGATTATTATTTTAGTTATCAATCACAATTTTTAGTTTCTTTCCAATAACACGGACTAGATAATTAGGAGGTGATACGTTTAGAAAATGTTTCATAAATTTCCCGAGAAAAAAAAATATTACCAACAAATAGTAAAATGCACAATTGCAAATCAATATGTTAATTAAATTTTTTGTTAGTTCAACAAGGTCAAAGTGTAAACTTTTCATTGTTGTTAAATTGCTTTTGTTGCAGTTGTATTGGAAATTTCCGTAGGAGAAAAACTTTTGCATAAAATAGCAGCAGATTGCGTTTAGCAATAAGACTTGCTTATCTCTCCAAACATCCTTCCATGTTTTGCAGTGTTAAGGAGCCATTCCGCTGCCTGTTGTATGGCAATTTAAAACTTGTCAGTTAAATGTAATAGAAAGTAATTAAACTCATTGCACAATGCGGTCGGTCATTCAAACAAAATAAACACAAAACAAATTTCGGTTTGTATGAAAATAATAAAAAAAATAATTTTAAATAAATATGGCAAAACGATACTCGTAGGTAAAGTTTAACTTTTAAACTATGAAAATGTGTTTAGATAATCGAATACTGAAGAGTGCTTTTTTTAGAGGTTCAGAAGTTTAAATTAAAATAAAACAAAGTTTAACACCAATGAAACTTTATTGGAAAGTTAACTTTATGTCATTGTTGTTTGAATATGATATCGACTATGTGGCGCTCGCCGCGGCTGGCGCGTAGATGGTACAATCTGGAAGACCAATTTTTACATACTTTGTGTTTCGCCAGTCACGCGCCGAATGTTGTATTTCAAGTGTTCAATCGTTTCTGGTTTATCGGCGTATACACATGAATAATTTAATGGGTTTATATTCCTTGATCTTGGTGGCCCATTAACAGAATCATTTCGTGAAATTATTACCACTTTTTAAAAATGTCTATTCAGGATCATTCCAAATTAAGCATTTTTCAACATCTGATTTGTAAAATGCTACTTTGATTCTGAATATAAAAAATACTGTTCTGAAATCTACAATGGCTTGAAATTCAGCCGTTAAGGGCCAATTTGTTTCTAAAAGCCAATTTTAATATATTTTTGACTTTTAAAAAAATGTCTCTCTATGAAAATTCAAAATTTAGCATTTTTTAACCTCCGATGTAAAATTGGCCAAAATTAACGGGGTCTACTTTTGTATTTTTGGAAAATTTCTACCTTTTTTTTCGAAAAATTAACCTTTTTATTCAATTATGTGAACTTTAAACTATTTAAAGAAAAACATAAAAAAAAAATTGCGTGTGCGTGCATGAGTGAAATTTTTTTAATGTGATCGAGCGTGAGTGAAAAGTCACTCAGGATCCCACCTCTACTTCAAACGTTTAAATCTGAGTGAGAACAAATTCCACAATCTACAATTTACAATGTAGTTGAGTACAAGACTTGTAGATGTGCAGATATTATTAGAAACAACAAGGGCTCTTATACAAAGTATTGATATGTTGCTTTAGTTATGCACACTTAACTTTGTAAAACAAAGAAAGAAATTGTTTTTTTACAAACTAATAATTTACTGTATATAATTTTGTCCCATATATGTATATATTATTTAGTTTTTAGTAGTAAACAAAATATAATATTGCAATTTTTTTCTTCCATCTATTGTCAAACAAATAAATAACTTTTTTAAGTTTCCACCTATTTTGTTGCTATTGTTCTGCACAGTACTGTATATATGTATGTATATTTCAAACGTTCGACTTGTGTCTGTTGTAGGCATAAAAAATAATATCCTCAATAATATTTAAACTTAAAAATTCTATAAATGATGACATTTATTTATATCAAATTGCAAGTGCACATGCGAATTGTAACAATAAAACTACTTAAATGTACAGTAAAATAAATAAGTAGATATTTATTGAAGAACCAAATTAAATAAACAGCAGTATTAAACATTTTTTTCTTTTCTTTTTTCATTTGAAAAATTGTGAAATATCAGCCACACAACAAAATTGCTGCTGCTTATACAAATATGATCGCATAACAATTAACAACTTCAACAGAATTTACTAACCTTAATAAACAACTTTTCACACTGATTATATTTTACTTCTTATTTATTTGAATTGTGTTTATTCAGCCGTAACAACAGATAGTAAGTAAGTAGTTCCGATGTCCGAAAAAAGGAACATACAACACGGTAGACAGACTTCCAAATAACAACTTAATAACATGAATCAAAATCAACGAGTACAAAGTCTACACAAACATTTACAAAAATTATTTAACCTGTTGATGATATAAAAATACCAGTATATAAATGATAAAAGATCTTACACGAATGAGCTAAATCCGCAATGAAGGCAACTTTATTGGAGCGTGGAAAAAGATATTTCGCAACAGTTTTAGCCTTTTATCTTCGACCCATGTTACAAATGTGTTACAAACCATTAAGACTTTATAATAGCCTACTCGTATTCTTCAGTAAAGACTCTTAATTGTTGTTTTAATTTTAATTCAATAACTCTGCTGGAATATTTCTACCATTTTAGTTTCAAAATGAGAATAGTAAACTTCAAAATGGAATAGTAAACTTCAATACAATTTATTGTATTTATAGTATATTTCAATATGAGAATTTTTATTTTGATTTAAAACAATTAATATTAATACAAAATAATTAAAAAGAAACTAATAATTACTGCCGATTTTTATAAAATGAAAACAAAATTGTGAGTGAGAACTAATATTGAAAACATCAATAAAATACGAAAAATTGTTTTTGTTTTCAATTCCCACTCACAATTTTGTTTTCATTTTATAAAAACAGGCAGTTAATATTAAACTAATACATGGTGCCCGCCGGGAAGGTATATTTTGTTTGTTTATAATTTTTGATTAAATAAAAGAGAATAAATCTTATATTGATAAATGTTTTACTTAATGTCGGCAATTATGTATAGAATACAATATCAGATAAATGTCCGCCTCTGTTAGCCTCACAAATGCGACCCCTTTTGAGCACATTTTTCATTACATTCTCACACATTTCACGCGGTATTTCATTAATTTCATCACGAATATTTTGTTTGAGTTGCTCAAGCGTTTTTGGTTTGTTTGCATAAACTTTGCTTTACAGATATCCCCACAAAAAAGAAGTCTGGAGCAGTCAAATCAGGCGACCGTGGAGGCCAATCAACATCACAATTTCTTGAAATAACTTGTTGTGGAAAGAGGTCTCGCAGTAATTCCATTGTAATCCTGGCTGTATGCGATGTGGCACCGTCTTGCTGATACCACATGTTAATCAAGCCTACAGCATGCAGTTGTGGCATTAAAAAGTTTTCAATCATATTACGATATCGCTTCCCATTCTCAGTTACCGTTACGGCGTTTTCATTTTCAAAGAAGTAAAGCCCAATGATTCCTCTTTACCAAATTACACGCCAGACAGACTGTCACTTTTAATGGATGCAAAGGTGACTGATGAATAATTTGAGGGTTTTCCATTGCCCAGAACCGACTATTCTGTTTATTAACATATCCATTCAAATGAAAATGTGCCTCTTCACTCATTATGATTTTTTCATGAAAATCGGGGTTGTCATGGGCGAGCTGTAACATCCTCTTGGCATATGTACGGCGGCGTAAATGGTCTTATGAAAGAAGCTCTTGTGTCAACTGAATCTTAAATGGAAACAAATGCAAATCCTTTTGCAAAATTGTCCCCAAAGTTGTTCTTTGAAGACCAAGCTACTGAGCACGGCGTCGAATTGAGGTTGATGGATTGTGTTGAGCACTTTCTGGAGCAGCAGTAATGTTTTCAGCCGATCTTGCAGTACGTTGTGGTCCATACTTGGGCCTACCACCTACAGACCCTCTACACGATAAATAGTGCGTTTTGTTGGCTCGTTGGTTCTCCTAAAAATTTCACGTAACTTTCTCATCGTCATAGTAATCGATAATCGATTTTGATAAAATGTTTTAACGATTAAAACAAGCTGGTTTATCGAATATTTTTGCATAGTGAATTCGACACGTGTTTACTTCACGACTGCCAAATATGAACTGTCAAGACTAACGTGTACCAAAATAGCGGCAAAACAAAGTAGTATACCTTCCCGGCGGACACCCTGTACATTATTAATTTAAATACTGGCAATGCGATTGGCACATATTGTTGGTGTTATTTGTCTGCAGACCATCTTCCATAAAGCTTTCTAAAGCTAAGATGCCACTATCGGCGCAATGGACCGATTTTCGTTCCAGTTCTGACAAAATTCATTAAGTTTTTATTATTATACGGCCAAAGCAGTTTTCTGTTTTTCATAGTAATCCATTCCGAAAACTAAACTGTGTGCCAACTGTGTCGCAGTTGAGATTTGGACGATATGAACCGAAAAAAATTTTCACAATATGCGACGATAATGGAACCGCCCTCGAAATAAATTGTGCAATGTTTTTACTTGTTTGCTGGTAAAAGTATCACGATAAAAATTTTCACAGATTGCGCTGTTTGCACCGATAGTGGGATCTTAGCTTAAAGCTTACTCTTTGTTCTTTGATAGTTAATTCGTTTCTGCTATTAAGAATAATTGACAACTTTCTTTAAAGTTCTCCTTTAACGTAACTTTTTACCACATATCAGACATTTTCAATGAGGTTTAAACATTGCACTATAGGGCCCAAGTATGAGAATTTTGTTTAAAAAAATAATCCTGCTCCTAGAACATGTTTTCAATTTTACTATGACTTGACGAAGGCACGTTACCATTCAAGCATTGGCACTTTCTTTATTAAACGATACTCTTATTTCATAATGAATAAATCCATCCATGAAAACCATCACAATGGTTACTTTTCTTTTGATTTTAAGAATTCTCCTATTGAAATTTACTGTTCTTAAGGTAGGATCACACGATTGCCGCAATGCACCAATTATTGGCATATTTTATATGCCAATCGTGTGATTTCACAATTTATTGTCCCCTTCGGCAATCGGGAACAATATTGTGCTGATTTTCCGCAATCAAATGCAACTCTGGTGCTGCAATCGTGTGAACCGTTGATAGGCAATCATGCGTCAATATAAATGTTAAAAATGTTCCAACATTTATTGTCTTCTCATGCGGCAATCAAAGTAGCCAATACGCATCAATTTATTTAATTAGTTTAATTTTTTGTGTGTGACAATTGCTTTGTGTACCATAAATTTAAACTTATATGATCCTTAAATGCATGAATTCTTTTTCGCTTTAACATAAAATTAATGTAAAAAAAATTTTAATTATATTTTGTTTAGTTAAATTTATTAAGTGTAAAACATCTCGTAGATTGTATTTATTTTACTATAATAAGCAGTGAGCGATTAATAATAATTTAGAGGCCAATTAAAAGTTATGATGCAGAATTACATCAATATGATAAAGAAAAAAATTTACACGTAAAACAAAACAAACTAAAAACTGCCATAACAGCTGTTTGTTGGTGTTGCCGCAAGTTAGAACAATCGTATGTATGACTGGGCTGCGGCAATTTTGACACAAATTCATTCTTCGCCAATCTGCTGCATTCAAATTTTTATAAAATGGGGCAATCATGTGACTGCAGTGTATTTGATTGGGACAATATTATTATTGTGCACCAATTAAGCACAATAAAAATTGGGTCTGATTGGCGTATTTGGGGCAATCGTGTGATCCTACCTTTACATTTCAAGTTACATATTATTGCATTTTGAAGTTCACTATTCTTATTTTGATGTTTACTATTCCCTTTTTGAAACTAAAATGATGTATATGTATATATAGTTTCAATCTGTTACTATATTTATACGTTCAACTATTTTCAAATAATTAATTCAGCTTTTATATACATAAACGCTGAATGCAGGAATAGTTTTATATTTTTATTCGTGCCGCAAAGCAATTTAATCATTTTTTTTATACCTTAAACAATAATTTGTTTCTTATTGTGACCTAACTTTTGACAGCAAAGGTCCGTAATGGCAGATTTCTTGCAATGATTAAGTCGTGATTTATATGTAAACTTTTTCATTTGATTTTTCCGTTCTCTTTTGGTTTTGCTAACTCGCTACTGGACGCTGCTTTACCACTTTCGCACATAGACTCTAAAACAGGCAAGCTGAAATGTCTTTTTGTATATCTTGGTGCCCGTTACACTTGCAAATTTTTTTTTAAATTATGCTATGAAATTGCATTAATGTCCACATTATGAAATTCTAGTTTTGCAATTTTTGTATTTCTTATACATTCTTCTTGTTATACTTTGACGTTTTTAAAAGTAAAATTTCATTTCATACAAAAATTTTTTTTATATTTTACAGAACTAAAACTTCTAATTAACAAGTTTCGCACTTGTGAATTGCATATCACATGAAACTGTGTACCACTTCCCAATCTTCTCACCTCTCTCACCAATAAACTCAAGAATTGCTGCAACAAAAATTGCAAGTTGGACGGGGGCTTAGCTAAGCATTGTTATTTAAATTGTTATTGTTATTTTAATAAAATAGCTGTTTTAAGCCAAAATGCACACAATTGAAAAGTACGCTCACAATCTATGGCGATATTTACCACCGTGAATTACGTTATTGTTAAAATAATAATATATAACTTATGTCTTTATAATTTATTTTTTCTCTACTTGCAGCTAAAACTGAACTTACCAGAAATTCCCCGATCTAAGCCAGTTTTTATCGGGCCTTAGTAAGATTGAGAGAGCTGAAAAAATACAAAAAAGTTTTGATTAAAAATTATGAGTTAATGACTTCTATTCAGAACAACATACTTTTTCACACAAACTATATACCGTCTGCATTACATTACAGTAGTTATATTACTAATTACTAAATAAACAAGAGACGCAGTATTAGCTTGTTGAACTCCTGCCTAAGGCAAGAATTTTTTTATTGTGTGTGTGATAATGGGATAGATTTTATTCAAACATTAGCTATTTAAAGTAACAGTTAGTTATGAACGAAGTTTGTACCTTCAACTAAAAGTTCCTCTGCCGTTCTTCATTATCATATTAGGTGTGTTCATTTACTTTACTAGTAAAAATTAGCAACGAGAGAGTATCAAGAAATTTTCCGAAATTACTCTCAAATATGTAAAAAAAATAAATGAACACTTTACTAGCAAAAATTTGCAAGTTAAAGTAGTGTTGTAATGTATAGGTATATATGAGTACTTAATAACTACCCCTATATTTTTGGACAAATTATACATACTCGTATATGTATATTGTTATAAAAATAATGTGATTATGGTCTCTTATGTATGTATATTCAGCATTGTCGTGACTGGCGTTTTTCGAGTACGGCATGTAATAGAATAATGCAAAGTTTTGCAATTTTATTAAATCTAGTACAAGGCGTACTCGAAATACGCTAAACATGATAAGGGTTATTAGCTACTTTTTAAGAAAATGAATAAATAAAATATCTATTTTTAATTATTTTATACGTTATCACATAACAGCCTGCCAACACATATTATTTTTATATCAAACATCGTAAATAACGACAAAATGAGGTCGCAGAAATGTTTATTTCCAACTTTATCATGTTGCTGCCAGCATTAAACCCCAAAAGAAGTAAAAAAGTAATTTAATAAATTATGTGTTAACTTAAATTTATATGCAAATATATGTATATCTGAACCAATTGAATTATTTGCCTGCTTAGTGTAAATTACCGAGTAGCTAGGTACTCATAATATTTACAACACTAAAAACAACAGCTGGTCTGGAACATCCTTTGCCACTGATGTACCAGATACTGTGTTGCTTAGTTCTATTCCATTAGACATCTTATTTTGCTTCTGTTGTTCCTAAGTTACACAAAAATAAATTTGTTATCTTTTTAATACTTTTTATCGTTTTAAAAGTTAACATTTACTTACAATTTCTTAAATTTTCCAAAATATTTTGATTTTTAAATTAATTTAGAAATATTGTTTGTAAACACAAACGCAAAACAGCTGTTTGTAAAAACTTGCAAGAATTTTTCTGTCTCTGAATTTATTACGCTCTTTCGACGTTCTCTCGTTGCAAATTTTTTTGGTTAATGAGCGCTTTCTATTAACAATTGTTACAAATTTGTAAAAAATTTTAGTAATGAGCATAAGTAACAACCATACCTAAATAAGAGCGTTGAGCGTCGCGTTAACAACAGGGTACGGATTTTCAGTACATTCAGAGTAAATTTTTTTCTTAGAATACATTGTAAATACGTACCCTGTTGCTAACGCGACGCTCAACGCTCTTTAGATATGCTTGTAAAGCTTTTCTTATCGGCTTACCGAAGCTATGTACGATGCAAAAAACTGTAGGAGATAAATGTTATTTTTGTCGTTGCCATTCAACCGGTAGTAAATTTGAATTTGCAATGCTTACCAGAAAATTTTAATTTACACCAATAATTCTTCTAAAGGGTTCCAGATAAAATAGGTCAGCGACGTTAAGTCACACAAGATCGAATTATTGACTTGTGTGGACAACTGAGATTACTGTTGTCAACATTAGCGAATTGCTAATAATTCTTCTAAAGGGTTCCAGATAAAATAGGTCAGCGACGTTAAGTCACACAAGATCGAATTATTGACTTGTGTGGCCAACTGAGATTACTGTTGTCAACATTAGCGAATTGCTGCCATCAAAATTTATACGACCTTGTCCCCGAATTCCATGCTCACGTTGGCTTCTTCACAAGAAAAATAAAATCAGAAAATCTCAATTCTAAAAACTGAGAATAACTCGTTCCAACTCAAGCTGCTAAATATGATATCTATGGATTATAACAGAAGATCAATTTGTCCTCAAATCCTAATTTGTTTACAGAGCCATGTTAGCATTCTAACAGAACTCTGTTAAACTCGATGGTTTTTGTGATAAATTTTAAAATTTCGCTTCACATAAAATTTCACAATTAAGATACGTTCCATGGTTAACATTTGAAAAGTTTCTACTAAAACTAGTCTAGGAAACATGCTTTTCGTTGTTTATCTTTTTTCAGATTGGCAATCAATTAGAAAATAAGTCTTACATTTCCTGGGGAATTTCCCAAATATTAACTGCAATCATGTTCCCTTACCTAATAAATTTAAAAGCTATTTTTTTCTTAAAAATGCAGCTTTTGAAAGGTTTTTTACTAACTATTGTTAATATTAAAAAAAACGTCAAAGCTTAAACCTGAAAAAGTTTGTCTTAGGTTTTCTTGGTATTTTTGGTGCTGGAATATTCAAACACGATTTAGTGTACAAAAAATATATACATACATACGTTCATACTAGGGTTGCCAGAAGGGCCTGATTTGGCCTGATTGTCAAGTTTTTTAATGCGCGTCAAGTGTCAAGTGAAAAAGTGATTTGTCAAGCTTTTTTGTAAGTTATTTTTTTTCTCAAATTTATTCTAGCTATGTAATAATACTTAAAAAAAAGTATGTATGTGTATATTTCTAAAAAACAAATCTAAAGCCCATAATTTTACTATCAATAGAACTAAGGACTAATATGATACATATTTTTTTCTGCAATTATAGTTTAAAAAATAACTATAACTTTCTGTACAATTATTATAAAAGTGCCAACACTGATATTTACCCTATTACTCAACACTAGTAAATTGACAACATTGAACCAGAGAAGCAAGTCGTGGACTTTTCGTCGGCGGCGGTGGCGATTCGGCTTGAGCAGGGGTTTTACCGGCTTTACCGGATATACCCATGGTGGAATAATACAGGCGGTTTTTCATTGTTTTTTTTAAATAAAACTTATGTGTTTGAAGAATTGTCAAGTTATTTATGAAAATTATTATTTATTTATTATAGACTAGCTAAAAACTCTAAGCAAAATTGTTTTTACGAGTAAAAGTTGAAATTCAATTCGTATTTTCCCAATAATAATTATCCAGAAGTTCTTCTTTAAAAACTAAAAATCTCTTTTATATATTTAGTATGAGTGTTTTTATTTGTCAAGTTTTTTTTTTCAAAATCAAGTTTTTTTTGGTCAATGTCAAGCTTTTTGACAAATTAGATCTGGCAAGCCTAGTTCATACATACATACGCAGAGTTTAATTCCAATAAAAGCGAACTACCAAAGTTATTGCAAAACCATTAATTAGATAATTAAAATTGTGGAAATAACTGTTGCTGTTAATATTGCATTTGTTACCCAGCAAACTTTGCAATTATATACATACATACATACATACATATATACATACATAATTATATAGAGAAAGTCTTAGTTTGTGCGCAGGCTTGCCATTTTAGCACTTTTAGTGCTAGATCTAGCATGATTTTTTCTCAGTTAGCACTAAAGCTATGTACAGACGATTGGCAGATCTTACAATATTGCCAGAAAAATGTTCAGAAAATGTCTGACAACCATCTGAACTTACAATTTTTGTCTTACAACGTTGCCAGAAAAAGCATTGTCAGTTCATTGTAAGACAATAATATTGTCAGACATCTCACAATCGTGAGAACACTCTACTTTGCCATTGTCAGATAATTGTCAGACATTGTAAGATGTGTGTGAAGATAAATTTCGAAATTTTTAACCCTAGACACAAACCATTCGCATTAACAGAGCTAAGTTACAATGTTAACATAGCGCTGTTAAGCATAGAAAAACTGAGGGTATCTATTCCAAATGGAATTATGACCACATTTTTTGACCAAATGGACAAAAAATATAAGGTACAAGCAGCTAATTCTATTCTTTTTATAAAAGAACAAACATTAACCACAAACATGTATCGAAACTATACTTTCTGACACACACAAAAACTATTATATTCTTTAAAGGAAGAATCTGAATTCCCAGCTACTGGACATACCTGGGCGAGAAAAAATGAATGGATTTTATAGATTTTATGCTCAGTGTTGTGTTTTTTCTTCCGACGGGGTTTGATGCAATTTGGAATGAATTTCCGTCATCCCACGTCAAATTTGGTTGATAAACAGTTGTGTTTTTCTTCCGACGGGGTTTGATGCAATTTGGAATGAATTTCCGTCATCCCACGTCAAATTTGATAGCTGGGAATTCATCCTCTAGAAAAATTCAAATTTGAAAATTCACTAAAATCCAAATTTTTTTATTAAAAATCCAACTGTTAAGATTTCTGACAATTGGGTGTCTTAGGGGAGCATAAAATCTATAAAATCCATTCATTTTTTCTCGCCCAGGTATGTCCAGTAGCTGGGAATTCATCCTCTCGAAAAATTCCAAATTTGAAAATTCACTAAAATCCAAATTTTTTTCATTAAAAATCCAACTGTTAAGATTTCTGACAATTGGGTGTCTTAGGGGAGCATAAAATCTATAAAATCCATTCATTTTTTCTCGCCCAGGTATGTTCAATAGCTGGGAATTCATCCTCTCGAAAAATTCCAAATTTGAAAATTCACTAAAATCCAAATTTTTTTCATTAAAAATCCAACTGTTAAGATTTCTGACAATTGGGTGTCTTAGGGGAGCATAAAATCTATAAAATCCATTCATTTTTTCTCGCCCAGGTATGTCCAGTAGCTGGGAATTCATCCTCTAGAGAAATTCTAAATTTGAAAATTCACTAAAATCCAAATTTTTTTTATTAAAAATCCAACTGTTAAGATTTCTGACAATTGGGTGTCTTAGGGGAGCATAAAATCTATAAAATCCATTCATTTTTTCTCGCCCAGGTATGTCCAGTAGCTGGGAATTCATCCTCTAGAGAAATTCCAAATTTGAAAATTCACTAAAATCCAAATTTTTTTATTAAAAATCCAACTGTTAAGATTTCTGACAATTGGGTGTCTTAGGGGAGCATAAAATCTATAAAATCCATTCATTTTTTCTCGCCCAGGTATGTTCAATAGCTGGGAATTCATCCTCTAGAGAAATTCAAATTTGAAAATTCACTAAAATCCAAATTTTTTTTATTAAAAATCCAACTGTTAAGATTTCTGACAATTGGGTGTCTTAGGGGAGCATAAAATCTATAAAATCCATTCATTTTTTCTCGCCCAGGTATGTCCAGTAGCTGGGAATTCATCCTCTAGAGAAATTCCAAATTTGAAAATTCACTAAAATCCAAATTTTTTTTTATTAAAAATCCAACTGTTAAGATTTCTGACAATTGGGTGTCTTAGGGGAGCATAAGATCTATAAAATCCATTCATTTTTTCTCGCCCAGGTATGTTCAATAGCTGGGAATTCATCCTCTAGAGAAATTCCAAATTTGAAAATTCACTAAAATCCAAATTTTTTTTATTAAAAATCCAACTGTTAAGATTTCTGACAATTGGGTGTCTTAGGGGAGCATAAAATCTATAAAATCCATTCATTTTTTCTCGCCCAGGTATGTCCAGTAGCTGGGAATTCATCCTCTAGAGAAATTCCAAATTTGAAAATTCACTAAAATCCAAATTTTTTTCATTAAAAATCCAACTGTTAAGATTTCTGACAATTGGGTGTCTTAGGGGAGCATAAAATCTATAAAATCCATTCATTTTTTCTCGCCCAGGTATGTCCAGTAGCTGGGAATTCATCCTCTAGAGAAATTCCAAATTTGAAAATTCACTAAAATCCAAATTTTTTTTATTAAAAATCCAACTGTTAAGATTTCTGACAATTGGGTGTCTTAGGGGAGCATAAAATCTATAAAATCCATTCATTTTTTCTCGCCCAGGTATGTTCAATAGCTGGGAATTCATCCTCTCGAAAAATTCCAAATTTGAAAATTCACTAAAATCCAAATTTTTGTATTAAAAATCCAACTGTTAAGATTTCTGACAATTGGGTGTCTTAGGGGAGCATAAAATCTATAAAATCCATTAATTTTTTCTCGCCCAGGTATGTCCAGTAGCTGGGAATTCATCCTCTCGAAAAATTCCAAATTTGAAAATTCACTAAAATCCAAATTTTTTTCATTAAAAATCCAACTGTTAAGATTTCTGACAATTGGGTGTCTTAGGGGAGCATAAAATCTATAAAATCCATTCATTTTTTCTCGCCCAGGTATGTTCAATAGCTGGGAATTCATCCTCTCGAAAAATTCCAAATTTGAAAATTCACTAAAATCCAAATTTTTTTCATTAAAAATCCAACTGTTAAGATTTCTGACAATTGGGTGTCTTAGGGGAGCATAAAATCTATAAAATCCATTCATTTTTTCTCGCCCAGGTATGTCCAGTAGCTGGGAATTCATCCTCTCGAAAAATTCCAAATTTGAAAATTCACTAAAATCCAAATTTTTTTTATTAAAAATCCAACTGTTAAGATTTCTGACAATTGGGTGTCTTAGGGGAGCATAAAATCTATAAAATCCATTCATTTTTTCTCGCCCAGGTATGTCCAGTAGCTGGGAATTCATCCTCTAGAGAAATTCCAAATTTGAAAATTCACTAAAATCCAAATTTTTTTCATTAAAAATCCAACTGTTAAGATTTCTGACAATTGGGTGTCTTAGGGGAGCATAAAATCTATAAAATCCATTAATTTTTTCTCGCCCAGGTATGTCCAGTAGCTGGGAATTCATCCTCTAGAGAAATTCCAAATTTGAAAATTCACTAAAATCCAAATTTTTTTTATTAAAAATCCAACTGTTAAGATTTCTGACAATTGGGTGTCTTAGGGGAGCATAAAATCTATAAAATCCATTCATTTTTTCTCGCCCAGGTATGTTCAATAGCTGGGAATTCATCCTCTCGAAAAATTCCAAATTTGAAAATTCACTAAAATCCAAATTTTTGTATTAAAAATCCAACTGTTAAGATTTCTGACAATTGGGTGTCTTAGGGGAGCATAAAATCTATAAAATCCATTCATTTTTTCTCGCCCAGGTATGTCCAGTAGCTGGGAATTCATCCTCTCGAAAAATTCCAAATTTGAAAATTCACTAAAATCCAAATTTTTTTCATTAAAAATCCAACTGTTAAGATTTCTGACAATTGGGTGTCTTAGGGGAGCATAAAATCTATAAAATCCATTCATTTTTTCTCGCCCAGGTATGTTCAATAGCTGGGAATTCATCCTCTCGAAAAATTCCAAATTTGAAAATTCACTAAAATCCAAATTTTTTTCATTAAAAATGCAACTGTTAAGATTTCTGACAATTGGGTGTCTTAGGGGAGCATAAAATCTATAAAATCCATTCATTTTTTCTCGCCCAGGTATGTTCAATAGCTGGGAATTCATCCTCTCGAAAAATTCCAAATTTGAAAATTCACTAAAATCCAAATTTTTTTCATTAAAAATCCAACTGTTAAGATTTCTGACAATTGGGTGTCTTAGGGGAGCATAAAATCTATAAAATCCATTCATTTTTTCTCGCCCAGGTATGTCCAGTAGCTAGGAATTCAGATTCTTCCTTTAAAGAGTATAATAGTTTTTGTGTGTGTCAGAAAGTATAGTTTCGATACATGTTTGTGTTTAATGTTTGTTGTTTTATAAAAACTATAGAATTAGCTGCTTGTACCTACTATTTTTTGTCCATTTGGTCAAAAAATGTGGTCATGATTCTATTTGGAATAGATACCCTCAGTTTTTCTATGCTTAACAGCGCTATGTTAACATTGTAACATAGCTCGTTAATGCGAATGGTTTGTGTCTAGGGTTATAAATTTCGAAATTTATCTTCACACACATCATTGTAAGCTCTCGTTTTATTGGCAGATGTGTTTAATTTAATACATCTGACAATGGCACCATTGTCAGATAATTTTTTTAGTGGCAACGCTGTCCATAAATAATAAATGTCAATAATAATCGCAAAAAAAAAAGCAAGATACATAAAAATATTAAAAAAATAAAAGTAAAACTGTTGTTACGAAAGTGAATAAAGAACTGAAGTTTTTTGCAAAGTAAAAGAAGTGTTTACATTATATTAAAAATTTAGCGGTTAATAATAGTTTGTTCAAATATTCACAACAAAATTGGAAAAAGAAATGGAAAAAGACATTTCAATTAATGAACTGTGCATTATAAAATCGTTGCAATTGCTTTTTTATGTTCCATATTTCCACTTCTTTAATTTAATATTTTCACACAATAATAATAAACTCACAATTGATAATTTCTGTCAAAAGCTTTGACAGTTCTGACAAAGTTTAACAACACATCTGGCAATTTTTCCACACAACAATCTGACAACCGTGAAAACTGACAATTTTTGTTGGCAGATAAATTTATTGGCTGATAATTGTCTGGCAATGAAATTGTAAGGTTTTCTTACAATCGTCTGAACTGACAATTTACCATTTGGTAAAAATTTTTCATTGTCAGTACGTTGTCAGCATATTGCCATATCTTACAATATTGTAAGATCTGCCAATCGTCTGTACATAGCTTTAGAGTTTTAAAAAAATGCTAAATCCTGTTTTAGCATATTTTTATAATTATTTAGCATTTTTAGCATTTAGTATTTTTTTAGATCGCAGAATTACTTTAAAAAATCACATACATAATATCAAGTTAAGTATTAATTTTCTCACTGTATAAAAACGTACAAATAAGTATATACGAGGGCGGATTGATATTGAAGCTACCTAGCGCTAGATGGCTGCACAAACAAATGTTTATTTGTTTTGGTCAATAATTTCAACGTTTTAGCTAAATCTCTTTCCACCGAGCCATTTCTTTAGGTTTGGAAATAGGAAGTAGTCACTAGGGGCTTAATCCAGAAAATATGGCGGCTGAGGTACCAATTCGTAGCCCAATTCATAGAGCTTTGCCATTGAGACTGCACACGTCACACGTTTACGTTTATAGTCAATTGAGAGCAAATGCGGCCGATAGCTTTTTCATATGCAAATGTTCATGCAAAATGTTGAACACACGTTCACATGATATGTTTACCATTTCTACAATCTCACGTAACTTGACTCGACGATCATTCATAACGATATCGAATATTTTCTTGATATTTTCTTCAGTAACTAAATTTTTTGGCCTTCCTGTTGATGGTATTGTTGCAGTGCGTATTCGGCCGCGTCACAGGGTAATCAGAGATGTAACTTTGAGGTTATGTTTTGGAGCAAATCAGCTTTTTTGTGCCACTAGTTGCTGTTAAAAAGAGATAGCAATATAATGTAAGGATGAGGGAAAATAAACAAAATAAAATTAAGCATTTTGGAAGTAAGAAATGATGAATTGTATTGCAATTTACTTCTTTTATATATCATGAATAATTCTTATTTTATTTTATTTTTAATGTTATATTACTTTTTGCAATTATATTGCTTAAATTAATATTTTTCTACAACTTTGTTTATTGAGCCAGAAATTGATAAGAATACAAAACCACAACAAAACATGAAAAATTCTTTGTTTATGAGTTCCTGTGCGACAGAGCCAGCAAAACAACAACAATAGCAATCCGTTCGTGTCACCTCTGGTATTACTTTGTGGCCGCGTTTAAATTCAGCAATCCAATATCTTACCATGTAATCTGACGGAGCAGACTCATTATCGAGTTTTTCTTTTGTCTCTTTCGCTGTTTTCCCTTTCAAATAATAGTGTTTAATCACTGCACGAAATTCACTTTTTTCCATTTTTCAAGCAACACAAAAGTTGCTCACTTCAAACGACTACAACAAATAAATTAATCTATGAATTTGGGTGAAATTTTAACAGCTGACGTTTGACAGATTGCAATTTCTAAAAAAAAAGTTTTTGTGTTTGTGCTGCCATCTAGCGCTAGGTAGCTCCAATATCAATCCGCCCTCGTATGCTGCCTTTTCTACAACTTTGTCGTAGGTCTTTTACATCTTTGCAATGTACGAAAAATAAAACAAAGAATTGTTATTTCCGGTTATACGAATAAAAGAGGGTGTGAAATTAGACAACAAATGCTGCTATTCTTTAGACCAGGGACCCAAAATAATTGCTATTATTTTTTAAATATTCAATTGGTCAAAGAAGACATAGCTGGAAAAATTTTGGTCCTCTCATAATTCTTATGAGATATTTATTTATTTTGGTCTTCTCTTACCAAGTTTTTTATTTTTTTCGATTTCTCCATAGCCATTATTTAATTAGGGCTTTTTAGAGCTAAGTACAGTGAACTCGCGAAAACGTGAACAATCGAAAGTGTGAACGTCTCAGAAACGTGAACAAATTTATTTTTCCATAGAGTATTCTAAAACGTGAACAAAATCTGAAAGCTCTCAAACGTGGGCACTGTTTTTCAATTGGGACATCCCCGAATTACAGGTTATTTTAAATAATTTAATTCGTGAAAGTGAAAAATGTATTTTAAGAGAGAAGATATCTCCTCTAGAAATAAGACAGCTAGAAAATAGTGCGGTTCTACTTCTTCAGGCGCTGAATTCTCAGTTTTGTTTTATTGTAGGTTTTAGTGTTTTTAGAGAATTTAATTAAAATTTAATTACAGATGGTTGTTACACTTTCCACGGTCAGAGATTGGATCAAATTGCTCAGAAGTAGAAAGTATTGAAATTCAGGATGATATCGACGATGATGATTATTTGATTATATTCCAGCCAGAAGTTACAATTAAATCCAAGGAAGCTGTAGGGATTTGGATAAGGCATTAATATGGGATAAAAACGAGTTGGTAGACCAAAGTGAAATTAGAGTGCTAATTCTTTACTGATTCTTAATTATCCAACCAAAAAAATATTCCCATTAGTTTTAGTTTGTTTTTTTTTGTTGTTTTTAATAATTAAATATCAATTTCTGGTATCCTTTATTTTATATACATACATATTTTTTTGGTTATTTATCGAATGCAAAGTGAACTGAATATATGGGATTTTATTTTTTGTTATTAAGAATCAATAAAATAATTAATTTCAAATATTCTTTAGCATTTTTACTTATTAAAATATAATTTTTTATATTAAGTAGGGTCATTTTTTGTTTTAAATTTGGGTACTCGATAGCGTGAACAAACTCGAAAATGTGAACTGCCTTGGTAAAATTTAGTTCACGTTATCGCGAGTTCACTGTATGTGTTGATATAGAAGACCAATAAAGATAAAGGTCGCGAGAAGACCTAGAAAAAAAAATCTTCTGTAATGGTTATGAGAAGGCTGAAAAGATAAAGTTATTTTATAAGTGTTATGAAAGACCCAAATAAATTAAAATCTTTTATAATAGTTATAAGA
Organism: Gymnocheta viridis; assembly: GCA_956483585.1. Lineage (NCBI taxonomy): Eukaryota > Metazoa > Arthropoda > Insecta > Diptera > Tachinidae > Gymnocheta > Gymnocheta viridis. Next base: position 14,372,955 of record OY101443.1, read on the forward strand.
AGACCAACGAAATATTCCTCATTTTGTAACTGTTATTAAGAGATTTTTATTTTAAAAAGCCTTTAATAATAGTTCTTTGAAGATTTTTATAAATAAATATTGGGCATAAAAGTTATGTCTCTGATTTAGGTACATATATCAGGAGGATATTGTAATAAAATCGGTTTATCTTAAATATACAAAAATGTGTTTGTTTGTGAGGAAGATGCAATTAATATGGTTGATATTTTGAATACTCTTAACTTGAATCAAAATATATTAAAGCTTTTTTGATCTCATACTCGTGTAACTTTAAAAGTTTTTATAATAAATAAAATATATATTTACATAACTAAAATATCAAATAAAATTAAAGATATTTAATATCAGCAACTTAATGATACAAATTTGGTTAAAATGTACAGATGTCTGAAATGTTTAAATTTATTTTGGCTATATTAATAAAAAGGAATCGTACAAAAACTAGCACTATTTTCTTGAACAGTAAAACATTTTAGCACTACGTCTTTGACAATCTAGCACATTTAATCTGTCTTTCTCTGGCAACCGTGGTACAAACATACATAGTTTATGTCAAAACCTGTTGTCTGTGTGACGCACACACTCTCAAATTTACTAAGTCAGCTGTGCTATTAGCATTATTGTACCACGCATTAATGTATAACAAATTGTAAAATATTATCAGGTTTCTCTAAAATAAAAAATACGATAAATATTGTAAAATATTTTTTGATGGGCGGTTTGTTGCTTTAGCTCCGCACAGTACTGTATGTCACACAGCGACAACAACGGTGGAACTTCTTCATAAACGAGTTTTAGATTATTCTTATCTCTCTTCTGGAGGTAAACACACTGTTTTATTATTCTCACTTTTTACTTTACTTCATCAACTTCTCACTTGAATTACACGTAGCTACTTATTATTCCATCTTAATACCAATAATCCATGTAACAAAGAAAGTATTAAAAAGAAAGAAAACTTTAATTATTTTTTGTAAAATAGGGCTACTAGGTCAATAACTCTTTAAGTGACAAAACAGAAACTCAAAAATAACGGACAGTATAAATCTTGCACTTAATTGTCTGATGAATACACTCAATGTATCGCGTATTTATTGTATGCGAACAACTTTGTCTCATATTTAATTAATTTATCATATTGAATAGTAATAATGAACATGTGTTAAAAAAATAATGTGCATTTTTTGCAAATGGTTGAATTGGAATTCAGATCACATAACAAGACACAGGAGAAAAAAAATTAATAAAATATCAAATCAAAGCAGAGGCACATACAAAAAGCAGAGTTTTAACGAAATCAATTGGTTTGTTTTTAGCACTCACTTTAAGAACTAACCAGTGCAATTTATTATTTAAATGGCTCCATTATCGAAAGCAACCAAAGTTTAGTGGCGATGACAATTGCCAAAATTACATTGCGGATGGCAACAATCGAATGAAAGTTGTCAACTTTAATTGTAAAATAGGAGAGTATTCGGCAATCATTTATTTCTGTTTGGTGTGAAATTTTTTTTATATGTAGAAATATTTTCTAAATTACTTCTTTTCGGTATTTTTTAAAGAAGACTTGGGAAATTTCGTAAACAAATTCAAATATAATCGCTCATCATACCCTTGTCTCTCAATACCATGCAAAATCTCAAACTTCTACGTGAAAACTACATTTTGGAATACTTTCTTCTCGGGCACAAAAATTTAACTGTGAAATTATTTGTAAATAAAATTTTGTGTGTTTGTAAATTTTTGTGAACTTTTGCAGGGAACCAAGTGTTTTTAGGTCTCCTTGGAATGCGAAAAGTATAGGTAAATGATAGATTTATTTATTAAGTAGTATTTAAAATACTTTTTTACTAACAATTTAAAATTTTACATGAAAAATTTTATTAAAATTTTGTACAAATTTCGAACAATAGAAAATACGAGAAAAAAAGCTGTAATTTAATTTATTTCTTATAAAATTTACAATTTTTTTTTAAACCTTAATATTTATTTAGTTTCTTATATGGGTAGGAAGCATGTTGTAAATGTTCTGTCCATTATGGAAAACAGACGTTTGCATTGCAGCTGTTGTTATCCTTCAAAGCCTGAAGTTATTAGCATTCCTTCTCTAACATAATTTAGTTGATCTATCAGGTATTCGGGTGCGTTTTGGATTTTCATATTTTGAATAAAGAATGTCTAGCAATTTTAATGTTCGTGATACAGAGAGCCATAACGTACACGTAAATCAAATTCACGGTCCGATATCTACTAAAGATGTACATATTGTAAAATTTACTGTCTGGTACACGATGTCTAGCGAAATCTTTTTTTTTCGTACAATTACGTTTGATATACCTTTTCATCGGACTAACTATGCGCGTAATGGCACACAAACACGTTCCTTCGTTCAGCTGAATGAAATCAATTTTAGCTTGCAGAAACAGCATAAATCGTTTATTGAATTCAGCATTGATTTATATTTGAATTATATTTCTGGTAATTTTTTTATTTTGTATGTAAGACATACATACATATGTATGTATGTATATTGCTTGTTTTTTGTTTCTTTAATCCATATTTACTTTATATTTAATATTTACTACTATTAGTTTTGTAAGGTTTTTGTAACTCCTTTAAGGATTTTTTTGTCCGACTTGAAACAATTAAATAAATAAATAAATAAATAAAAAAACGAAATTCTAACATTTTTTTGCATCGCGGCCAGGCATTTAAAATACAACGAATTATGTACATACATATATGTTTGATAAATAAAAACTAGTTTATACTGTTTTTAATCAATTCGTTCGAAGGATCCTTTAGAAGTTATAATTCTATAAATGTACATATGTATGTAAGTACATACACATGTATAAACAAACGAATATAATGTGCCGTGATTGTTATATTCTGATTAATGGGAATAGTAAATTAAATTGATACAAATAGACCGAACGACTCAATCAAACACAACTACTCAAGTACGTAAAATGTATCTGTCACAATTAAAAAAAACAAGTACTGGAGAAATAATAACAATTGAGAAGAAATCTTAGAACTTTGATCAAACGTATACATATGTACATATACTATGTATGTATGTATGTATAAATTACTGCAGCAGTACGAAAACCAGATCACAAAATTACTATCTGAATGTGTACATAAATATGTACATAGTATATACACACATATATGTATATGTAAACATATAATCGTATGGAGAAATTTTGATGTTTGCAATGACTAAACATGTACCTATGAATTGCAATAAATAATTTTACTGATTTTGTTCAATTCCCCTATTTAGCCAACTAAATTTATAGTTACATCACAAGTTGGAACGCACTTTTAACTAATACTCCCACATACATACATGCATACATATGATTAAAATTTCTGTTTACTAGAAGTCGAATAAGAACTTAAAGATACATATGTACTTATGTATGTAATGTAAATAAAGATGTAATATAATGCATACATAAAGTGCTATGTTCTTTTTAATAGGAACTTATAAATCTTTAATTACAATTACTATTCGTTGTAAGAACTGGCAAACCTTAAAACAAAACAACCCAATGTAGAGTAGCAAAATACTGCAGTTTCTAGCAAAATTTCCAAGTAAATGTCATACTTACTTCAATCTATCCGAGTACTGGTTGACACCGTTTGATGCACTGATATGTAATTATTATATATTATTAGGCTGCTAACCTAAGCTAAATTCTACAGACATCTTTTTTTATTCAATTATAACACCTATTTTAATCACATACACACATTTATTATACAATTTTTGTGTAACTTCTAATTTAACACTAATTTCTTTACTACACTGCTTCTTTTGTTTTTTACAATTTATTTTATTATATTAAAAAGTATTTATTGTTATTCAACAAATACTAACAACGTTATTGCGTTATCTATTTGTTGATTAATATTTTATCTTTTTCTTTTATTCCAACACACAAATCAAGCGTTCTCCGCTCACACAACTTCATACAAACAGATTTTATTTAAGAATGACATTTAGCAAGAATTTGACAATCATATGGTTGATTTTGAAAACATTCACAATAGTCTTTAAGAGAGAAAACAGTAGAATCAAAGTAGAGACATGATACGAAAATTTGTATGTAAGACCTGAATATCACACTCCATAAGAAAAAACTATGTATTTTATATGTTGATTTATTTGATAGAAAGAAAATATAAATGTTTATGTTGTACCTTGTTTATTTTTTCATTTTAGTAGACAAGAACGGCTGACTACGCTGAGTACATAGTCTGCGTTTAGATGGGTCATGTGTATTTGACACGATTCTTACTTTTTCTTATTTGAACTTTCATTGTTGTTCACACGAGTCATGTCATGTTGGCGACATTTACTTGCAAATGCCTTCATGCTTAAAATTACGCATGAGAAACCAAAACGAAATGATAGTACATACATATGAGTACTCGTTTCTTTTCCCTTCGTCACTCTCGCCTATAAAATAGAAATCATGTCAATAAGACATGACGTGTGTAAACGCATAGCTTAATTAAAACACAATATACGTATTTCGTGTTTGACATTTAAGATTCATCTGTGCTGGCAGTGCCACCCAGCCGTTTTTTGATTTGACAACTCGCAAGACATTTTCTACAATAATAATAAACATGGTAATTTGCTGCGTAGGACATTTGCAAAAACAAGTTAAATAAGTGGTCATTTTTATTTTTTTGTGATTAATAATATTTCAATAAGTTTTAGTAAACCATCAAACTAAAATACCATTCATTCTTATTGGGAAGATATATCGGAACTCAATTCCGTTTCAAAGCTGGTTTAGCAACAAAAGCACGTGCTATTTGAGAGGGCGATTTAATATTTCATTTAATATCCTTATTAAAAAACACAGCTTAATTATGGGTATGGTACAAAGACGTAAGAAGATGCACTCTGGCGATACGCATCTTCAGAGACGTTGGCGTGTCCGAAATCGTACACGCGATCTTGATCTTATTGATGAGGATTTGCGAACGCAGTCGGCCCAATTAATAAATCAGACTGTGGATTTGGAGAAGCCGGGTTTTGCGCAATTCTATTGTGTACATTGTGCTAAATATTTTATTGATGATACCGCCATGCAGGCTCATTTTCGTACCAAAGTGCACAAACGCCGCCTAAAGGCATTAGAAACAGAGCCATACACTATTGAAGAGTCTGAACGTGCAGCCGGGCGTGGTAGCTACCAAAAACCAAAAAAGCGTACCATGGAAACACAACCCTCTAAAGAAGAGGTTAAGGCTGGCAAACGTGTAAAAGTTGAAGTTGTTGATGAGGCGACACCTAAACCTTCAAAAGGGCAAAAAATGGAATCGTGAATGCTCCTGAAAGAAATAATTGTACTCTAAAAACATGTATTTTTAATATTGAATAAAATTAACTTTTTGTTAAATCAAATTATGAATTGATTGATTGAGTACAAGAAATATGTTAAATATTGTGAAATTAAATAGAATGTTAACTTGAGAGTAACAATTTTATAAAGTTTTTGTATTTGTTTAAAAATTAAAAATAGTAAGGTAACAAAGCTAGCATAGGATGCTTGTTAGACGATTGTGTTTAATATACGACTCCTAAAAGAATCTTCTGGTGATGATCCGACCAGTAACAATTACAAAACCATCTACATTTTTTCTTGATTATTACTTTTTTTACACATTTTCTAACACGCTCGTCTTTTAATCTTGGAATGTTTAATTCTAATGATTATTTGAAGAGTACGAAAACAACAATGTTACACTTTATTTGACTACATAAATCTCAAACGATTCCCTCTACGATTAATATACATATGTAAGCGTCTTTCAGTTCGTGTAACAATTTCTCCCCTGCAAGGGTTCTTCTACGACTAAAAAATGCGCTCGTCGACGATCAAAAACGTTCTTCATGAGACTCCCAGTATGCTCTTTTACAATTAATAATGCTAGCTAGGAAATTTTAAGGGTCCAACATCACGACACATTTCATTTTTTTAAAATAGTACGAAATCTTTTAGATCATTTTCGAAAAGTATACTTTTATTTACAATTTTAAAAAACAGATGAAAATAAATAATTGTGCTGCCATCAAAAATTAAGCTTTATGGAAGTTTATTTAGTTTTTCCACGTGAGCTTCCCATATGATTCCGTAGTACAAAATAGTTGATTTCTATATAATTAATGTGTATATAAAGTATCGAAAAATATACATAGTATTTACAAAAAAAAATTGATTTAGCATATTCGACAAGGGATGCATTTCATTTTCTTTTCAATTATACTAAATTAATTAATTCTATTTTTAAGTGTTACAAAGGAAATTTTGTTTACATTTTTAAGGATATTGTGGATAAATACACTGCACTAAGCGCACGCAAAAAGAGTGGATAGCCGATGAGACGCGGGGCCTAATCCAATATCGAAAACAAATGAAAATTGCCGTAAACATGGCCAGAAACCGAGCTGATAAATACAACTCAAGCGGCAGCACAATGCCTTAGATCGAGTGGTAAAAAAAGTGCAAGGCAAGACCAAGCGGAACTGAATTAACAAAGTTGTCCCACTGTCCTACTTCTACGCTAAAACCACCGATAAATTATAATGGCGACCTTATAACATTTGTGAAAGAACAAATGATTCTCTGGGAAGAATTTTACCCTAAAATGCTTGCTAAAAGAACTTGTCCCTTTAACATTGACTTCGACACCATTATGGCTAAAGCAATACAAGATGGCAGAGTTGCAAGGTGTATGGTAGTTTAAGCGACTTTGACTACGCAGACAATATCTGTGTTATGACAAAGCTTTGAGGATGTCAACCAAACTGCAGCAATTATGAAATATCACAGAAGAGGATGGGTTGAAGATAAACATTGGGAAAACAAAAACATTGCGTATTGATGCAGTAAGACTGGAAAAAATCCGATTTGAAAGTCGTGTACTCCTTCGTTTGCTAACTACCAGCTTATGAACCGAAACAGAACAATTGCCAGTTGCAGTTGGCACAGATACGAAAGTGGTCTACAATGACGACCAAATGACTTCACCAGAAATGCTATCGACTAGAATTCGCAGGGTAATCGTCACTGAAATGTACAGCCATCAACATAAGTTAAGGCGAAATAAAATTCTTTACGCAAGATAAATCTCGTTGGAACGTGTTTGTGGAGGCCCTATGCTCCTTATAGGAACGACGGGAACATATATATACATAAATACATATTTAAGGATATACGAGTGATATGAATAAATGTAGTGTTACAAATTATATAGAAGACAAAATTAAAAAACTAATAACAAAATATCAAATGAAAATATAATAAATTAAACTTAGACTTTGGTAAAAGAAAGAAATACAATTTTGAATATACATATGTACATACAATACAAGATATCTTCAAATTAATTTAATACGAATAATGTTGTTAATATCGGGTTTAGTTTGCAAACTAATTCAGGGAGTATTTGGAGGCGCAACTGAGGCTTGGACAGGTGCTGAATTTGCCACCCGGCCTGAGATTGAATTTGAGGTAGTTATATTATCATTCTTATGACATTCCAAAAAGAATGGATGACGTAAAGCTTCAGCGGCCGTTATACGTTTGTGAGGATTAGTTTCCAACAAGCTATAGAGCAAGTCATAGGCACTGGGGGGGAATATATCATCCTCATCTAGAGATTCTGTTACAAAAGGCGACTCTAGACACAAACAGTTAAAGAAAAATTGATCACAATTTTTGCAAATTTCGCAGGTACCATCAATACGTTGGTGTTTCTTTAAGAGTTCAGGTGAACTAAATTTGGCACGATTTCTAAAACGCACACACAATTTACGTAAATCTAGTGGTTTCGTTTTTTGAGATAAGGTTACCAAACGATCCAGCACATAGGCGGTTTTTCGTATAGTTTTATCACCAAATATGGTTATCATTTCTGCTAAGGCCACATAATCGTTAGGCGCCTTAAAAAAGGGATAAGCAGAGGACAGTACGGAAAGAAAAATTACCCCCGCCGCCCATATATCGACGGATGTTGTTTGATCAGGATATTTAAGTAACACCTCAGGCGGCCTATAACCAGGTGTGCCGGCGCGCGAAGCGTGAATTTCCTTCTTCACCAGGCAAATATTACAAACTTGAGCGTTGCCATAACAATAACACTTGGGACTAGTTGAGCTCGATAAATTACGATTTGTGTTGTATTTGCTGCCATCAATATTATTATTATTGTTGTTGTTGCTGCTGATGCTGTTGTTGTTGGCATTAGCTGTCTGTGTAACAGGAGGTGTGTTTTTGCCACCACATGCAGGCGAAGTACGTGCGCTGCTATGTTGAACACCTTCAGCACCACCTTGAGCACGTAACTTTTGCTGCAAACGACTACTCATGCTGTGTGCATTACCTGCACAAGTAGACTTACAGTCATTTGCACATACATTACTGCTTCCACTTGCTGCCGGCATTCCTTTTGATTCTAGGGGAAAAGTGTTAGGAATCTCATTAATTTGTTTTAATCGCATTTTAAAGGATGTATATGATAAAGTACCAGTATTTGCGGCGTTTCCTGTGCGAGTGGTTGGACCAGTGGGCACGGCCGATGGCAATTGTGATTCTTTCGCAGGTGCTACACAGCGTAAACGTTTTGCCGTTCCACTAACAACTTCGTCAGCGCCAGTTACAGCAACTGCACCTTCCAAAGATGTTTTAGCATTTGTATCATCTTCACGAGATCTTTTGCCTTCGGCACCGCCAGCAGTAGTTTTATTAGATGTTTCCAATTTTTCCGTCAGATTGTTGTTGCTGTTATTCATCAAACTGATCTGTGATGTGGGCATCTGTTGGGCCAAACCAAAATCGACCAATAGAAATTGTCTCTTGCGACGATTGTATAAAAAGTTACTAGGTTTAACGTCACGATGTATAACATTGAAACGATGAACATGACGCAAAGCCAATAAGAGATTTTGCATGTAAAACTGAACTTCGGCCACATCCATTTTATTGTAAAAATCATGAAAACGATCATGTGCCAAAAATGGCATAATAAAAGCTACAGATTCATTGCAACGTATGCAGCAATTTATGCCCACAACATTATCGGTGCCACTAAAAAGAGTGAAGAAAATTTTTTTTGTTAAAATTCATTTTTTGAAATGTTTAAATTTGTTTTTCTTATTTATCCTTCACCTTAAAAAGTGATTGCTAAAAATAATATTAATTTAGCACATGACGTACTTGTGCTAACGTAATTAAGAAGTATTTGCTATGTTTCTTTTAATAGCTTCAAAAATACGTCAAGAGCTATACATATCGTCAGCTCAAATGCAAAAGTACGTACATAGCTGCAGTTTTTTTATTTTAGGAAAACACTTTATTAAATTATTTCAAATGATTGATAATCATTTTATTTTTTTAGAAGTCTAAAGATTTCTGTAGAGATCAGAAGCTTTCTGCTAAAAATATATTTTAAAATTATCTAAAAAAACCATTTTAAATGAAAAATTTCGAAATTTCTTCACATTAATTTTTAGACGAAAATGCAAAAGTATGCATTCTTTAAAAATGTTTGGACTCAATTGGCAATATTAAATAGAATATCAAATCAAATAGGTAAGTAAAAAATTAATTGAAATAAAATAAAGCATGATGAATTATCGGTCATACCAAATCGACAAAAAGAAAAAATAACATAAGCAGCCTTTACTGAAAATCATAAATTTACTTGAGTTTCGGTATTAAGGCAAATGCTGTTTTTGATTTATAAATTGTTTTTAGTATACTAATTAAGAAATCAGATAATAAATTTAAATAAAAATCTTCAATCATATTCTAGATATTATAAAAACTTGTTTTTCTAATAAAAAAAATAAAATTAATTTATAATTCGCGTTACTATAAACAGTCGAATGTGCTTTTATTTTTATATTGCTATAGAGTTATAATTAGAAATGAAGTGCATATTACTCATTTACTTGAATAACGCCATAACTCCAAAAAACGCTATTTTTGAGTTAAGAATACAGAATTATCCTTCGTATTGTTATGTATTATACTATGTAAAAATTTCCTTCAAATATCTTGTTAACCCACTTCTGGAGAGGAGAATATATTTTGTTTTCCATTGAGGTATGTGTAATTTAAAAACCTTAAGCTTGTACTCTAAAGAACGATTTGTTTAGTTATGACGTTTTCTAAGTAAATTAGCAGCATGTGCATATGTATGTGTCTATGTATGTATATTCATATTAAGTACAAACATATTTAATTTTTTAATATAGGTATATTATTACACTGTAATTTATTGATAAATTGTCAGTTTTCAAATGATTTCCTTAATGCAGTAACAACAAATTTCGATAAATGCAAATAAAAAAAAAGTCAGAAGACTGAGCAAGAGTCAGGTGAAAATTTAATGAACTCATGTAAGCAATTATCATCATGTGTTTCGTTGTTTTTTTTTTGCTTTTTTAACGTATAAATCGGACATGTGTCATGAGACATGACGCAAAAACCCAAAAGATAATGACGTCGTTCGCATTTTATTTGGCATGGCTAGAGATGCCAAATAGCATATCTCGGGTCTGTAAAATTAAAAGATATATAGGAATTTATAAAATAAAAAAATACAGACTGTCTTTTATTATATGTATATGCAGTTTTTTAGCATCCGTTGGGTTACTAGCAATTTGCCGACAAGTGTAGAATGTAAATGTGTGCCAAATAGTATTTATGTATATAAAATTTTTCAGCCAGCATTTATGATTTTAGTTGGAAACCTTTAGTGCTACATTTAGCAATATAAAAATGCTAAAGGGTAAAGCTTGCATAATAAGATTATGATAATGAATTTTTAATTAAAAAACAAAATGCAGTATTTAACGAGTTAAAAAATTAAATAAAATGAACTGAAGTTAACCTCTTTTGGTATATTATAGGGATGGGATCGTTAGTGGCTTTTCACTCACTCTCATGTGCGCTCACGATAAAAAAAAATTTATCATGTGCGGTGATTCACGACCTTATATTTTTTACTCTTGTGCATGCAGGCTCACGTGAGTGGAAATAAATAAGTTACACATGATTCACGCTAATCACGTGAGCAGTGTAGTATATTATTTATGGCTTTATTAGAAATAGCAAAGATTCCCATTACTTGTGGAACATGATTTCATTCATGTGATTAGAGCTGTGTAGCTCATGAACGAACGGGTCAAACTGAACGAAGTGATCCGGTCATTTTACTGTACGTTTTTGGTTCAATAATGTGCCGTTCGATTTAGTATCCATTTTTTAAATAAATTCTTCAATTTAATTACAGTATTCAAAAATACTTACAACCGATTCCCTTAAGAAATAAATGAATTAAAAAATAGAATTATTGCCGTACGGTCGATCAAATTGAACGCGTTAATTTTTGCTAATTGAACGAAAATGCAAGAGTATGCAAATTTATGAAAGTTATATCAAAAATTCTTTTTTTTATTGGGAAAATTTTGAAATACAAATGCATATTCATGCGAACAGCATAATAAACTTGCCCTGGTAATTATTAATTATTAATGTAGCCAGCTTGACAAAACGAATGATGCAAAAGTTTTTATTTTCGGGGCTACTTTCACGTGCGATTCTCATTGAGTACCAAATCCATGAGCTGAAAAATGTTGTACGTTGTAAGTTTTCATTGGCGTTTTTGCTAATTACGGTAACACGTTTAAAAAACTTCTGTCTATCGCATCAAATACACCAATTACAATAACGATCAATATTAACTTATTATTTATCGTTAGAATAAAATTGTACATACATAAATACAAAATGACGCATTAGACATAAATTTAGATATGTACATTAAGGGAGACATTTCATATAGGCAAAAAAAATATATAAAGATATGTAGTTGAAATTCCTCTGCTGCCGTTATGCAACGTCAATAATTTTGTACAAAAAAATGCGTCACAGGCATGGGAGTCTACAATAAGTGTGTTCGAGTAACCAAAAGTTTTTACAAATTTTTACTAAACTTCACTGCATTTTACTAAATTGCGTTCGTGTACCCAAAATACAGTAAATGAAAACACAAATTGAGAGCGTAAAGTGATAGTTCATGGCTGAGAATTTACAAATTTTTACTGCAGAAATTTCTTGTAGTAAAATTTAGTAAAACAGAAAAACATATGATTCAAAAGGTAAACAAACAAAAGTAAGAAATTAACGATGTCACAAGTATCCGTTTCTTCGTAAAACTACATTTAAAACATAAAAATTCTAAAATTTTGTTTTTGTTTTAAATATAATTGTACGAAAAAACGAATGTGTGACATCCTGGGACTGGCAGTAAAAATTATACAATTTGTGAAAAAACTTTTTACAAAAAGAAAGATTAAAATAATAAGATAATAAAAAAATAAAAAGTGAATAATTATTTTTTAACTATTCGTTCGTTAAACATAATGTATGTATATGCCTTTTAAACGGGGGAAAAAATGTTGGAAAAACCATTTACATTTACGACCATTTTCGTTCTTATTTTGTTATTTCTTTAGAGTTGTGAAAATGCTAATTATATGGTTACTTTGTACTGCACTTGCTTTTAAGCCTTTTAATCACATACTTTTGAATAAATTTAATCAGACACAAATTAGGAAAATCAAATGAAATAAAAATAAACACATGTAATCGATTATAGAAAATAATTTTTTTTATATTTTCTAAAAATATTCGTGTTATAATAAATATTGCATCGAGTACCAACAAGAAAAAGAGTTTAGTCTAAAGTGTAAGTATGTTTCAACACTATATTGATTTGCAACCACCTGTTTTCTTAATCTTACTTATTTTTAAAATTTTTCCGTTCGCGTACTTTTTTGGGCAACAGCTTTTTTGAGAGTAAATGTTTCAGTTTACTCAGAAATTACTCATTTACTGCATTTTACTGCAAAAGTACTCGAACGCAGCTAATATTTGTATACGTCCATATATACATATGTATGCATATTCACACATAGTATATACATCTGTGTGTGTGTGTGTGTTTTGAAAGAACGAAATATACACATCTGTTCAAAATAACATATGTAGCAGAATTTTAAACAATATTTCAGTATACGATATTATTTTGAAAGCATTTTTGTATTGTGAGTAGAAATATAAAAGGGAAATGAACTTACATATTTAAGCATTTGCATTTTGGTTTGTGCAAATAAATAAATATACAGTGTTGTACAAAATAGTTCAACAAATTGTATAGCTCTAAAAAAGCGACTTATTTTAAAACGTATGTATATAAATTCCAGAGAAAGTGCACTTTGCACTTTTACAATGTAGAGATTTAATTATGTTGTTAAGCACAGGGTCAAGGATAAGTTTCCTCAGTTTCAAGAATTTTAAAGAGATCATTACGATTTTCAAGTCTTTTTCCGGAAGAAACTACTCTTGGTGGAGTTTGTCTAATTGATAGCCTTTCGGATTATAATTTTTGAAACCCATTTTCTCCCGATATAAAAAATAAATTCAACTTAAAATTCAATTATATTTTGATAATGTTTAATTTTAACACGATTTAAAAAAATGTTTCCGTAATATTTTTCATATAAATTTTCTTCTTTATAGAAAATAATTAGTTTTAAAAAGAACAGAAAAAGTAAACTGATAATGAAGTGAGCTTCATCAATGAAAGTTCAACACAAAAAACTGTATGACATGTTTTTTTTATTTGAATTGAAAAACACTTACCCAATTTTCGCCATACATTGCAGTTCCTTCATTATTCTATCTGGATGACTAGTTGGTATATGATGTTTAATAGCATATTTACGTTTAAGATTTTCAGGCAAATTACGTTGCTTTTTTAAAGTGCCTAATAGCACCGTACTAAAGGTGCCATTACCTATCCGACTATGTATATCGAATATGTTTTCTATTTCTGGAATGCGAGTTTTTAAGTCATTGATGGCTTCTGCAAGGAATAATTAAAATAAAAACCTTTAGTAATTTTTTGGCAAAAAAATAATGTGAGGATGACGGATGCTGAATATATTATTGAAAGCGGGTGACATTCGTTACCCCCTAATATTTCTTGAAAATATCATATATAACTAAATTTTTTTATGTGAAACACCAATAGGTGTGCGCACATATTCATGCATATGTATTTATAAATAAATTAATACTCATCCATAAAGTATGTTTATAATTTAATTGTCTGAATGCGCCAATTCACACTAGACTAATTCTTAGCCCGCTTAACTTTTGTTCTTTCCAAAGCACACTGGATTAATTCAACTGCCATAAAATGTATACATACGTGTGTTTTTTGGATTCATTTGAGGTACGTAAGAACATATGTATTGGTTTTATTCTGCTAATGCGGGGTTGAAAAATTATGCCAACCAATAACGACTCTCTTCAACGAAAATGCCAACAAGCATGCCAGCATAATTAGTCTAGTGTGAATTGCCTCAATAACGTGCCAGTTAGTCCAACTAATTCCTTGGCAAAAGCAATAGTTTTTCTTACCTTCATTCTTATTACGACTTGAAGTAGCCTTTGCATGCACAGCTGCCAGCTGTTCCATAGGTGATCCTACACAAGTAGCTGTCTTAGCATTCAGCAATGCTTGATTACTCATGTTTTGATCATTGTGATTTTTTTGCATTGTCGTCGACTGCTGTTGTTGTTGAGTTAATTGCAAATTTGTTGTTGTTGCTTCCGTTGCACTATTTATAATACATTGGACATTTTGTTGTAAGGTCATATTATTAGTACGCTGTCTTGTGCTTCGATATAAGCCGACGGTATCTTTGGTTAATGTGGAGGGTGGCGGTAAAATAACTGGAGGCATTGAGGTAATAGTTGTCGGAATCATATTAGCTATATTTGTAGCAGATGTGCTTGAATTAATATTATTTTTCTTATTTACGGAATTTTTATGCTTTCTTTCCATGATATTTAAAGCGGTAATCTTTGGTAAATTTTAATTCGGTTTAATCTAAAAGCACACGTTTTTTCCTATATTTGTGTAATTCTCAACAATAATGAATATCTAAAATACTGGCTTATAAAACTTCCTTGGCTGTGTGTTTTTAACAGTGGTTTATCTTCGATTTTCTTATGGCAATTGATAATAATCTTGCTTTTATTATAAATGTGCTTTTCATAAGTTTCTACGTTTCTTTTTTTAGTCCTTTGAAAGTTGCAAAACTATCCGATAATTTTGTTGAAATCTCAACGGTAACAATTTTTCTAATTTTATATTTGCTTTTTTATTTTTTCCTTTGACAAGCGGCTTGTCAAATTATGTTAATTTAATTCCTCCAACCAAAAATTTTTCACAAATAACAATTTTTCTTTATTTCACATATTTTAGCAATAAAAATTATATTTTTTGTAGTTACTGACAAACGAAAATAAATTAAAAAAATAAAGCAATGTAGATTTTCCCGACCGACCTTTGCAAACGAACAAAACGTAATAAAAAAATTTAGCGAAACGCTACCCAAAACAGAAACAAAATTAAGTGTTGGCTACTTTCTGTCAACGAAAAACGACTATTTAGTATCATGTATTGAAAGCAGCCGTCAAATAGAGATGGGATTGTTACCAACTTTTCACTCACGCAGGGCTGGCGATAGTACACCATCTCTCAAACTATCAGCCCAATTATGAAAAAAAATTCCGCGGGAGATTTCTCCCTTTTCCCAAAAAGGGGCTGTTCACATATAATATGCGAACAATTAATATGTAAACATATATGTGAACAGCCCCTCTTTGGGAAAAGGGAGAAATCTCCCGCGGAATTTTTTTTCATATTTGGGCTGTATATACTACAAGAATATTTGTACACAATCTACGAAATACTAGGCAAAAATATCCCTTTAAAGCTATTATTGCGGCAGATACTTCCTTTGGAAAGAAATCTTTTCCGATAGCAATATTCCTAAGCATTACGAAAGCGGTTTGTCTTTAAGATAGGTTGTCAATATCGCTAAACTAACAATTAAAAGAAAATAGGCAGATTTACGAGTACCCGAACAAATGTTTGTATATTTTTAATATATGTATATATATTAAATATATTTTAAACATTGAGTTTTTTTAATTTAATAAAAACAAAGTTAATCTACACACATAAAAACCATTTTAATGTCTTATAGTTTAATTTATGATGTACTAACACGTACAACAAATATGTTAGTATATCAACAACACACCGAGCACCAAGCGAACGTAAGCTTATGCGGAGCTCGGAAAGATCGATTGGCCTCTAAATACATATATATTTTAAATTTTCTCCTTTAGTTTGGTAACTTGGATTTTAATTAATTTCTTCTTTATATAATTGCTTCTGCGTTAATTTTTGAAAAAGTTAAGCCTTTATTATGGTTTGAAATTAAAATAAATAATATATTTTTAGTCAATGAATTATTATTGTAAGAGAATTATATGCTTAATTTAGATTGGAAATACGTAAAACATAGATTTCAGTTTTCACTGATTTTACTTTACTACCTTTCATTTAAGGACGGCAGTATACACATATTTTTTTCAAATAAATTTATTAATTAGTTTTAATTAAATGACATATTTTTGTATTTTTATATTGCCGTATTTTTTAACAAATTATAAAGGGAAGAATATAAAAATTTTACTTTCAAAATATCCTTCACTTTCAAAATATCCTTCTACGTGGTAATTTAAGGACATTGCTAACCTATTGCCTTAGGATATCTTTTAATAGTAATGAAAAATTATTAAAAGTAAACAAATAAAATGGTTTACATTATCATTGCTCTTTGGTTTGTTTACATTCCAACGCATAATCGAAAAATTTACGTAAACAACTCAATAAGCCCCTTAAGTCTTGAGATTTCTGTAAGAACTCCCTAATTTGAGGAAAATGAGGATGTTGTGGAAAAATCGCTATTAAATCAAACATCTGTCCAATTTCATTGAAAGTAATATAACAAATATCTCGATAGTAAAGCTGAAAAAATTAAATAAAATAAAAAACAAAATTAACGAATTTAAACGTACATATTAACTTTTAAATTTTAAACATACCGTCATTTGTAATTCATTATTTTCTAATAGTTGGCATTTCGGAATTTGATAGCCCAGAAGCAAACAAATACTTTGTAAATTGTCATTTGTATCATCTACAAAAGACGTATTAGCTAAAGAAATATAAAAATATAAAACAAAACTAAGAACAAATGTATATGTAAGGCAGTTAATAACCTGCTTCCAGTTTTAGTTGCCAGTTATATTCTTCTTTTCGAGCATTTTGAAGTTCCTCCTGCAATGATAATAAACGTTCCATTAACATTTCACGTTTATTTAAACTTTCTGACCTTTCAGTAATCAAACTTTCAAGGTCTTTTTTATTATTTTCATATTTCGCTTGAAGTTCGTGTAATTGAAGCATTCCTTTCAATCGGTTTAGTTGATCATTTTGATTCCTCGTGAATTCCATTGGCTTCTTAAGTTGCATAAAGTGTTTTTTCCTACACTTGCTAAAATGTTAAAATTCATTATTATTGTTTTCATCATTCTTTTAGGAACTAGATTTTGGCTACTTTATTATGAAAAATTGGCAAAATTTACGAAACCACTTCCGTTTTTATAGCGCGCGCAACAAAACTTTGTGATCTATTATTTCGCAACATATACCAGGGGCAAATTACGGCGTTCTATGTCGAACGAAATCCCATGCAAATCTTTTTGAATTTGTATGGAAATTTCGTTCGATATCGAATCCCGTAATTACCCCCTACTAAAAAATTATGTTTAATGCCATTCGAAAGTACAATTATATCCCTCTACACATCATGCATAAGTTTTGAAAGACCAAGCAATTTTTGTATATATTAATGTGAAAACACGTACGAATGTAGCGTTCGTTACGCAGTTTTCTTACCGCATTGAGGTTTCTGTCTCATTAACATATGTATCTACATAATTTTAAATAATCATCAAATTTGAAAATAACATATACGATTTGCTTTAACAAGATATTACATACAGTTTGTGTTTTCAGTTTTAAAAATATTGCTGTATTTTTCTCAACTTGAATTTCTACTCCTATGTATGCATATTTATGACAAATTTTTTTATATGTAAAATGTATGTATGCATATCATTGCTGTCTGCAATCATTTCTCTAGACAGAAACTTTGCTGCTTATAGATTACGTTAAAATACACTTTGCAATTGTTTTAATTTAAGTTGAATGAAAATGGTACACAAAATTTGTTTTCTATTATTAAAATTAAAATATTAAGTCCACCTTTATCAAAACTTGCCAAACTATTTCAGCTTAAAAGGCGCGTAAGAACGAAGACAGGGTAGAACGAATGAACAAGGAATAATGAAATTTTGTTCATAATAGCACAGGGATGGCAAATGGAATTTCGAAATTATATCGACCGGCTTATAGTTGTTTTTTATATTTAATTTTAATTAATTTATAATCGAAATGTCAACTTAGAACTGGCTGTTCACAAGTTTCATAGTTTTATTTGATACAATGGCGGTGAATGTGAACTAGGAATTACAGAATACTTATTATATCCAGTACATGTCTTATAAAGGTGATGATTTTTTAGGAAGCGTTTGATAATATATTTCATGCTATGGCTGTAAACAGGCATGTTGCTTAGTAGTCTTATTGTGATTAATTGTTAGTGAAAACAAAAATATTTTTATTTCTTGATTAAATTTTAATAAACAGTTATAATTTAACAGGCCGATTGTGTTAAAAATATGTAAAAATAATATTAAACTATTTTATAATTTGCATGTGAAAAAGTTAATTGAAAAAGTCAACATAATGTCAACTGCGGTACGGAAAGCTCAACCAGATTGCTTGCGCTACTTTCTAAACATTCTTTGCTTTCCCAATATCAGCCATGAGGACAGCAGCTGTAATAGTGGACGAGAGGAATCATGTACAGTCGACGATTTGGTGGACGTTTTAATAAAAAATGGCAATTATTCTATAAGTAAGTGAACAAGTAAGCGTCAAGCTATAGGTGTTTTATTTATTTTCATAAATTTTAGTTGCAGCCAAGGAGACCGTGGCGAATGCTTTACGCGATGGGTTGCTTATGCCAGTGTCAACCTCAGTGTCACCCCGCTCTCACAGATTGATATTGCCGGAACTTAAACGCTTGCGGCTACCCACACTTCAAGAGATCGCAGAAGCACACTCTCATGATTTATATTGTTATGAGTGTCACTTACCAGGCATGTTGGAAGAATGTCGTCAATGCTGGCGGTCATTTCACCGTTTGTGTTACCGCAAAAATCCTGAACGTCCCAACTATGCTGTGCCTTCGTCAAGAATACAAAAAAATAGATTGCCGGCATTTAGTTCAGATACCGATTCTGAAACAGATACAGTACGCTGTTCTACTACGGGTTATGAAAGTGATAGAGCCAACTCGTCTGTAATGCAGCTAGATCCAAATCCTACATCGAGTTGGGACCCACAACGTCAGGGTATCACAACCACTAAAACTCTTAATGAAAGCTCAGGGCATTCAGCCACTAAGATTACAGCAAATACATCTCAAACGGAGGGAAAACCTATACTGGATGATCTTGAATGTAAAACAAAACTTGAAGTGGTTTGCTTGGGAGAAATACGACCACCCAATCGCAAAAGGACAAATGCTACAGATTCTAACATTTCCTATAAAAATGAAATATCAGCCAACGATGAAGATGAACAAGACTTGGAACTATGTACAAGCTGTCGCCTGCTGAAACGTGCCGATTTACGCAATCCCGCCAACTTAGATGCAGACGAAGTGTGCCATTTAGTTAAGTTTACTTTCTCTTATAATCGTGAATGGTTAACACACGATATTCGTACGTATTTGGATGCTAAGCGTGCAAATGCCACAGAAATAAACATCATTTCGCGTTTAATGCTTCATTCAAGGTTAACTGGCTTAAGTGATGTGAGCAGGAAACTTGAAGGAAAAGAATATACATTTCTTATGGAATTTTTGGTGGATTTATTGGATATTCAACATAGCGTTGGGGTTTTTTTTGGCCGTAAGTTCATTTATTTACACGACTGGAAAGGAATTTATCATTATATTAAATTTTTTTCTATTGCAACGGACACATAAAAAAATATTATTTAGATATATTGGCAAATGAAACTTAACAATGGGCGAATATAAAATTAGAATCAATACAAAATTTTAAGATAGGTTTTTATTAGAGCGGTGCCAAATCGTTCGTTTCAGCGATCGCTAGTTTTCGTTCAAATAGCCAAAATCAACCAGTTCGTTCAATCGTTCACTTTGAAAGGTAGTTCTATTTTTTAAATAATTTATTCTGTTTTTAAGAAAATCGGTTGTAAATATTAAAATTACGTAGATAGTAGAATTTATATCAGAAATTGCATTTTTATTAATTAAAAAATATATCAAATCCATTTTAGAAACAATTTCTTATCCTTTTGATTAGGATTTTATACATTTTATTTTAACTTATATACTAAGTTATACTAAGGGAATACTCTTTATGTGTTGATGCTAAAAAGAAATGTATATTTACCAAAAGTCAAACAAACAAAACAATAGAACATAAAAAATATCCATGAACGAAAGTAAATTTAGCATACAAAACCAAACGGTACACTATTGAGTAAAATAACCGAATCACTTCGTTCAGTTGGGTGATTCGTTCAATTTAACGCGTTCGTTCATGAGCTACACAGCTCTAGTTTTTATTTCTAAAGTTCAATTTTTTTAAATGCTCCGCAAAATTACTTTTTCATATTTATTTTTTTGTTGTTCATTTAATTTCTTTGTATCTTCCAAATAAAGCATAGAAATTCAGTTGTTATTTTGCTTTGTATAAACAAAAGAATGTGGTGTTTCCCATGAAAAAACAAATTCTTGAACATTTTCGTTTTTTGTTTATAAAAAAAAGTTCACTCGATAGTGTCCGAGCTTTAAATTTTATATTTCTATCAAAGTTTCACAATTGTGCCAAAACAGCGATTTCATTATTAAAAAAATTCTATAAGGTCGGCCAGGTTTGGCCAACAGTCTTAATTATAAAATCTGTTTGTAAACGTTTTTAACGAAATATATTTTTTTAGCCTACAGTACAGAGTTGGAATCTACGAAATGGTTATTACGCGATATATCTCATGATCTTTCGGAAATCCGACGATGTCCGGACTGTTTCCGCTATTCCCATGAGAAACAGTCGTCAATTTGGTTTGCAAAGCCTTGTGTACAACGCCATGAACTGGTATATGCCAAACACAGTGGCTTTCCCTATTGGCCAGCAAAAGTTATTCGAGTCTTACCCAACAATAAATTTGATGTGCGTTTTTTTGGTGGCAACCATTCACGAGCTCTAATCGATGTACGCTTCATTAAGCCTATTGATGCAGATACGAAATCACTTAAATTAGGAAACAGTCCAGCCATAAAGAAAGCAATGGAAGAATTACGTTACCATCAAATGCTCTCAAGTTATCCCCCAAGTGCGTTTAGTTTTCATGCAAATCCACAACAGACGGAAGAAATTATACGTACCGTTTTGAGTACATCAACTATAAATAATACGTTGGTCAAAGAAAAAGCTGGCAAACGAAAACGTAAAAACTCTTTAACACTAAATATATCCGCAGATGTCAACAATGATCAACAGCTTAATTTGAATATGTCTCGTGGCAGCAATAACGATGACAATGTTCTATCGAGCAGTCAAACAACACTGTGTACTGAAGTTTCAGTATCATTAAAACGTTTAAAAATTAATAATTTAAATATTGCAAATTTAGAAGAAACTAAGAATGGTAGTAAAATAGCAACACGTAAAACAAATAAGGCTTTAGAAAGCGACGATCGCGTGAAAATGGTAAATACAATATTAATAGATATTTTTAAATATCGAACATGTTTTTTAATGATGAAATTTTAGTTAAACGAATTGGAATTTGCCCACAAACATATTAATGATTATAAACAAAAAAATGAAAAACTCGAAGCCCAAAAACGAAAACTTAAAGAAAAACTAAAAAAGCTAGAGTTGGAGAGAAAAATATTGAAGCGCAAGCAATGGGTAAGTAATACACGTTTTCGAACAGTCATTCTAACGATGCATAAGCAATTAAAGTACATTTTAAGTTTAAACTAAATTTCAAATTTATTCCTTTAGTGTTATTGGTGTCTGGAAGAAGCAATATATTTATGCTGCTTTCGTGCCGCTTATTGTTCTGAAATATGCCAAGCACGTCACTGGAAGGACGGCCATAGTGAAGTTTGTAAAAATCAGTCCGAGAGTAGAAAAACATAATATCGTATATTGTCTGTTGCTTTTATTAATTTGAATTTTTGTTAAATGCCTTTTTTATCTTCATTATGTTTATCCTCAATTTTACTATTACATATTTTTAATTTTTAAACTTAAAAAAGAATGTGCGAATATTTAAACTTATGTAAAAAGATAATGTTATAATTACAAATTTTTAATCATCACTTTTGTTTTTAACTTTGAATTGAATTCCATTTTAATCCTTGATAATAAAACATAATTGTTTTTTTTATCATCCTAATTTTTTTATGCATATTTAAATTCTTCTACTCTAAAGCAATATACATACATATATATTTAAGATTCATAGGGCCTATTCGTAAATGCATCACCGTGTTCCAACTGATGCGCAAAACAGTTTATTTTGGAATGCTCAAGCGAACGCGTGCTAACTTTGCGATGCTCTGATTCTCTTTCATGTCGTCGTTCATTCATTTTTATACCGCGTATCTGCTTAAGTGATACTTTTATAAATGTACTAAGAATCAGATACAATCCATTGATGCATTTACGAACTGGACCATCTTTACATTGTTATATTTCTTTAAATAAAATGAATTTTTAACTTTGAAAATTTGTGTGGGTATTTAGTTGTATGTAATTCAAACTACTTAGATCCCCCCAGCAACATTAGTAATATTTTGTAATCATTAATCGTGTTGCCAGGAGTTGGAGAAAAACGAAGATAAATCACCGAAAAGTTGCAATAAGCTACCAGTGTAAAAACTTAATAAAAAATACATCACTATTTAATTTAAATTCATTTATTTTTATTAATTTTAAAATAAAAAATTTATTTATTAAACAAAATTAAAAAAAAATAATGCGAACAGGGAGTAAATTTTTTTAATTTTCAAAGAGAGAGGGAGAGAGAGATAAATTTCGCTGTATGTATGCATTTCTAAGCGGTATGTACATCGAACAAGGAATTTAACTATATTTGGCAAAGTAAACAAATTGGCCAGTTTTATAAGAAATGTTTATTAATTTTATAACTAAAATATTTAATTGGCGCTTCATTTAAATTAAACATCTTTTTAATTACATACGAATGCGTTTCCGAACATGGCATAGTGAAATAATACAAGAGAAGTTTACCACTAACAAAAAAACTATATTTGTCTTCGAATGGCCCACCGACAACTAAAAAATAAAATTACTTTAGATCACCGGATCATAATTCCATTGAACATCTGTGGGAGGAAGCATTTAGATAGACAGATCAACAAAGCAAAATATTACCAGTAAGGACTCTCTAAAGAATATCTTCCTTAAGAGTGGTGCAAGATCTAAACAGAAGTAGCAACAAAATTGGTGGTCAATGCCAAGGAGGCTTGAAGCAGTTTTAAAAAACAAGGGAAGTCAAACAAAGTGTTTGACACTATTTCTTTTTAACTTTGGATAAACTTTACACTTTCTTTTGACGCGTAAAAAATGAGTATATTTATTTTTGTTGTTACTGTATTTGTTGCTTTTGAATTAATTTTGTTTTTTGTTTCCATACACAGATATTGTAAGAGCACAATACAAACAAGCTTTTGTTAACGATACTAGCAGTGGAAAAAAGTTAAGTTTTTAATATGTAAATAAAGTATCCTATATGTGAAACCAGGTTGTACACTTTCTTTTGACGCTGACAGTACAAAAATCTAAGAACTAGAAAAAATCCTTGGTTAATGTAAGTGTTTTTTTAAAGTAAAATAAATTACTTAAATTAGTTTTTCATGTGTCAGGAACTCTTTCATAATACATAAAAAAATAAATGATTCCACTTGCATTGGCTCTAAGCACCCATTTTAATGGCGATATGTTTCGTTAAATGTGAACACATGCCCGCCAATGATACATCAATATTAATATCATGCGTTTTCACCTAAATTGAACCAGTTCTTTTGCTTGTTTTTTTTTCTGGGCGGTTCAGGCCACTATTAGGGTAAATTTTACCATAAACCCTTTTTCATCTCCATACATCCATTTATTTTCGCCAAAAGCGCTGTTGTATATACGAAGATAAGCATTCCAAAGAATAATCACTACCAGACGCGCGCCTGAGCTGACACGTACTTTTTTTAAATAACTATAATAAATATCGCTATTAGTCATTTGCAATTATGTAAAACAAATTAAAAAGTTTTCCAATTAAACCAATTGTTTGCAAATACAAAACGAAACTTAAATGTTTATGAATATTACACAAACTTAATATGTATGTATGTACATGTCACATGTACTTATGAAGGAAGGCATAGTATAAAATTAGCTTTTGAAAAAGAATTTAAAGTTCTTTAGATTTCGAAAGGAGGCAGTTTACGAGTATTTAAGTAAACTTCATATCCATACATGCATTTCGCAGGTGTTGATTTTGATACCAAGTTGGCATTTTACTACCATTGGAAGGTATGGCATTGGATGGGCATTAAAGCCCCTAAGCATTGCAATACTAAGCTTTATCGCATTTATGCAGTACTTATAAATGCTGTGGTAACATTTCTATTTCCTTTGACTTTGGTGGTGAATGTGTTTTTTGCTAAAAACACTCAACAATTATGTGAAAATTTAACCATTACAATAACGGACGTAATCGCTAATTTAAAATTCCTTAATGTTTACATGGTACGTGGTGAATTGGAAAAAATAAATAACATTCTGGGAAAACTTGATAAGAGAGCTAAGAATGCCGAAGAACAAAAAGTTCTTAAAGCCGCCATCAACATGTCACAAACATCATTTCTTATATTTGCACGCTTATATATAGTGGGCACATGTTTAAGTATCCTAAAGGTGATATTTGCGAATGAGCGTTGTTTATTCTATCCAGCCTGGTTTGGAGTAGTTTGGTTTGATAATACTTTGGTGTATTTTATTGTTATGGCATATCAATTATTTGGCCTTATGGTGCAAGCTCTACAAAATTGCGCTAATGATTCTTATCCACCTGCATATCTTATTATATTAACGGCTCAAATGAAAGCTCTTGAGTTGCGCGTCAAAGCTGTAGGTCGGACGGAAAACGGTGACGAACGAGTGTGTTTGAATAAAGAGGAACTTCGTAGAAATTTAAAAGAATTTAACGAGTGTATAAAGGATTACGAAATTATTTTAAGGTAATTATTTTTGAATAGTTTTTTTGGAGCTTAGCTTTAACACCCAGTTTAGGTTAGGTTGCACAGGCCGCCAGTTGGCGGCAACAGGACCACTTGACTCCAAATTGGTCTCTTTGCGAGGCCTGATAAGGATATGTGGAACAGTGATGCCAAGAGTAGGTAATCTTCCCTTTTTGTAGCATATTAATTTATTTATTTCAAGCGAAGAGAAAAAAGGACAGATTTTTAATTTTAGTGATAATGTAGGAAGTTTTTAAAACTATTTTTTTCTTTTATATTGCGGTGTAATTACGTAAAACACCACACAAAGGTGATAATATATACGTGCATACACATAAAAATCTAAATTTTTGTTACAGTACTACGCGAAATATTTCATACAGACAGAAAGCATCTTTTGGTAAATAATATGTGTATTAGAGACAACGAAAGGCAAAGAAATTCTTCAGAATAGAATTTAGTATGAAAAACAAAAACATAGACTGAAAATTCCCTTATTTTTTTTGTTTAATATAAAGTATATCCCAAAATGAACGCAAGATTTGAATTAAATAGAAAACAAAGTTGTTAGTTTTTTCATTATTTTTGAGAAATGAAATGAAAGCAGATTGTTTTGCCGTGTAAAGCTTCATTTTTACAAGTCCTAAACTCTAAGCTGTCAAATTGTTTTTTTTAGACATACTAACACTTTACTGCACAAATGACGGAAAATTTAAATATTGCGTTAATTTTGGGACCCCCTTTAGGAAGTAAGACTTTTCTAACATATATATATATATATATATATATATTAAGCTATTTTAATTATTTCTCTTCCGGGTCACAATTTCTTTTAACTTGGACACAATTTTATTGAAAAGTCAGACCTTGTAAGATCTCCAAATCCTTATTTTAAAATTTTTAGAAATCTACATTGGCAATATATTGCGAAGAATTGTTAAAAAAAATTTAGTTTTTTCTAAAATCAATGAATTTTTAAAGGAATTTTTTAGTTTTTTTTTTTTGCGTGGGAATTTTTTTTCGAGACATGTAGAGATTTTGTTAAATTTGTGCTGGCATCACTGACGTGGAGAAATGTTCCTATCTATCCTATGTTTGGAATTTATTCCTTTTAGTTTGCATTCAGCAAGGTCTAGAAGTTCGGGCAAAGTTTAATTGTCTATATATACGATAGAGCTGGACATTGACAAAGGAGGTGTTCGGCACTTAATTTATTCTCCTCGTTTTTATAACTTTTGCTAGTCTCCTTGGCTGAGCACCTGTTAGAACTCTCACGAATAATTCGCAACTGTTGCCAAGTTTAGTTAAAGTAAAAAAATTTTGTTCAAAAAATTAAATTCTCATCTCTTTTAATTCTGACCTCTAAAAAAATTCTACAACATGTGAGATCTTGTCTAATGCTACATAAAACTTGCCCAACTGTGCCATCAGGAATGTGATATTGTTGTGGAGAACTTCTTCTATTTTTACTTATTTTATTATGTTGTCCAAGTTCAAATATTTCAATTGTATTTATTGGATTTTACGTATTTTATGGCAGTTTTTTTTTTAGATATTATTACCAAAAATTAAGTCAAAGATAATTTTTAGTATAAAAAAAAGGATATCTGATTAACCAAAGTTAGAAATAAGAAGAAAACTAGCTTAAGATTTATATATATGCATATATGTATGTATGTAAATATACATTCATATGTCTTTTTGTGTTTAGATTATTCGCCATCATTTCAAATATCATTTCAAAAGCTTGCCTGGCACAGTTTGTTTGTTCGGCTTTGGTTCAGTGTACCGTTGGCCTTCATTTCCTTTATGTTGTCGATGCTGCTGACTATGGTGCGCAAATTTTATCTGTAATCTTTTTTGTTGCTGTTACTTTAGAAGTGTTTATTATATGCTACTTCGGACATTGCATGAGCACACAGAGTTACAATTTAACATATGCCTTTTATTCGTGTGGCTGGTTAGCTCAGAGTCCGTGCTTTAAGAAGAATTTAATTATAACATTGATGCGTACACATAGACATTCGATAACTTATGCTGGATCTTACATACCAGTGGATTTACAAACATTTCTGCAGGTGGGCTTTTTTTAATTCGGGCGGACAAGTTATTTATTAACATACGTGTTTTTTTTATTACAGCTCATGAAGTATGCCTATTCTACGTTTACTCTATTGATACGTTTTAAACAGTAATCAACAATTTAAAACTTATTGTATTGATAATCGTAGATACAAATCATAATTTTTTTTAATAATAATAATTACAAACTTACCGTAAAATCACATTATATTTACGTGTCCGTTTATTTAAAGGAGCATAATATTGGACATCAGGATCAAATCCTAACGCTGCGAAAAGTAATAAAGAAACATCTTGTGGCTTATTGATGAAATAGGAATCAAGAATCCATTACCAATATTGAGTGTAAATAATTGTATGCTTTTCTTTTAAAATAATAAGTAGTGTCACATATATTTCTGTAAACTGCAATTATGTATGTTGAATACTCAAAATATTAAAACTATAAAATTAATATTCACTATGTACCTTATTTAGAGCTAAATATAGATTTATTTTTTTTCCAAATTAACTTGAATTTGGAGAATTGTCATTTCTGTCAGTGGTATTTTGTTTGGGAGTATCACTTTGATTTTCAACATTTTGAACTGAGGAGCTATTGGTGTCATATTCTGGTTCTTTCGATACATCTTCATAGCCGGATTTGGGGTTTTCAGCACTATTCTTTTTTGCATTATTTTCACTTTCCGCAACATCAACGGTGGTAGTTTCCTTGAGTTTCTTCCACATTTTCGCAGCTGCCAAAAGTTTAAGATTGGGTCTAGCCATTTCATCTTCGGGGAATATATAGTCGAATACTTCTTCCCAGCCCTCTTCTACACCAGACTCCGAAATAATCTTTTGCCTCTTTTTGACACGTCTAGGCATTTTTTCCATGACTTTTTCCAAACTCTCCTGATCCCCGGATTCTCGTTCAAAATCACGCCAAGCTTCAAGAAGTAGAACCCTGGATTCTTTATCACCTAATTGGCGTAAAGTATCATTGGCCCTTTCGTAAATTCTACGTGCCAAGCGTACATTCATATCGGTGTCTTCTTCAGCTAATTGTGCAGTTAGCTCAAATTTAGCGTAAGACATCCACACTTTCACATGTTGTGTTCTTTCTAAGAGTCTTTCGTAAAGCTGACGTGCTAATTCTGATTCTGCCTGTGCTACTTCAAAATCAATATAGGCCTTCCATAATAATTCAGGCATATCCAATCGTGGCTGCTGCACTGCTAATTCGTAAATTGCTCTTGCTCGTTCAGTATCACCCAATAGATTTTCCAGTTCAGCGAATTTCATCCAAGTCACACAATTTTCTGGACCGAACTCTAGAAACTTCTCATATAGTAAGCGACAACGATCGAATTCACGTAACTGAATCTCTAATTCTATGTACCCTCGGAATAATTTATCTCTCGGGCACATACCAATAGCCATGCCTAAAGTTTTACGTGCCTTTTGTAAGTCCTTGCATCTAATTTCGAACTGAGCGTACAAGAGCCATATTTTGCTAAATGTGAACTTTTTGTGTGGTATTAATTCTAAGCAGGTTTTGTATATTTGGCGCGCGCGATCTAAGTCTTCGGTTTCGAGTTCTTCATAGAGGGAATAGTTGATCCAGAGGTAAATATAACGGCGCCAGTAATTCTTTTCATTCGCTGGTGGAACATTTGCAATAGCTCGCTCATAAGTTTCTCTTATAAGACCAACATCACATTCACCTGGAATAAATTGTTTTATAGTAAAATAAATAAATGATATTAAAACTCATGTGTGTTTGTGACATCGTAGCCCACAAAAGACTTAGCGGATTTTCTTGAAACATGGCTAAGAACACTCTCGATCATATTACCGATCAAAAAAAATTAATAATCAAAAATTAGTTAAGCCGCCTGGGAGCCACGATGCAGTAGACAGATACACTCGACAAACTTATTAATTTAGACCCATATTTTATTACTTACCCTCTATCAATCTTAAGTAGTCAAACCAAGCATCATAATTTTGAGGGTTACTGGCCACTTCTTGTTCGTATTGAAATTTTCTTTTCGACACTATAACATCTTCGATACCAGCACGATCGCCATATTTTTTTTCGTGAATTGTATAGGCTTTGTATAATTCTTGGGTACGATCTTTGGGCAAGTGATCCAAGGCATATTTGTATATAACTCTAGCACGATCATGTTCTTTTTGACCTTCTTCAAAGCGAGCAAATGCAATAAATAAACGTTCATCTATGTATTCATCCCCAAAGAATTCAACAGCTCTTTCAAATACCCGGCGCGCACCATGCAAAAAGCCATGAGACTCTTCAAAACGAGCAAATTTTATCCAGTTTTTGACATCAGGATGTACATATACAAAACGTTCGTATATAGCACGAGCTCGGTCTATTTCCTTATAACGCAGCTCAAAATTAACATACGTTTGCCAGGCTTGCTCTTCTGGTTGCCATTCCATCCATCTTTCAAACACCTGCCTTGCGCCTGCAACATTTTCCAGCATTTCTTCCATGTACGTATACTTGTACCAGAATTGATTAACGCGTGGCATAATTGTGACTGCTCTGTCCCACAGATTACGTGCATGATTAACTTGTTTATTTTTCATTTCCATTTCAGCGTATTTTAGCCAAATCGTAACATTACGGTGTTCGTTATCCAAAGCCCGCTCCCATATTGAACGAGCACGTAGAATTTCCTTTTGTGACTCCTCCCATTGGGCATACTTGATCCAATGGCTTACTACCATGCGATTTTTACGTAAATTGTCTTCAAAAACTTTACGTTTGCGCTGTTGATAATCCGCTAATTCAGCTGTATCGGAGATTTTTTGCTTGGGAGGTGGTGGTAAAATTTCCAAATCACGTTCTTTAGCCTCACGTAACAGTTGTTCAGCGGTGATTTGTACCTCGGCGGGAGCTTTGTTCTTTACCTTATCAGGACGAAAAAAATAAATTTAAACATACATACATAGGTTGCACAGACCTACTTTGGTCCAATTTGTGATATATATTACATACATACATACATATGTACATACAAATTAAAAACGCACTACATACCTTGGCAACTTTGGGCATTTTTTGTGGTCGCTCCATGTTGGTAAATGTGTAAACAAACTGCTTAGTTAATCAATTATTCTTCTCTTTTATCAATCGAAAGGTGTGACGGACAAATTATGTATTTTCTATTGAATATAAAATTTGTATCTTTTAGTATTCCTTAAAATTCTGCAAAACGTTTGCGGATTTCCAATAAAAACAATCGTCAATCGTGACAATTACATGAAATAATAAATAAGGTACATTCTTAGTATAATAGAAACATTTATATTTTTAGACCATCATACAAATTCCATACATAAAAATTATCGTGTTTTCTTTTTTATTGAGTTTGACATTAAGAAAATATATCCCGAGCGATCAACAGCTTTAACGAGTTTACCTTGTTTATTTAATCATGAGTGACAATAACAAACACATGTTTGTAAAATCTTCGTACAAATTTATGAAAAATGTTGCGCTGAACTATTCTGTTGTTTTGACTTCTTCCAACGTTCGCTTGATTTAGCCAGCTAAATTTAAGCGTTATTTGGAAATTATAATAAATTTAATATTTATGTTCTAAGTAATTACGGCTTAAATCTAGTTTACGGAAGTAGCTCCAAATAAAAAAAACTTTATGGGTCCGTAACTCTGAAAATAAGCGTCGCCGCCAATTTTTTTACTTAATATTTTTCTCTTAAAATTCAATTTTCTATCACCCTGCTACTTCCGTAAACTAGATTTGTTCCGTAATTACAATATATTAGTAAAAACTAGCTTATGATATATTTTTTTATGCTCGTTCATGACCAAAGTGTAAATATTTCTTGTCAAAATTAATATTGCATCAACTTTCCCGTCCCTGATTGAATTCGTTTGCAAAATCTTCAGCTGACCAAATAGTTCCTCAGCAGCGGCGATTAGGAAAAACACAGAAAAATCAAAAAAAATTGTGTTTAACAATGACGCAAAATATGTTATTTAAAACTTTTCAACTTTCTTCGTTGCGTGGCGTTCCACAACTGAAGAAAACACGTTGGATCAACACATCTGTGATGGTAAGTTGTCTGGAATAAAATCATTGCCTTTGGCGAAAGGATTATGTAATTGCCAAAATTTTGTTACCGAAAAAGACGGCTAACATCCGAATGCAGTTGAATTAAAACTTTTAGAACGTTAAATAAATATTTGTAATGAATTTGTTTTGAAAAGGTTATGTTGAGATAAATTGTCTGTAAGTTTGTGTAAGGAAATATTGAATTTGCTACAATGGAATAAACTAATTTTTATTTACATACTATGTAGCACATAACATCCATACATACATATGTATTTATATACTACATATCGCTACCTTAATATAGGAAGGCCCTAAAATTTTTATTCCAAAATCGTGTGCTTTATCTCTATAGAAATATGCAAAAAATAGATAAAAAAATTTACCAGGCCTTTCTATATTAAGGTACACAATATTCAGCGGTAAACCTTTTTCAAACGTGCCATACATTAATTGCTGTAACGTCGTCATACATAACTCAAGAAAACTTGTGCAGAATGCAATTTTAAAGTTTTCAATTTACACACAACTTAAATAACAAAATAATGTTCTTTTCTCAAGAGATCAGTATAGAAGGTATTTATTTAAATTTTTTTACCCAAAATAAAATGCGATTATTTCTGCATTATATGTGATTATTTAAAACTTTTTTTATTTATGACGATGTTGCAGCAAATGGGCGATATGTCTCTAAGTACATCAATTTTTTCAGCTAAAAAAACTTATTTGAATTTAACAGAACATGATACATATGCTGATAGAATTATTGTTCAAGTTTCATAGAATACTGGAATCGCGTTCAAAAACATTTACAAAAATTGTTAGGAGTTCTAAGTTATTTTCTTATAAATCAACACTATGTCGGAATTAAAATTTGTATACAACTGTTATCTCAAATTATTTACACCATTTTTTAACACAAAAATTAAAAAAAAAAATTTAGAGCACATACATCCTTAAATAGAGTAAATTTGTGCAACTGGTCTGCAAACTATTGTGAAAGGTTAAAGTAGTTGCAGGAATTTGCGGAAGCAATTTTCATTGTTCAAATTAATAAACTACAAAAAAAATTTCGTCAAGTGGTGCTTTTCAAACTGCAAACTTTATTCACTGTACCTGTAATTTTGATATTTGCATGTTTATTTCATTATGATTCAATAATAGTTTATGAATAAAAATGATCAAATTTCAATCTTCCTAAAAGTATTCAAATAAAAATAAATTAAAAGCACGAATTTCTTCTCATAATAATTGTCAATTAAAGAAAATGTCATTATCAAAACTTGTACACCATATATTGGCCAATAATATATAAAAGGAATTTAAAAACAAAATGCTGTCTACTGTTTAGGATTTGACCGCCTTATTTTCTCAGATATAACTATACCAGCTATGGACGGTGCTCTGCTATCAGGAATGGACAAGATTTTCGTTGCTAATTTTGTTAATTTCGAATGTTTGCAGTAATTGTTTTCGAATTATGAAAGCCTTATGTTTTCATTACAATAAAGCTCGATTTCATCGCTTCCAGTTTCCAAGCTTGCTTCTGACTCGCTTGTTGATATTGAAAGAGTTACTTATAAGTTGTAATATTGAGGAAATTGTGTTTGTAGAGAAAGAGAACTCTTCAGAGAATACTGCTGTCGTGATTAGAGTAGCGTTATTAAATTAACAAAAAGTTGTATTATTTAAAGTATGAAAATTCTATGCAATAATTTAACTTCAATTACATGTTGTCCATATTTAATCACAAACCATATTTGGCCGTAAATTGAATCCATTTCTCAATTTAAGATAAAACCAAACTATAGTATTATTCAGAAGTTACATTCAAATGATTTACAAATGAGTTGTGAGTTGCCCCATTTTGATGTCTTTTGTTGGGGTTTATTTCACTTCAAGAGACTTTTTTAGGAAATATTGAAAGTAGCAGTTAATTATGTGTCCTAAAATTGCATTTTATACAATTCTTATTTCATTTCTGTTAAGACTTTCTCTTTGGGGAATTATTTCACTTTTCTTCAGATTTATTTTATTTATTTATCATAGTAGCTATTTTATTGGTCACAAAATTTGCTGTTTTTAAATTAATTTTTCTCTCTCAACTCTAATAAAAGTGACTGACTATAGACCGGGGCACATAGAATCCGTCGTACGTTATACGTTGCTTTTTTCAACTGCCATTAAAGTATCGGCGGAGGAGGTTGCCACAATGAGTACTTTGTTAACGGACATTAAATCAGCTTCATTTGATTAAAGTACACATTTTCAATGGAATTCGAGAATATTCTGGATTTTTTTTATTTTTGATTTTTATTTAATTTAATTTTGTCACCACACAATACAAAAAGCTTAATAAAACCAAAGCAAAAAAAAACGATATTTGTCAAAGTACTCAACGTACGTTGAAAGTTAAAAGTTTCCCAACTTTAGTACTTTGCGTTGACGGAGACGTACCGAATGTGACAAAGCTCATAAAGCCTGTATTTTAACTCAGTTGTCAGTTGAAAAAAGCAATGTATAACGTACGACGGATTCTATGTGCCCCGACCTAATAAATAACGGAATTTCTTATCTTAAAGTAAAACGTAAAGTTTGTGCCAAAGCGTATTAACCAGGCGGCAGTTTATTTCTTTGAATGTCAAAATGGGTGCCTTTATATTGTTCTGTATTTGCTTTTGACAAACCGATATAAAAAATGCCTGTTGTTTTTGTATTGTTGTACTAATAATATCACCTGTTTAATAGGCCTTGGTTTGTACGCTTATAAAAAAGAAACAGAAATTGTAAGAGGTGTATCCGGCTGCCTATTTTAATGGCTACATTGGCCACGCGTGTGATAATAATTACCCTGTGACGGTAGTCTGGTAGTCACGTATGTATGTGTTTTCCTGTTTATTAATATACACTCAAGTGTATTTATGTTAACCGCTAAAAATTTTAGTTCAACAGCTTGTAAACAATAAACAATTTCACTAATTTTGTTATATGTATGTAATTAAAAAGGAAATTCATCACTTTCAAATTTAAAATCAGATTTGCTAACTGGTTTTTTGATGTGCATATTGGGTTGTTTATTACCCATTGTATCCAAATTTATTTTTTCCTAAAAACAACAAAATTCACATGATAATCCTCAGAATACATTATACGCTCAAACTATATACACATGTGTGTATGGATGGATGGATGTATGTATGTACATACATACATAGGTATATACATATGTATACATATTAACTTACACACTCATTTAAAATGTATGGACAACAAACAATAACAAGGTTATCTTTTTTTTTTTGAGTTGAAAAATAAATTTACTTAATTCATTCGACTGTTAACAGCAAAACAAGTCATCGTTTCGATTTGTAAAAAAAACTGGATTAGTTTTCTACAAAATAACTTTAAGAAATGGTGTGTGAAATAGACGATCAAAATTGCTACAAATAATGATTTTGGTGTACATAATTAAAAATCTGTTAAAATGTTTTTCATTATTAATATTTTTAGGCTAGTGCTGACTATCGCATTGAAACTGATACATTTGGTGAATTAAAAGTACCAGCGGATAAATACTATGGCGCTCAAACTATGCGTTCTCAAATTAATTTCCCCATCGGTGGCCCTACCGAACGCATGCCGAAACCTGTCGTTCAAGCCATGGGTATTTTGAAAAAGGCTGCAGCTGAAGTGAACAAAGAGTTTGGTTTGGATCCCAAAATAAGTGAAGCCATTTCAAAGGCTGCTGATGATGTAATCTCAGGAAAGCTTTATGATGATCACTTTCCCTTGGTTATTTGGCAAACTGGCTCTGGCACTCAAAGTAACATGAATGTTAATGAGGTAAGTAATTTTATAATTTTTTTTTTGATTAAAAATCAAATAATTTGATATTAAAAATTTTTAAGATGTACATACATATATTTTTATTCTTTAAATAACTTTGTGTGAAAAAAGCAAAACTGATAAGGCGTGTCGTGCCTTTTACTCAAATGCAAAACTTAGAGACGGGCAGGTATTAAAACAAAATTATATTTGATCCTAAAAAGTACTAAGCACATAACCAATTAAATACGATGGGCGATATTTCTCTACCTGATATTTAATCACTC
Source organism: Gymnocheta viridis (assembly GCA_956483585.1). NCBI lineage: Eukaryota > Metazoa > Arthropoda > Insecta > Diptera > Tachinidae > Gymnocheta > Gymnocheta viridis. The sequence continues at coordinate 14,408,723 of OY101443.1, forward strand.
TAATCATTGATCAGTGGCTGTCACTAAATTCCCCAGATAATATTTACATGTGTGTTTTTTTTGTGCAAAATATCGCTCATTTACTCTAAAACGTGATTTTTAATTAACAATGCAGAGTTATTCTATCTAACAACAATCTTCATATTGTGTAAAAAATTCATACAAATATCTTATTCACTTACATACTTTAGAGAAGAATATTTTTTTATATTGTTTCAATTGAGGTGCATACTAAAAATGCATATACTCACATGCAGTAAATTTGAGCAACGTATCTTGTCTGCAAACTATGATAAATAAAATATTGAGACACTTTATGTCGCCGCCCACACTTGCAATTTTTTAAATTCTGTTTTAAAATTTTTATATTTCTAAAACTGTATGCAATATTAATATTTTAGCGTAGGTTAGGTTGCACAGGCTGCCGATTGCAAGCAACCGGCCCACTTGGGTCCAGAAAAATAGGTCCCTTAGTGATTATTTTAGTGTATGTATTAAAAAACTATGTCACATCACAAATTTCCTTGAAAAGTTAACAATTTTAATGTCATGGTAGTGCACTAGAAATGAGGTAGATAAATGCTCGACGTAATGGCTTATTTCAAACTATCAAACAATTGTTATTTGTTTTGACTGCTAGTCAGGTATTTTCTACAACAAATTTTCTATTGTAGAACCGTTACTACCTGTTGGGATCTGCTCGGAACACAATCATGCCAGACTGATGCAGATACAGTTAGTATTACAACACCATTTGTCATTGCTAATTGGTTAGTTGTTTATGTCAAAAATTGTTCGAAAACATAAACAACTTTTGATGTAAGAACCTACAATTAAATTAGTTATAAAAAGAAAAAAAGTAGTAAAGTTCATTAAAATTATGTAAAAACTTTTGAGTACTCGAACGCAGGATAAAGAAACAAATAAGTAAAATAGTTGAAGCGATTGAAGTATTTTTCGATTTCGGCTGTCCTTTAAACATACGTACATAAATGTATTTTGGTGTAATACACATCAATTAATTAATAAAAAAAAACGGGGTATCGATTTATAGATTACGTTCACTTTTAACGACGTTTTTTGAAAATCACGGAATCGCTCATCTCTAGTTACTTTTAACGCTTATAAAAAGGGATCTAAAAAAACATTGCTTATTAATATTATAGATTAATTATTATTTATCTTAAAATTTCAATTCAGGTCATTAGCAATCGTGCCATTGAATTGCTCGGTGGCAAATTGGGTTCGAAAGATCCCGTTCATCCCAACGACCATGTCAACAAATCTCAAAGTTCCAATGATACATTTCCCACTGCCATTCACATTTCTGTGGCCTTAGAATTAAATAATAATCTTAAACCTGCCATTAAGATTTTGCACGATGCCTTGAAGGCGAAATCAGAAGAATTTAAAAATATTATTAAGATTGGTCGCACTCATACAATGGATGCAGTACCTTTGACTTTGGGCCAGGAATTTAGTGGGTATACGCAACAAATGTCTTATGCATTGGATCGTATTGATGCCTGTTTGCCACGTGTGTATGAACTGGCTTTGGGCGGTACTGCTGTCGGTACTGGTCTCAATACCCGTATTGGTTTTGCCGAAAAGTGTGCTGCGAAAATCGCTCAACTTACTAGTTTGCCATTTGTGACAGCTCCCAACAAGTTTGAAGCGTTGGCTGGTCGTGATGCCATGGTAGAGGTTCACGGTATTTTGAATACAATTGCTGTTAGCCTAATGAAGATTGCCAACGATATTCGTTTCTTGGGCTCTGGTCCCAGATGTGGTTTGGGTGAACTTATGTTGCCAGAAAATGAGCCAGGTAGCTCTATTATGCCTGGCAAAGTAAATCCTACGCAATGTGAGTCCATGACAATGGTGGCTGCCCAAGTTATGGGCAATCAAGTTGCTGTTACTATTGGGGGTGCAAATGGTCATTTCGAACTTAATGTTTTCAAACCTTTAGTAGTTTCAAATGTATTGCGTTCCATTCGTTTGTTGTGTAAGTACTCGTCTTTTTTATTCTGCTGTTCTTATAACTAAAATCTATGTTATTTGTTTTTTTAGCTGATGGCAGCCGCACCTTTACCGCCAATTGTGTGCAAGGCATTCAGGCTAATACCGATCGTATTAATAAAATAATGAATGAATCGCTTATGCTGGTAACTGCCTTAAATCCTCATATTGGCTACGATAAAGCCGCTAAAATCGCCAAGACTGCTCACAAGAATGGTACAACTTTAAAGGAAGAAGCCATTAAATTCGGTTATCTGACTGAAGAGCAATTTAACCAATGGGTGAGGCCACAAGATATGTTGGGACCCAAGTAAATTATGCTTTAAGTGCTGTACTTTTTATTTATTTATTTATATAAATGATTATATTAGAAATTTTGTTTAAAATACATTCATACGTATGTAATATTGCATGTAAGTAGTTCCACTGAGCAAGTCAAATGTTAAATGGTAAGAATTGACAGCAGAGCTGTGAATAGCTGCAATTAATTGGTATTGAAATCAATATGATTTCATTCTTTGATTGAGATAATTTTCATTGAATGCAATTAATTTAATTGCAATACAATTTTTGCTGAGTTTCGTTTGAAGAGAACAAAAATTTTGTTGTGATTTAGTTTTGGTTGCAATTACTGGATTTGATTGCAATCAATTAATATACATATGAATTAATAAAAAAAGATTATTTCAAATTAAAGTCATAAAATCAATTTAAGATTTGTATGAAACAAAATTTCTTAAAATTTAAAAAAAAAATTTCTAAACTCAGATTTCAACTTAAGCCAAACAATTCCTTTTAACATAAACTTAAATCAGTTCAACTAATTGCGTACAAACATTATTGATTGTTACACTATGTATTTTATCAAATAAAAAAATTCATTGCATCTAAAGAATAAAAATGGAAAGTAAGTACTTTTGAAGATGATAACTCCCATAAGCAACAACGATAGCGAAATAGGTAAATGTTTTGTGTTGTTTATAGTACAAGTCAATTCAATAATGGAGCGACATGTACGTAGCTACAAATGTACTTTGTCCAAAATAACACTTCTTGTCTATATATCCTTTAATTTTTACCTTCTTTTCAATTTGTTTTTAATTAAACTATTAATATTTTACTAAATATGTAAAATATTAGTTTTGGGAAAAAGTGCGATTAAAAATTTAATATACACAACTTTTAGCGATTCCCATAAAAAGCAACACTTCTTTTCATTATTTGTGGTTATGGAGCCAACACCCTTTGAGAATTTCAATTGTTTACCTATTTTTTGTTATGGCGGCCACAATTGTACATGCCTTGTAAAATTTCAAGTGTAACTAAAACGGTTGATAAGATAGAACCCTGTGACACACGGACAGACATCTGAATGAAAACAATAGCATTCCGTTGGTGTACTGAACCCTAAAAACGCTTCCACTCTTGGTCTGGTCGTGGGAATCATATGAAGGCCAAGAAGAAAAAACGTACATAAATGCAACATGTTTAATTTCTCTTAAAAATCTAGTTCACAACGTGCACAGAGGAGTATTTGAGCCAGAAAGCTGGCCAAAAAGGCAATAATGAATATCATATTGTAAATTTTTAATACCTTATGCTGCGATTTGTAGCTCTCAGACACTGACAAATCAGGAAAGTAAAGAAAATTACATGCGCTTTTAATGTTTTTTTTTCGATTTTAAGATGCTTATATGATATTTTTTGTGGCTAAACGAATAAAGGTATTAATTACATCGTTTTTTCACTGAAAGATTTGATGAAAAGCTATTTTTGATATTTAAAAAAAATTATGTTGAATATTAATATTGAAGCATTCGTATAAAAATATAAAAAAAATAAATTTATACACTTTTTTTAAATAAAAAAAATAAGGTGTTAAAAGTGAAGGTAGCAAATGTACAAATTCAATTTTATACCACAATAAAATTTAGAATCTCTAATTTTAGGGGGGGGTTGTTATAAAAACAGCCAAAAATATGGCACTAGATTTTTTTATATCAAATTGCAGCTAAAAATATCAAAAAACTCCATTTTTCAATTCAAAAAGACTTATGTGCGTAGTAAAAATATAAAGTTATTATAATGTGTTTTATGTAGTTTGTATTCATGTGTTAATGCTGAAGAGTGGTTCATTAAACTATTATTATTGTATTTGTAATGCAATTTAAGTGGGCTGCTAAATGTTGTTTTTGTAGAAGGTGAGTTATTAAAGAATGTCAATCACACCATTCTTATACATACAATTAGTTCGGTTCTTTTAATGAAACTGTTACGTAGAAAATTCGTATTGGAGTTTTAAATTAATAATTAAAATAGTAAAAGTGAATAAAAATTAAGGAACAAGTCTAGTTTAGTGACACAGCTCCAAAAAGAAAAATATATATATAGGAGTGTAGAAAATGGTAAAATAAGAAGAAAATGTAAAATAAAAAAATGGATAAATATTGATATCATTTTAAAGCTTTTGAAGAGATCTTTTAGAGTATACAAAATTTAATGAAAATATTTAACTCTTGAGTTCTCAATACAGTTTATACAAAATTTTATCCGAAAATGTTACGATTGTGCAATAGGTAAGTATGTAGTTTATTCAAATGAAAGGATTTTGTAATCTATGGTATAACAAACACCGGCTTCGCTAACGAAAGCATTCTTGCATAGCCGGCCTTCGGCCGGGCTTAAGGATTTTCTCCTCCATGTACAACGAACACCGGCTTCGCTAATTAAAGCATTTTTGCATAACCGGCCTTTGGGCGGGCTTAAAGATTTTCTCCTCCATACATAACGACCACAGGCTTCGCTAACTAAAGCATTTTCGCATAGCCGGCCTTAACGATTTGCTCCTCCATGTATAACGAACACCGGCTTCGCTATCTGAAGCATTTTTGCATAAATTTTTTATATTCTAAAAGAACTCTTCAAAAGCTTTAAAATGATATCAATATTGGTCATATACGTTTATAAATGCAGTGGAAAATCACGTATATATGTACATATATGGAAACTTCAGAGGCCCATAACTCGGGAACTATACGTTTCCCCCCATTTTTTATTTTACATTTTCTTCTTATTTCAGCATTTTCTACACCCCTATATATGTTTTTTTCTTTTTGGAGCTGTGTGACTAAACTAGACTTAAGCCAAAATTAATAAAATTGGTTTAAATTTGAAAAAAATTAAAAATTGATTAAAATTGCGAAGAAATTAAAGTGATAAGTGTGCGAAAAGTTATAGGGGTTGAAATATTCTTATAAGAAATGAAAAAGTGCAAGCGGCCGGTGTGTATAATAAAATGGCACGTCATCAATTAGTTTTGTCTACAAGTGGTGACTATTGTTAAGAAATTGGTTTAAGAATTTGTTTGTGAAGATGTGTGTGCATTCCATATTGTGTTTTATTGCAGTTGTTGTAAGTTTAGTTATTTTTTCTGTAGCGCTAGTGAGATGAGATGGTTAAATAAATGATCATTACTGACTTGTTAATTATTGTGGTAATACTTGAGTTTGTTTTTTAATATGTTTGTGTTGTTTATGAATTTGGGTGTTTATTCCATGTTGGGTTTTATTGCAGTTGTAATTTTTGTTTATTTCTTCTGCAGGGATGGTGAGATGAGATGGTTAAATGATCATTAGTGACTTGTTAATTATTGTGGTAATAATTTGTTTTTGCATTGCATATTTGTATTTGTGTAGGTTGTTTTGTTGATAAAAAGGGCTTTCTGTATTTCGTATTTACAAAAGTAAATTCAAGCACAATTTCAAATAATTTGTATTTTTTATGTTGTCCCCCAAAACGCCACCATTTATGAACCGGCTTGGAATGCGTTTGCTTTGTTTCCAGATGGACCCAGCTGCATTTATAGGGTTTAGTGTGCGTCCATCTGTCTATCACTCCCTCAATTTCGCAGTTGATTATTTTTTCGAATTGGAAGAAGGTACCTGCATATTATTTTTTGTTTCATTGTGAAGATACAAGTTTTAAATGAAGTTTAGATTTTGGGGCTAATTTCCGATTCTTTAACAATTTTGGTTTGTGTATATCCATTTACCTATGCACATAGATACATATATCTCTCTTTTTCGTATACAAAATCAATTTTAGCTGACTTTATTCCCACTTCCTTTTCTTCTTATTTTTAATTTCTTGTGGTAATGTGATGCGCGTATGTCTTTTGGAAATGCTTTTAAAAATAAATTAAATTCACGGAGAAAAATGTTTTAATAGTAGGTATTTATTACAATAAATACAAGTTATTTTACTGAAATATCTAATTAAATAATTCAATTTCTTCGTAATCAAAAATGTGTTAAAATTAAAGACAACTAAAAATAAAATAAATAAATAAATTTCAATGATTCAGTGAAAAATAATAAAATTGTATCTATAAAAATTAAAATATGTATTAAATAAAGATGGTAAATAACCACAAAATATGGCCTTCTTTAAAATGAAATAGTGTGAAAGTTTCTAATGTATATTGTTTGTTCATGCTATTCTCCAAATTAAAAAAAGTGATAAGTGTTATTAAAATAGGTGTAAAGTGCATTAAGAATTTAAAATATGGATTAATGGATTACGTGGATAGTTATAAAGGTGAGTCGTTTTTATTCGTAAATTCATAAAGTGATAAGTCGTTATAATTTTTTTAATACTGACGAAATACTAAAAAAATAGTTAACTAGATTCAAACGTTTTTTGCATTTAAAAAGCATATATGATCTTTCATTATTATGCAAAATTCGCTAAAAATTACGAAAACACACTTTAAATTTCAAATTTACTTCAGTTTTTTTTGTAACGTGCGTCACAAAACTTTCTGATCAATTATTTCGCAACAAATACCTGCCGAACAATTATTTTGTACGACAAAACAATACATTTTTATATATTAACGTGAAAACGCGTAGGAATGTAATGTTCGTCACGCAGGATTTGCTCATTAGCGTGGCCATTTTAGGGGGTGCGTCCCCACTCAAAGTTGGCTTTCAAACATATTTATTAAAATGCTTATGACTATCTTTAAAAAAAACATTTTACAAGAATATGATATATGACAATATTTTACCTTAAAGAAAGTTTTTTACTAAAATTAATATTTTAGAAAATAACCAACAAAATACCAAAAATTATATAAACCAATTTATTTTTACATGGAAATTATTTTTTCTAAGCATGTACGGTGAGATTATATCTATTAAATTATTTCATAAATATACTACGTATAGTTTAGAAAAATCAAAATTAAAAAAAAAATAAGTGCCAGGCCCACGATGTCACACGTATTCGTTCTTTCGTACAATTGTACGTGGGCCTGGCAGTAAAAAAATTTAATAAATGGACTTGAAGACCAACTTTGAGGAGCGGACGCATACATAGTTGTTGATTTTATTTTTCGTGTCACTATGCTTATAACGAATTAATTTTGCTGGTCCCGTGGAGTTCGCTATTAACGAGTTTTACTGAAATTCATAATAGTTTTTGATATTTATTTCAATGCAAAATCCCTTTTTGTAATAATACTTACTTTTTATCCAATAGTTATTCAAAACTGCAGCGATTTTGTTTCTTTGTTATTTTTATTTAATGTAATCTTATATTTGTTTAATTACACACTAAGTTTTAATAAAATATTAAATAGGTGGTTGGTTAGATAGATTGTTGCAAAAAGAAAACAAGCTAAATTAGTATAGCATTTGTTAAAACATAATATTGTTTTAAAGGAGAAAAAACGTGAGCATGGAACTATTTTAACTTGTTTTATTTTCATTGTGTTGGAAATTTAAGACAAACAATACAAATTTTATAAAGAGCTTTTTCTCCACCATCGTATTAAATGTTTTCCTTAGCAATGACATTTCATTATTTGTTACAAGCAACATAAAATAGTTAACTTAAAAAGTTTGTAATGTAGTTTTCACTCCTTAATTGCACAACAATAACCACTCAATGTTACGTTATAAATAAATAATCGAATAAATCCGGGTTTTGTAGCAGCAAATTTGAAAGAAAGTATAGACCGTCAATTTATTCGATATGCAAAAGTAAATTTATTTATTTTTAAAGAGAGAAAACTATTTATAACCAATAATTTACAAATAATGAATAGTATACAATACATATATCAAAAAACTATTATTATTAGTATTCATTTTTAAATTGTTCAAACTTTAGAATTTAAATTTTATAAATAGTTACTCTTGTTCAGTTTAAAAATTAATTATTATTTAGAGAGATGTGTATGTAAACAAATTTCATCATCTTCATTCAAAATTAAGGACTTCATTTCTTTTTTTTTATTTGAATTTTTGTATATAATTATACTTTTACAATTGTTAATAAACTCACTAACAGCAAAATGCTGCCTTTAAGGCAATTGAAGTTAAGTTTTGCCAAAAAATATTAAATAAATTACCATTTATAATTATTTGGTTGGATAAGACTTGTTCATACAGTAAAATTTGTTCTTTTCTTCTTTCTTTCGTTAATAAATAGACAGAAACACATTAATTGATATTATAATTTAAATTTAAGCATTTAATTAGAAAATACTTTATCTTTGCATTTCAATATTTATTTTTAATGCTTTGGCTCTATTTAAGAGAAAAAATATTTAGTGGGGTGGTTGATTATGTATTGTTTATTTTCTTTTATTTTTAATTCTTATTATTTGATACTGAAGCTCTCTACTACTTTTAAAAATTACTTTTTTCCAAAAATGTCTCAAGATCTTTTTTGCTTAATCATTTAAACAGTCTTAGTTTTAGACTGATTTGATTTTGTTTCTTTTTTATCGTCCTTTTTTGCTGTTTTATTTGTTTGTTTGTCTTTTTCATCCTGTAAAAAGTTTTATTTAAAAGAAAATTAAGAATATTTAATACCTTTTTCATGTTTTTTTTTAAAATGTACAAATGTGGGCAATAAAATAGGTACGAACTACATAATTATCAAAAAAGCTTGTTTTTCGATTGGACACAAACAACAATTAATTTCTGATTATTTTTTACTGCAGGAGACGTAAAAATAAATATAAGTGACAATTGAAAGTTAACAAAAATAAATAAAAACAATTTCAGCATCAATGTGAAATTCATTGGCCAATAAAACAGGTATTGCGAAAAAGAAATACGTAAAAAGAAGAATTTTTCATTGAAGACAAAAAGAAAGTATTAAAGCATCAGTACCCAAATGTCCAAGATGATATTTAATAAATTTATTCTGTTCGGCATAATTCCTGAACTTTTTGCCACTAATACATCCGTCTTGTTTTGAATGTTTTGTTTTCCAAACCAAAGATTTTATGCGGCCTTAAAGTCGGATGATTGTTTTATGGAGTGGCCACCAAAACACTTATTTTACTTTCTCGAAACCAACCAACCAATTTGGTCGTTATCATCTTGGAAACACCACCACTTATTCCTCAGGATAATGTAACATGAAGAATATTTTTTTTAAATTTCATTGGATGAATAGGTCCACATGAAGAAAAACGTAACTTAATTTGCTACCCCCGCAATATTTTATTTTTATTTTTTTCGTGTAAAGTGGATTAAATCTTTATCCGACCACTATCATTTCTAAACAAATTTATATGTTGGTTTCATCAAGTTCTAAGTCGATTTCTAACCTGTTTCTGCTTTTGTAGATTGATTTTTTTTAACAACGGAGGTTTATGAGCTTTTCGTACCTGAAGATTAGCCTAACGCAGACGTGGCCGCAGAGTTCTTGCCGAAATTTTTGTTTGTTGAGGGTTTTTTAGCTAGTCAACAAACAAAAGTTTTTGAAAATCTTTGAAAGAAGATATCGAGGCAATCTCGATTAATAAATTAAAAAAAAAGTTACGGTGTAATTTTATATAATAATAATAATAAATAATAAGTTATAGTAAACCATAAATATGGCAAAGTACCTATTTCAGTGGCCATTTTTATTAAGAATTTTTTATAAGTAACTATAAATTTTATATGAAACAACGGATTTTTTGCAAAAAGATGACATTTTTGACAGTTGAATGAAAAAAAATTAAAAAAATTTAATTCCAAGAAAATACGTATGAAATTCTAATGCAGTAACAGGGGTACCTATTTTAACGACCATATGTGTATTTATGCATATATAGTGAAAAAGGAAAAGAAAAAAATTAAATTTAACTTTACGATTGAATTTTAATAGACAGTGTTTATATTTTAAATACTACCTTTATATCAAAACAAAATTAATGTAATGACATATGTACATATCGTCGTTACCTTAATATAGAAATGTCTGGTAACGATTTTTTTCAAAACCGTGTTTTTTAATAGGTGATCCATAAAAATATGCAAAAGCTCAATTTTGTAAAATAGTATAGGACATTACTATATTAAGGTTGCGGTATATACAACATTAGAGTGGGTTAATTTTTTGCACGACCTCGCGGTTGTCAAAATCGTAATCTACGAAGAGTTCTAGAAAAGTTTGCCCTAGAAACCATCTAAAATCAAAATCGAGCTTCCGGTTTTTAACGAGAATTTTTTTCGTATTTTGTATTTTTTTAAATATCTTTAAATGAAGATAATATATAAAACGTATAAGCAATTAAATTCGAAATGATCCAACATACTCATAGCATAATTAGGGGCAATTGCTCTTTCTAAATTTGGTGTTTTAATTGATAATTTTTGCACTGTAAAAGGCTGGCACTTACAGAAGCAAATTGTTTTGCTTTTACACACAATGTGTGCATTTTGCAGTGGGAAATTTGACAAGCACAGTGTAAAATACATTGTATTTAAAGGCATTGACAGCAACAACATTTTTTAAACAAAATTAAATTAATCGCAATTAAATTATTTTTTGTATAGATTTAACTACTAAAAAAATTTTGGTTTTTAAATTATTTTTTATATATAATGTGGAATCTTTAAATAATTCTTCCTTATATGGGGCTTGTATTTGCTTGGAAAACCTCTATTCCTTAGCAATTCAGCGCACATATTTTCAGGGGATTACAATATATTACGATGCGAAAGTATTTTCAGTGTACCATTAGATCAAATTCGTGCCATTTTTCTTTCGCATCGCTGATAGTGATAAATGTGGGGAAATGTCGAAAATTACTACTTAAAGTTTTAAATTATTAAAAAAATAATTTGAAAAATTATTAGTCTTGAATGTCAATTTCGGAATCTGAACTTGAGTTAATGCAATGGAATATCATTTATTTTTAGTGAATATGAAAAATATACGACTGTTTTTTATATATACATGTTAGAAATTCATCAACAAGATTTTAATACCCATCAAAAACTTCAATGGAATATCATTTATCGAAAACTTTCATAATATATATTTGCCGTGTGAAATGATTAAAGTTCTCATATTTCATTTAATACCATGTTAGGACTCACCCTATATTAATACTGAAATTACTCTGTTCGTTAAATAGTCGGGCGGTTGTCGAATTTTGTTCCAGATTAAAGCACGCAACATTATTCTTATATGTAATTGATGCAATTAGCAGAAACGCTAACTTTTCTGGTCGCTGATAATGGCGACCATAAATTAGGTAAGATGTTTCATAATATGCTACATATTAAAAATTAAACAAAAAATCAAGTTACCTTTGCTTTTACAGCATCAGCCTCTGTCTTTAAATACTCTTCACGAGCAGCCTCATACATTGATACAAATTTATCACGCTGTACCTTAAATTGAGCAAAAAGTTCATCGTCCTTATTGCCTTTCAGACGATTTTCAATATCGATCTTTTTATCGTGCTCTACACGTATCTCATTATTTACCCATGGTTTATCTAATGGATACTGATTAATAAGGTTCTTTAAAGTTTTTATTGTACTTTTGCCTTTTGTAACTTTTTTATTGACTTTGCCCTTTTTGTTGACTTTACCTGGACCGGCTATAGGGCCATTGAAGGGTACGGGTGGTATGCCACGCGCCATGCGAGGTGGCAGCATAGGCGGAATTGGTGGTGGCATAGGACCATTGCCACGACGCAAAAATGGTGGTGGTAAGGGACCGCTCATGGGTAGTGGACGATTCATCGGAGGCATCGGCGGTATCATGGGTGGTTGGAATCCCATAGGAGGTGGTATTTGAGGCCCCATAAGGCCCATTCCGCGTGGACCACCCATGGGACCCATTAAACGACTACTTCTACGATTACCCACAGATTGAAAATTACGACCACCATTGAAACGTTGATTCATTTGTCCTCCACCTTGATTCTTATTTTTCCAATTACCACCATTCTGTTGGTTTGTTTGTTGTACCTGTGGCTTGTTTCTTTGTTTGTTTTTGTTATTCTTTTTTTTACTTTGGGCTGCTGCTGTACCCGCACTGTTGCTGCTACCAGTAGCATTCTTATTATTAGCCGGTCCATTACCTGTCCCATTATTTGCCATAGTCGGTGGTGTGGGTAAATTAAAATCTAAATATCCAGGATTGTCAGGTATTTGACTGACATTAAACATGGGATTGTTAAAATTTTGCATCATCGGTGGTTTAAGGGGTGGTTTCTTATATGGCACTTGTCTTTGCTGCTGATTGACTCTGCCATTTTGTTGAAAATTTTTTTTCGATACCATTTTTTCTTGGTTTTACTTGCACTAACAACCTTCAATATGATTTTTTTAGCAATGTGCAAAAGTTAATAAAAGCTAGTTTATAACACTAATAAAATTGTGGACTTTATTATTAAATTTATATTATAAAATATTAGTTTAAAAATTTATTTGATATTTGTGTTATACACGCAACTGAAAATATTTTTCACACAAGAAACCCAAAATGTCTGCTTGATGATAGAGACGCAGTTAGATAATTTTGCTGAATATAAAGTGTTGTATTTTATAGTATATAGTTATAATGTTACAATAAAGTCCCTGTTCACAAGATAACATTAATGCTTCCCTTTCGACATTGCTTTAATGTCAACACATAGCAATCTGTATCAACTAATTTTCGTATATATTTTCACAGCGAAGCAAAGACTAAAAAGAAATGGCAAATAATGAACTTAATTTTTGTTTTTGTGGGAGAGTTATGCAATAGAATATATTTATCTTGTGTATTGCTTTCCCTTTCTCTCACTACAAAATTTGAGTTTCTGTCACAAGCATTACAATGTATGGACCGGCGCTAAAAAGTTTTTCAAATATGTTAGTGTCTCCTAACTCTACGTCTACACCTAACATGAAATGCAGTTAAAACATGAAGTTAAGACTTTCTGTTGAAATACCTATTTCTCTATGGTGATGTTAAAGTTATAACTTTTCATTATTTTCAGTTCGTTGTCGCGTCAATTAGCTACAGTGAGTTTTTTAAAGCTTGTCGAAAATAATTTGTTTTGAACTTAAGTGATTATTTTATATGTTATTTTTTAATATTAAAACATTCCCGCTTATATTTTTCACAACAAGCCAAGTGTGCAGATAAATTAAATAAAAATGGCTAAAAACAGCGGGCTGTCAAACTTAGATGTCAATTTAAGTTATAAAAGAGCTCTCAAGAGAAATGTTTTAACAACCATGTTAAAACTTTAACATGAGCGGTCTACACTCAACATTAACTTGAAGTTAATGTTAAAGTTAGTCATTTTATGTTAGGTGTAGACCGCATGTAAGATATTTGCAAAATCCGTCAATGTGTACGTGTTCGGACACGTAATGCAAATGAATTACATGGATATTTTTAAAATAAATAAAGGAATGAAAATAAAGCGTGGTTTTTAAGCATTGGTCCTCTACACCCAGTTGACAATCCCTGACCATTGCTTTAAAATACTTATTTTGTGACATTGCCATTTTGTATCTATTTTATTTAAAAGCACTTCAATTTGGCAATGACTAAAATATTGTTATGGTTTCGATACAACTCTGTTAATTCAGCAAGTTAGCTGGCTTCGTTTTTTTAAACCTCAGGGTTTTAAACTGAAAACCAGCGCCAATACTCACGAAGGACAAAAATTGTTTTTAATAATATTACATAAACACAAAAGGTAAGATACAAATCTTTTAGAAAATAAATACATTTACGTATTAATTCAAAATATATACTTACACAGTAACCAGTAAAGTATTCATAAACATGACGGATTTCATCAATGAAAAACATACCATGCAGATGCTAACAGAAGAATATGTAAATAAATTAGTTTACATTTGGGAAGAAATATTCCATCCGGATACTTGCAGAGAAAATTTACGTAAGTTAATTGATCATACCACACACTTCTATGACGAATTAGTGGCGGAGTCGCTGACTCGTAAAACTTTTATAGAAAATGAAATAAACGATTTGAAAAAAGAAGCAGAAAATTTAAAACGTTTGCTAAAGGCCGATATACAATTGCCTAGTTATGAAACAAGCGAAGTGCCTTTATTAATAGTTCAATCTGATTTGGACAAAAGTTTAGAAGATCTGAGGGAACAGTTGAGGCTGCGCAAAGAGCAAATATGTGAACTTTTGTTAGAACAGGAGGCATTATGTGAAGAACTTGGTGAGCCACCACATGCTTTAATAGCAGATCCTTTGCCAACGGCGGAGGTGATTGAAAATTTCCGTAAGCACTTGGAGGCCCTAAGAGCTAAAAAAGTAGAACTTATGAATAAAGTTTTCACCTTGCGAAGAGAAATTAAGGATTTTCTGCAAATATTAGATTTAAAGGTGAACACCGAACATGAAGATCGCCTGTTAAATCACCGTCATATCAAAATGAATAGGGAAACATTCGAGGATCTCGAACGTATGCATACTTTATACGGATCACAAGTAAGAGAGTTGCAAGAAACAATACAAAGCATGCGCAAAAAATTAAATACTTTATGGGATCGCCTCAAAACTTCACCAAACACACGAAATAAATTTAAACGATATAATAATTATAATCAACACACTTATGATGTATTCTACGGTGAAATACAGAGATGCGAGAGTTTGAAAAGTCAAAATATTAAGCTTTTCGTACAACAAATTCGAGATGAGATCGCGAAATTGTGGGAAAAGACTTTAAAATCGGAATTACAAAAAAGTAGATTTTCAAATTTCACCTCGACATGTTACACGGACGATTTACTTGTACTTCACGAAATGGAATTGGAAGACTTAAATTTATTCTATGAGACCAATAAGCAAATATTTCAATTGTATGCCGATCGGAATATCCTATGGGAGCGTATGAACGCTTTAGAATCTAAGACCTCTGAACCAGGCAGGTATAATAACCGTGGAGGTCACCTATTAAAGGAGGAAAAAGAAAGAAAATCCATTGCTACAAAGTTACCAAAAGTCGAGCAACAAATATTTGAGCTGGTTAAGAAATATGAAGAAAGAGAGCATGTACCCTTTTTGGTTTATGGCGAAAACATTATTGATGTTATTGCAGCTCAGTGGGATAAAAAAAGACGTGAGAAGGAATTATCTCAATCGGCTAGAAAAAATGGTAAGCCGGCTATAAATAGTACCACCAAAACAAATACAACTATGAGAACGCCTTTATCGTTGAAGAATGCCTCTTCTATGAGCTCACTACGAAAAACACCTTCTACAATCTCTTTAATACCTAATGCAGCTTCATCTCAAAAGCGAAAATTAAATCCCACCGAGCGATATACACCCATGGCGAAACGATCTCTTATGCACGAATTAAATAGTCCCACTGTTTTTCTAAAACCTTCCACAAGTAAAGGAATACAGCATAATACCGACAGCTCTACAAAAAACTTAACTAAAAAGCATAATAAATCAGGTTCAAGTTCTAAGCCAGCTTTAAAAAAATCAAAGCTTATTGCCACCACGATACGTCGCCGCAGTGGTAGATACAGTGGCAATATGAAAAAACGTCGTTCTATTAATAAGACATCTGCAGCCAAAGTCGTTCCTAAAATCGTTGTAGAACATTGCCAATCAGATGGGTATAGTGCAGATTATAATGGAAACGACACTTACGATTCATTTCAAAAATTTATAGAACCCGCTTCACGTTCTTCGGTTATACATAATATGACGTCAAGCAGTAATTCTTCGCGTACAAAATGTATGCAAAAAGATTTAGATGATGAAAATTGCAAATTGACTAAATTACCCAGACCTCGAATTACTAATCGTACTCCGTCCAAACAACACGCCAGTTATTCAAATCGCACTCGTACCCCTACTAACAATCATATTTCGCCAGCTAAATCCTCCGGTACGGGTCGGAAGTTAACCACAAAGAATCTGCCCATTATTATGTGAATTTAGTTTTTTTTTATTAGTTTATATATTTAGACGGTACCTAATTAAAAAAATGTGTTGGGCTTTGATATGATCTAGTATATACCTCTATTTTATTTTTAATTTTATTTTAAAGCTCACTTGTAATTTTAAAAATATCTCGTGTTATATACTTCAATTAATTTTATAATTTTCTGGTGTTGGTATGTATGCTATTCGATACAAACTTTTAACAATTCAAAGATTTTTATTATGTTTATGTTTTGTTGTGTTTAATTTTTAATAACTTTTTTTGTGCAAACAATTAGTTTTTATATAAACGGCTTTATTGCAATTTTTAATTACATGTATGCATTTTATTATTTAAGTTTTTTATCATTGACTTGAAAAAAGTGCACTTAACGGAAAACTAAAAGATGGGGAGGTTCAAAAACATTCTTATTAAAATAGATACTCGATAACCGCTGAAAATATGTTTTTTTAGTTCGATATCGCTGGCTGGACTTGTAAACTTAAATATGTAATTTTAAAGTTAATATTTTAATACTGAATCTTTATTTTATATTGAATAAATAATAAAAAAAAAACTTGATAGTAATTTCTTGTGATTCACAACTTGTAACTAGAAACAAGTTTAATGATGTGGTTCAAGATAAAAATTATATTTTTTTAAATTTATTAATCGAGATTTGAAAAAAGATCAAAGATTTTCAAAAACCTTTGTATGTTGCGTTTTTTTTTTAGCTAGTCTATATACATGTATTTCACTGAACCGATTTTGGAAAGATTTATATGTTTGGATTTTCACATAGATGTGCACAATCTTAATTTTATTTAAATCGATTCGATATTTAAAAGCGTTTAAAGTTGCTACCAGCACATGCACACTTATTACACATGCATCTATCAGCATCAATTAAAAAATAAACAAAGTGTGGATGTGTGTTTGTCCGATTGGCTTTTGCATAGAAATAAGACAGAGTTTTAAGTTGTTTATTTAAAATGTTTGTTGTTTTAGTATTTTGTCGTATGTATTCATGTAAATGTTTAATATTAATTTCTAGAATGCGGTCGAATGAATCCACCGCTCTGGATATACTAGTATGTAATTAAAATTCATGTTGTTTCATACACATATTTTCTTAAAAAGAAAAAAAGTATTCATTTGGAAAAAGAAATTACAAAAGTCATGAAACTTGAAAACATAAAAATTAATTTTTAATCAGTATCACTTTCTGCTAACCGCATTCGTTTATGGGACACATCACCTTCATCGCAAAATTCCAAGTAGCAGCAAAAAAGCTCTTGAGAAAATGGAAAATATATTTTGGACACAAAAATTAATACATTAATGTTCTTTTAAAAAAATAATAGATTGTACAACTTTTGCAATTAATTTTAAGTGTTAAGCTTGGTCAACATTTTATTCATTTGGATGTACATATGTACATACACGTACATACGAATATAGGTAAATACATATATTTTAGCTATGCTATGTTACTTTCTATAAAAAGTTATAAACTGACAGAACAAAGTTGTTTTCAAGAAAACAACTGCGGAACTTATGGCTACACTAACATTGCACTGCACCTTTGAAACCCATTGTTAACACAAGGGATCATAATTACTTTTGGGCTGGTACTCCTAGCTTTAATTACTTCACCGGCAACCTGTCAACCTAACCTTACCTTTATAAACTAAACAAGGAAAACAAGTTCTTCAAATTTAAAATTTCCACAATAATGGTATGTAACCCACAATAATTATAAACTTAAAGTAATACATGATATTAACGTTTAGCTTTATACAAAATTTCTTTCAGTTCGAATCTTTTCATTACACCTAAATCTGTAAGCATATCGTCATTTTTAATAGAAGCAAAAGAACTACTATGGCGGTGTTCTGATACATCCGAATATATTTCATCGTTGTAAAAATCTTCTCTATCAATACAGATATTATGAAGAATACAACAGCTATAAACGAATTTTGACATAATTTCATAGTTATCGAAGCCTAAATATTTTAACTGCTGAAAACGACTTCTAAGAATACCAAATGCATTCTTAATTTTAACATGGGTTCGATAAAGCTTTATGTTAAAATGATTTTCTGAATCACTCAGATTTCCATTATTGTCAAATGGTATCATAAGATGTCCCAGTATCGGACATTTTGAGTTTCCCACTAAATGGTATTTAGGAAAGCATAACTTTGGTAAAACTTTTTCTAAAAATGAATCGTTTGTAAATTCTTTAGGCAAACCAATTTTTACATTTGAAAATCTCCGTTTTGAATCACATATTCCTCTCACACACACTTCTGAACCACCACATTTTTGGGCCAGTTTTTCCGATTTCATTGGAAAATAGCTTTCGTCTATGCAACCCAGAACATTTGGAAATCCAGATACCTGCAAATAAGAAAATATTTAAAATGTGAATAAACCAGAAACAAAATCTAACCTTTTCAAACTCTTTGGCTACTGCTTCTTTCTCTGGGTATGAACTGGGCAGCTTTATCACTTCTGAAGCCAATTCTTCCATAAAAAATTTTAAAACATTGTCAAAAGATTGCGTTATATTTGCCAACGATGTGTTTAACTGCAAAGCAACATCCCCAAAACTGATTGCGTTGCTGCAAAACCTAAAATACGAAATAAATAAATCTTAAACACCCACAATCTTTATACATACTGTCATAATTACTCTATACATACATATGTATGTATTTCTAGAATCCAAAAAGCATATATATTCTTTTTAGATTTTTAAAGAGATACAAAAAACTTTGTAATTTGAAAATAAATTGGAAGTTAATATCCAAATCAGAAGAAGAATCGCAATTAAAGGAGGCTGAAAATATGTTGCTTTGCCCTTATGAAGGGTGTTAAATAGAGTGAAACCGGTTTCCGAACTATTAGAAAAACCGGGATTGTTTTTCAAAATTCCTGTTTTTATAAAAAGACGGGATTCGATTTCGCCGCCAAACCGTTTTTTTAATTATTCGACAAAAACGAATATTTTTGTTTTCCATTTCTTTTTTCGATTTTTTGCGGTTACTTTGAATAATCAGGCAATAAGCAACACTGAGTGTTATCATTTCACGCTGAATGAGATTAAGAAGCAATTTAATAATAAGTTCATCGGTGAAATCCAGACTATAAATTTAAATTTATTTGTTAAAAAATGGGTTATATCTCAATTTTTGAATTACCATTAAAGACTAAACTCGGGTTTTAATAGAAAACCCAGAAAATTGTTTTTTTTCAATTCCTTTTTCGAATTATTCGAAACTCGGGTTTTTTAATATGTCGTATTTTTGATAACTCTAAGTGTTAAAAGCCGCAAAAGTGACACGAAATTTGTGAACAACTCTTTAATAATTTTAAAAATGTGTTGTAGATTTTACGTGAGTGAGTTACGCTCATATGCATATTTTGTTTCTGAATCCGAAATAATAAGACTTTGCTTTCGGCCCTTTCTAAAAATCGTTATAATCGTACGTAATATAAAAGAAATCGCAACTGATAACTTTATTACGAAAAATATTTCATGGATTTATTACATATGCATGTATGTAAGCGAAAAGTTAACTTAAAATTTACCTACATATATTTATGGCTTTTTGAATTTTAGGTACCGGCTTGTATGTAACTTAGATGTGTTGCAATTTTTATTTCAATATATGTATGTATGTAAATAATTACCATAAAAACGATAGTATGGTTGTCGTAACAGTTGCTTTTTTACTACTTTCGCGGAAGGAACCATTGCAAGACCATAAGGAATATTTGTCCATCAGATACATAGCGCTTTCTTGCTTGATATGATAATTTCGTTTAAACTAAAATTGAATATTTTATTTAGAAATTTTAATGAATACAAAGAACTTTAATTTGGACACATACATCAGTTTCCGAGAGTGAATGCATAACATTATCCTCGAAGGGGTTTTCTTGTAGTTGTTCATTACTGTTCGCTAATACTGTAGTCGTTTGTTTATCTGCACCAAAGACTGCATCTTCTCGACTAATGTGAACATTTCTTTTATACTTAAAGATAAGTACATATGTACATTTTTATTAGAAATTGAAAGAGAAAGGAATTAAATGTTGCAATGACTTTTTTCGAACTACGAATTTTGTTTAATAACTTCTGCAACAATGTTTAATTTATTGAATTCAAGTTCTGTAATTCTAATACTCAGCTTTGTCACAGAACCCAATGTAGTCGGGATTGGTTTTGAAAACGATAAAATAAATACTTTGGTGTGATGAATTTCAATGTTCAATCTAGAATTACTATCTGTTTTGAACATAAAACAGATAAAATTGATATTCTTCACACCAAAGTTTTTATTGGATTCTGCGAAAACCCTGACAATATTTAAGCTAGAATTTTAATGTCAAATTTTAATATAAATACTTTTCAAACTCACTACTGGCGTGGTTAAGTAAAAAGCACTAAAATACAAAAAGTAAAATTAGAGGAAACTGAAATCGTACATTTCAAACATTTGTAACTAATTTAATTATACATATATGTATGTATGTATGTAATACTTTTATAATTTAAATAAATGATTGATGTTCTGCTTGTATTAGTTGTAAATCAAAAAAGAAGTGAAATGTGACTTGTACTCCAAAACAAAATATTTCATCAATGAAAAATAATATTAAAATTTTTTTCTATACATATGTATGTATGCATGTATCTCCGTATGTATGTACATACATACATAAATAAAAAATGCATAACATAATAAAAAGAAGAAAGACAGTGTCTTTAACTTTCGATATCACTACTTTTTTTATTTCTCTAACCAAGTTTCGGTATTCGACTAATTTTTGTTGATATATTTGCGAAATATTTTTAATGATAGATTATGTAAATGATACATATGTAAGAAATGAAAGGGATTATTTTAAGGCAAATATATTTGTGAACCATGAACGTCGTATAGCCGGAGGCAGTACTACTCTCAGAGTTCAAGTGCTACCGTCAAACAGAAACTCCGAAAAATGGCATGGTTGTTTCATTTCTATCTGTTGGTGTCGACAATTAATTATCTTTTTGTTTAAAAATTTAATAAATTCCTTTATAAAAATAAAAACTAGAACGAGCTTAAGTCTGAGCAAGGTGTATTTAGTTTACAGTGACATCGCTGTGGAGGCTGATTATTTTCTGATCTACTTAACTTTGTTGGTACATAAGACAGCGACTAAATACTCCTTGACCCTGTGTTAAAAAGGGACTCAATTTGCGTACTTACATCATATTCTGATATTGAACTTATGACACTCTTCAAAGGACTTTCTACTTCTTCATCATTTTCCGAAATTACTATAGCAATTTCGTCGTCGTCCTCGAGACTTTGGATATTTCTTGTTGAAAGTAAATCTATGACTTCATTTTCATAGTTTTCTTGTTCATTTTCCGCTGCACTTCTAGAATTAGGTTTATCTTTAGTTAAGTTTTTTGGTTTTTGCAGATTAACATTTAAAACTGCAAATAACTCGTCATCTTCATCAGATGATGAAGAGTTCAGCAGCTCATCCATTACTTTTTGAGCACAAAATAACATTTCTTCCATTTTATACAGGTTACCAAATATTTATATGTTTTATGGACAATATTTAGCACATTTCATTGAAACCAGCGACGTTGCTTAACCTTTTTCTCACAAAGAAGACCAGAGGTTGTTGTTTTGCTGACTCTGTCGCACGAAAAAACTAAACAAAGATTTTTCTTGCTTTGTTTTGATCCATTTTCTGCCGCAAGAAATTTTAAATTCTAATTTCTTAAATACCTTGTTTTACTTTGTCTACCAAGTGCTTTTTCTTCAAAAATGTATTCCTAGACCTATGTATGTATGTATATGCATGAACAGCCCCTAAGACAAACATTAGCTTACGTACATGCATGCATACATATGACTGCAGTAATATATTACTGCAGTAATACAATAAACAAGGTAACGCGGTAAAACTGTTGATTGCTTATGATATATTTCTTGAACATTAAACTCAATGTGAAAAACTTCAACAAATCTTTTTATGTATGATATTTGCTAGCCAGAAAATAAAAATGTTTTTGTTGTACTAACGGGTTTAACTTGCATCATGGTAGGTAGGAATCATGCTATAGTACATTTGACTATATAAACTGTAGGGATGGCTACTCAGTAATTTGAATCAAAAGTGCCGGTTCACACTTCAACTTTTGTGTTTGTCGGAGAGAGGGTAAAGAGTAGTATTTGGTAAGGAGCTGCTTGTACTCGTGAAGTAGGCTTTGTTTCGCCATTCGTAATTATAAGCACGAAGCTAGATGCATGTTATTATTGAAAGGTTGAAGTGTGTGATCCGGAACAAAGGAAGCGTACAGAGCAATACATACAAAATACATCTGTCTTTTTCAACTTTTTCTTCTGTATCTGTTTTAGGGAAGATGTTTTTGACAGAAACAAATAATACTGCCACCTAGTTAGCGGTGGTTCGTACAATTTTTTTAAATTTAACTTCTTTATAATGTTAGTTTGTTACATTCCATTTTATACCCATTATATTTTTAAGCACTTGTTATTGAGCATCCACAGACGAGAACAAGTTTTAAGCCGCACAAATTTTGTTCTGTTCATAACACACGGTATGATTATTCCTCTGGCATGAAATGTATACATAGCTTTGTGTGTGTTTTAGTGTTTTTTGTGTTCATTTGACATGTGTGTTTTTTTTTTAATTGTCTATGTTTGGGTTTGTACTGCTAATGCGGGGTTGTAGCCGTTTGAAAGCTTACTTCAGCAAGAAACCATTCTCTTCTCCTCGCTCACGAACAAGCTGCCATGTTATGCCAGCACAATTCTTCTCGTGTGTGAATGCTCATCGGCAATGACTAAAATAATGTTATTGAGGCAATTTACACTAGACTAATTATGATGGCAGTTTGTTGGCATTTTCGGTGAAGAGAGTCCTTTTTGGTTGGCATAAATTTTCAACCAGCCTCAAAACTAATGCATACACAATTAAAAAAAACACCCATGTAAAATGAATACAAAAAACACATGCACATAAGCATGAGTATACATACGTATACAATTTTATGCCAGATGAATTAATCCAGTGTGTTTTGGAAAGAACAACAGTTACGCGGACTAATAATTAGTCTAGTGTAAATTGGCTCATTTACATGGCTCCTACTTTTCAATACAACCCAGTGAATTCAGCAAGTTAGCCGGCTTCGATTTTTTTTTAAACTTAAAAAAGTGCCAAGACGTAGAAAATAATAACATTGTTTTTAATAAAAGATAAGACAAATCAAATATACTCCTTAATTAATCACATATACACAGTAAACACTGTAAGACAACATGTCGGGTTTCATAAATGAAAAACAAGCCATGCAGATGCTAACTGAAAAATATGTAAATAATTTAACTTGCATTTGGGAAAAAATATTCCATCCGGTTGCTTGCAGAGAAAATTTACGTAAGTTAATAGATCACGCCACACAGTTCTATGACGAATTAGTGGCGGAGTCGCTGACGCGTAAAACTTTTATAGAAAATGAAATAAACGATTTGAAAAAAGAAGCAGAAAATTTAAAATGTTTGTTAGAGGCCGATGTCCAATTGCCCAGTTATGAAACAAGCGAAGTACCTTTATTAATAATGCAATCTGATTTGGACAAAAGTCTAGAGGATCTCAGGGAACAATTGAGGCTGCGCAAAGAGCAAATATGTGAACTTTTGTTAGAACAGGAGGCTTTGTGTGAAGAACTTGGTGAGCCACCGCACGCTTTAGCTGCAGATCCTTTGCCTACGGCGGATGTAATTAAAAATTTCCGTAAACACTTGGAAGTCTTAAGAGCTGAAAGAGTAGAACGTATGAATAAAGTTTTCACTTTGAGAAGAGAAATTAAGGATTTTCTGCAAATATTAGATTTAAAGGTGAACACCGAACATGAAGATCGCCTGTTAAATCACCGTCATATCAAAATGAATAGGGAAACATTCGAAGATTTGGAGCGAATGCATACTTTATACGGATCACAAGTAAGAGAGTTGCAAGAAACAATACAAAGCATGCGCGAAAAATTAAATACTTTATGGGATCGCCTCAAAACTTCACCAAACACAAGAAATAAATTTAAACGATATAATAATTTTAATCAACACACTTATGATGTATTCTACGTTGAAATACAGAGATGCGAGAGTTTGAAAAGTCAAAATATTAAAGTTTTCATACAACAAATTCGTGATGAGATCGCGAAATTGTGGGAAAAGACTTTAAAATCGGAATTACAAAAAAGTAGATTTTCAAATTTCACCTCTACGTGTTACACGGACGATTTACTAGTACTACATGAAATGGAATTGGAAGACTTAAATTTATTCTACGAGAAAAATAAGCAAATATTTCAATTGTTTGCCGATCGGAATATCCTATGGGAGCGTATGAACGCTTTAGAATCTAAGGCATCTGAACCAGGAAGATATAAAAATCGTGGAGGTCATCTATTAAAAGAAGAAAAAGAAAGAAAATCCATTGCAACAAAGTTACCAAAGGTTGAGCAACAAATATTTGAGCTGGTTAAGAAATATGAAGAAAGAGAGAATGTACCCTTCTTGGTTTATGGCGAAAATATTATTGATGTTATTGCTGTACAGTGGGATAAAAAAAGACGTGAAAAAGAGTTATTACAATCAGCTAGAAATAATGGTAAGCCAGCTGTAAACAGTACCACCAAAACAAATACGGCTATGAGAACGCCTTTATCGTTGAAGAATGCCTCTTCTATGAGCTCACTACGAAAAACACCTTCTACAATCTCTTTAATACCTAATGCAGCTTCATCTCAAAAACGAAAATTAAATCACACCGAGCGTTATACACCCATGGCGAAACGATCTCTTATGCACGAATTAAATAGTCCCAGCGTTTTTCTAAAACCTTCTACAAGTAAAGGTATACAGCATAATACCAACAGCTCTACAAAAAACTTAACTAAAAAGAAATCTGATTCGAGCCCTAAGCCAGCTTTAAAAAAATCAAAGCTTATTGCCACCACGATACGTCGGCGCGATGGTAGACACAGTGGGAACATGAAAAAACGTCGTTCTATTAATAAGACATCACAGACCAAAGTCGTTCCTAAAATTGTTGTAGAACATTGCCAATCAGATGGGTATAGTACAGACTATAATGGGAACGACACTTACGATTCATTTCAAAAATTTATAGAACCCGCTTCACGTTCTTCGGTCATACATAATATGTCGTCAAGTAGTAATTCTACGTGCGCAATACGTATGCAAGAAGTTTTGGACGCTGATAATGCCAAAGTGGCCAAACTACCTAGGCCACCAAATTCCAATCGTAGTTTGTCCAAACAGTGTGCCAGTATTCCAAGTCGCACGGGTACCCCCACTCAAATTCATAATTCGCCAGCTACAAACGCAAGTACATGTCGGAAGTTGACCACAAAGAATCTGCCCATTATTATGTGAATTTTATGCTTTCTATGTTTTGATGTTTTTTATTTTAGATATAATTTAAAAAAAAGCAACAAAGAATCAGGTGTAAAAAAAAGCTAATTTACCTCAACCAAAAGAACTGATTTTATAAAAATTTTATTTTGCAAGCTCTGGAATTTTTCGATATTAAATAGTATTAAGTTATTTTAAAAAGTTTAACTAAAAAATTGAGTTAAAACAGCAAATTATATACGC
Source organism: Gymnocheta viridis (assembly GCA_956483585.1). NCBI lineage: Eukaryota > Metazoa > Arthropoda > Insecta > Diptera > Tachinidae > Gymnocheta > Gymnocheta viridis. The sequence continues at coordinate 14,434,691 of OY101443.1, forward strand.
TACCTCAACCAAAAGAACTGATTTTATAAAAATTTTATTCTGCAAGCTCTGGAATTTTTCGAGATTAAATAGTATTAAGTTATTTTAAAAAGTTTAACTAAAAAATTGAGTTAAAACAGCAAATTTATATACGCTACCTCAACCAAAAGAACTGATTTTATAAAAATTTTATTCTGCAAGCTCTGGAATTTTTCGAGATTAAATAGTATTAAGTTATTTTAAAAAGTTTAACTAAAAAATTGAGTTAAAACAGCAAATTATATACGCTACCTCAACCAAAAGAACTGATTTTATAAAAATTTTATTCTGCAAGCTCTGGAATTTTTCGAGATTAAATAGTATTAAGTTATTTTAAAAAGTTTAACTAAAAAATTGAGTTAAAACAGCAAATTTATATACGCTACCTCAACCAAAAGAACTGATTTTATAAAAATTTTATTCTGCAAGCTCTGGAATTTTTCGAGATTAAATAGTATTAAGTTATTATTTAAAAAAGTTTAACTAAAAAATTGAGTTAAAACAGCAAATTTATATACGCTACCTCAACCAAAAGAATGATTTTATAAAAAAAATTATTTTGCTAGCTGCATAATTTTTCGATATTAAATGGTATAAGTTATTTTTAAGATCTTTCGTATTAGTTATGTTAAAATCTATTACTGTCATGTGTAATGTGAAATTTAAAAAAATGTTTGTCTAAAAAAGCCATCAATTATTATTGTTTATTTTTAATTTTTGTTTTCTTTTAAATTATCTGTATATACCTATCACTGCAGCAGAAAGTAAGTAAGTTCCAATCCAAAATAAGAATTCAAAAATATTTTCCACACCATGTTGGCTTTATGGTGTCATGCACTCACTAAAACACCTGCCAATACAAGAATCATATACATATGTATGTATGTAACAGCGATACCTAAATCAGAGTGTTGAGCCCCGCGTTAGCAACACGGTACGTTTTTACAATATATTCTAAGAAAACAATTTACTCTGAATGTACTGCAAATACGTACCCTGTTGCTTACGCGACGCTCAACGCTCTGATTTGGGTATGGCTGTAAGTAATGTGATATAGTGGATCACGAATATGGTTATTTCAGTAAAAGTAGCAACAACAAACAAAACCATTCAAAAGAGTCCAGTAAAGTGTACACGGCGCGACAGTGTTTCAGATATTTCGATCATTTAGAGCAAGTATGGGTAGGTTTAAATCACCCCGCGCTCACAAAAAAATCCATTCATTGGACAATTCCATGCAAACGTTGCATTTCTCGAACTCCCATGGTGCTTAGGTACCACAAATCTTAACATACATGGGGATGTATTTACATAATTGTTTTTATCAGTTTTCCTTTTGCGAGTTGTATGTTTTGATCGCTACAGTATAAGTACATTCGCTTTAGTTAGTGCTGGTTCACACACATCAAGTTTGACTCTTCGAGTCTTGTCGGCTTGCACTGAGACATTCTTTTCACCTATAATTAATTTAAATTTTGTAGCCTAAGTGACTATTAAAGTATTCTATAGATACATGTATAATTGGCCTTATAGGCTTCCTACGTATCGGATTGAAATAAATAAATAAATACAGCGACTGCGGCTGATAAGTCGGCACAAAGTCGGGATTTATACTAACACATTTTTGCTTGGCGAGCTTTCAATCCGTTTTTGGTGGTAACTCACTAAAAAAAATTATAGCCTACCGCCGACAAAGCACAGAAAACGTAAATAGTTATAAAAGTCATAACGAGATTTCAAATTTTTTTTTTGAAATATGTACATATGTATATATAAATATAAAAAACGGCTTAACTGTGAGCTAATCACAGGACTTTTGTACGGCGGCTAAGTGATTGTCAAAATTTTTTTGCGTCGGCTATCAGCCCGCCTTAAGTTAATCGGCATCGAGTAATAGTTACATATTTGCATTATCGAATTTCTCAGGGTAATTTTAAAATTGCATTTTCACAATTTAATATTTTGATTTTAATACGTTTAATTTACATCGTCTATTTAAAAATCAAACGCTTTAAAAGTTTTGAAGTAAATAATGGATATTAAAGATGAATACGATGTAGATATTGGTTCAACTGAAATTGTATTTGAGACAGTTAATCTTCCAAAATCTGCTAAAAATATTGCAATGTGGTCAAATGATGAAACGAAACAGTTAATTGATCTTTATAAAAGTTTAATAAATGAAGTTGGCCCGTTTAAGAGATTCAAACGTAAATTGGACATGTGGATTGAAATCTCCTCCCAAATTCCAACTAAGAATTTTAAGCAATGTCAAGAGCGTCTTAAAACTTTGCTGAGAAGAAAGAAAAAAGGAATCGAAAAAATCTACATATCGGATGCACAAAGAAAAATAATGGACTTGGAAGATGGAGATGAAAACGAATTTCAAATTATCAGAAAACATAGACTAAACTTTGATACAGACGATTCTCCTGCACCCCACAAACCAATTAATGGTGAGTGATAAATAATCATAGAATTCCATTTTATTTAAATTACAACAAAAATGGAAGAAATCTAGTTTAACACCTCCAATTTAAAAACAGATTTCTAGGGTGATAGAAAATAGAAAAATAACATAATATTAAATGGAAAATGTATCTGAAACGCAAAGTTATTAAGATGTGGATATATAAATACGATTTTCCATTGCTTTAATGAACGAATTTGGTAGCATTTGAAAGCTTTTGGATATGCAAAATTTATTTTAAAATGCTTAACTCTATGTGCCAATGCCGTTTTTAGAAAATATTACAGAAGTGCACTAGGTAAATACTTAAACACCGGCTTCTGTAACTAAAGCTTGCCTGCATTGCCGGCCTTGGAGTTTTATTCTGTGTGGTATAACAAACACGGGCTTAGCTAACTGAAACGTCTCTGCAAGAAATTAATACGTAAGTAACCAACAATTATTTAAACTCGAGTGGTCGAAATTCGACCGCCAGTTTTAGTTGCATTCATTTAAAGAAAAAAAAGTACTCTAATTGCTTTGCTTGTTTTTACTTGAACCAATACTTACATAAGTGAATACGTGTACGTGAGTATTTTTTAGCATTTGTAGTAGTGTCAACTTTATGAGACTTTTATTCCTTTAATACTGAACCGATTTAAATAATATATATTTCGGTCATTAAAGCTCAACAATGTTTACCATTTGGTAAAAGATTGAAGAAAATCGGTTGGCACACAAAGGAGAAAAAGGGATCTAAAATTTGTATATGCCTATTAATATATAGATAAAATAAAGAACAAAAGGAAATCAGAAAAACATAAAAACTTCGGAGGTTCTTAACTACAAAACTATGTATCTCCGAGACTCCATTTTCATCTTATTTTTCAATATTCTATTACCCTAAGTTTTTGTGTTACTTGGAGGCGCGTTAGTTAACCAGATTTTTATTTATTTATTTAAATAACCAAGACAATACAGGCCACTATCAAACAAAACAATATAAAGAAGAAAAATATTTTATTTAAATTATAAAAACAATTGCAGTATGGTCTAACAGTGAAACTAAACTCTTAATGGATCTTTACAAACGTTTTATAAGTGAAGTTGGCCCGCAAAAAAAGTTCTTGCATAAAAAAGACATGTGGGCTGCAATCTCAACAAACTTTGAGAATAAGGATCCTAAGCAATGTGAACAGCGTTATAATACCGTACTTAAAAGAAAAACCAAAAATGTTACAAAAGTCTATATATCAAAGGCGAGAAGAAAGACGATCGATTTCAAACCAAAACATAATGCTGAAAATACATTAAAAACCAACAGAGCTCATACATTAGAAAATGATATTATTATAGAGAAAATTAATTGTACTACACAACAGAACACTTCGACTAGCAAAGGTAATAAGGAAGTTCTTACCATAAGTGAGACTTTATTAAAAATAGCAGCAAAAAAAGAAGAAGGGAAGGAACGGCGACATAGAGAAAAAATGGAAGCTTTTGAGAAAATGCAAAATATATTGAAACATATTTTGGACACAAAAATTAAAAATTAAATATTTTTTTTAAAACAAAATAATAAATTGTACTTCTCCATTTGATTTTAAGTGGTAAGCATGGTCAACATTTTAATCATTTGAATCATGTGTACACACATATTTTAATGAGATATATTTCTACTACACTTTACGAAGTCAATTTATAAAATATATTTTTATTAGCTAAAGTTATATTTGCTTTTGAATTCTATTGAATTAGCCCCCCCCCAGGCTACTGCACTTACCTTGTAAATTTAATCCGCCGCCTGTCACGGAACAAGGTTACGCTGTAACGTTGTCTTCAGAGTTTATTTGTTCATTCCGAAAGATAATTTATTTTATTTAATTTTAAAATACTTCAAAGACATACAAATATAATTTAATGTTATAAAATTTAAAAACAAAGTAAAAAACTAAAATTATTCGACATTATTGAGGTGTAATACTATTGATGAGAATGAAAATTGGTTGTTTTTACTCTTTTTTTTTTTGGTTGCTAAAATTATACATCGATACTAGTGAATGCTAAAAAAACGGAAAATCGACTCGTTTAATCGTAGGCAAAAATCGATTATTTTACAGTCGATTTATATTTTTTCTTTCCTTTAAATAAAATTTCTTGTTTGGTGTTTATTTCAAATTCTAAGTAAAACATAAAATTGTATTTATTAACTGCTTGTCCCAGTAAATTCTAAAGAAAGCTTCTTTCGTAATTAATATTGAAAACAACAATAAAAAAAAATATTTTTTTTTGTGTTCGATATAAGGAGTGATATAAGTTACCATAAAATTAAAGTGGATCTTTCGGCCACTTTGAAAACGGAATCAATTGTTTTGTTCACATTCCTCATTCGTTTCTCCTTTTTTAGCAAAAGATATTTTATGGCATTTTTGTAGATGATTGGCCAAACTGGATTTGCTTCCACAAAAACAGAACTCTTTATAGTACAAATAGAGCACCTGCACTTTTTTCCATTTAAAATTTTTTTAAGTAGTGCCAAACATGGCTCGGTGGCATTTTTAACTAAATGTTATATGTATATATAAATGTTGTCTTTTTCACGAGACTTCACTTTTTTATTTATGATACACCGACTTATTATATTTATATTATTTTAGTTTATTTTGTTTTTACAAGAATTTGAACAATTCAAATTCAGTTTATGTTAGACGACTATCAATTAAGATTTGTTTCAGTGGTTTTATTTTGTTGGTGTTAGCCACTGCGAATTAATACCAAATGGCTTCATTAGTGCAACCACAACTGGCATTCACCAAACAGTCATGTTAAATACATGTATAAAAATTTTTTATTTAGTTTTTCCGTATAGAGTTTTACACTTTGGTGTAGTCAGTTGATAATCGTCTGGGCTTATAATATCACATGATATCAATTCGCCTTGATGTTAACAATTACAAAAACAAAAATTTTTTGTGGGGTATTGATATAGATGTGTTTTTGTAATCTTTGAAGAGGTCCACTATTAATTTTATCTATCAAATGAATTATTTTCTTAAATTTATTAATCGAGATTGCCTCGATATATTCTTTCAAAGATTTTCAAAAAATTGTATAAGATAAGAGGTTTGAAACATTTAAAAAATATAGTTTAAGGTCTACTGATGATTTGGCATTAGCACCAATACAATACATGTATACAAACTAGCTAAAAACCCTCAACAAGCAAACATTTTTTGAAAATCTTTCAATGAATTATTTTCATTTGTTTATGTATATGGTGCAAAACAGATTTATTTCTTAAAAGTCATTCTTACATTTGATTAATCAGCGCCAAAAGTCGATTTCAGTATAAAGTTGGTAATGAAAATCGACTACAAAAACTCGTTTTTTGGCACTAAAAACCGTTTTCGTCTACAATCGAAATCGACTTACCATTCACTAATCGATACATATTTATTAGTTAATTCATACGTAATTATTTAATTTTTTGTGAATGCTGGTTTGATAATGTCTGTAAAGCTGCCGATACGTTGCAAACTTCTTTTCGCATCTATTGCAGGCAAACTGTTTTTCAGCATGGACATCGCGAAAGTGCTTTTGTAAATTATCTTTACGTTTAAACGATTTGGAACATATGTGGCAAGTAAAGGGTCTATCGTCTGTGTGCGTTAACATGTGGCGAATTAAATTACGTTGCAATTTAAATTCCAGCAGACATTCGACACAATGAAACATATGTGTATCAGGATTCCTTTGATATTTGTTATTAAAATTGATGTGTGTATTCGTTTCCTTTTTCGAAATTTTATTTGCTTGAAAAAAGTACTTTCGGTCATAACCACTATTCATTTTGTAATCTTCTTCCTCATCATCTTCTTCAGGAATTATTGTTTCTGGTTCCGCTTTAGATTCATAAATATCATCATAGCTATAGGCATCGACTATATCATTTGGTTCATCTAAGATAAAAGTAATTTATAATTAGTTATAAACAAACATTTTCTAAATAAAATAGGTATAATTTTTAATTCAACCTGAAAAAGCCGGAAAATGTTTTATCCAATAGCGTTAAAATAAATTAAATTAAACAATTTCAACTGATAACTAAAAATTCATTGACATTTTTTTACATACATACATATTTAACTAGTATTAACATCAATTTTTGAGTCACTCGTAGCAATCTTTTTTCTACACTTGCCAATTATTAGACTGAGGCCACAGGCAGTCACATTTTAAATGTTCTTGCCATCAGAAACCTCAGCCTTAAACAATTACTGGCGATTTGTAGGGATTCAGTGATGGGAATCGACATCGACGGCTTTTTTTAGCCGATAGCCACAAATGATGGCAATGGTCGAATATGGCCTGAGTGATATGCTACGATATCTCTTAAAAATGTGCTGCATGATATTCGATTGATTCAAAACTAATATCTGTTTTGATTTTTTTTTGTTGAATGTCAAATCTTGTATTTATGTTCTCGCTACTGTATAACAGCAACGTTTTTATTGAAGGTCTTCATGTTTAAGTACGAAATTCTCTCATATTATTTACCATTGATATCATGGTGGTATAATAAATACTAATTCAAATGAAATTTTCTTCAAAAACATTTAAAATTTTTGTACTTTCATCTCTAAATTCACATTTTTATTTTACGGTGATTTTTAGTCTTTTAATTCACTTTCAATCTTTCATAGTTGAAATACTCCCAACTCTCGTAACAGAAACATTTTTTTTAAATACAAACATTACAGTCAACTACAAATTGTTTATAATAATTTAGTTTTTATGTTTTATTGGTTAAGTTTTTTTTATTTCAAATAAAATATAAGTTTTATCCTAGGAATACTTTAATATAGAAAATAAATGATTTAGTTAACATTACATTTGCTGCGACGATGTGTGTGGTAACGGAGGAGGCAACGATGCTGCACTTGTGGACGAAATGTCAATAGGAGATGTTGGTGTGGTAGGAGTAACAACTGGTATAGGATTTATAAAGTGATGACCTAAATACAAAGGCGGAGGTGCATCGTTGGTATCTAAAGGAGGTGAAGGCAGCAAGGATTGAGACTGCTCTTGAGCAGCAGTCATTGGAGCCGGTAGGGGCACTGGTGGTACTTGTTGATCAAGTAGTTCAGCACCATCAATAGGCTGATCAGTTTTACGTAAGCGTCCAGTAAATGAAGTCACTATTATACCATGTACCGTCCTTAAGTGAGCGTTTAACCCATAACGTTGCAAGAATGCGGCACTGCACAAATCACAACGAAACCGTTCTCCTGTATGACGTCTTATATGAGCTTTCAAGTCGTTACTTTGAGCAAACGCTTGAGGACATTGATTGCATTTGTAAGGCTTTTCACCAGTGTGGGTACGCATATGTATGGTAAGATTATAGGGACGATGAAAACCTTTGCCGCATAAATTGCATAGATTTGGTTTATGTCCCATATGATATCTAAACATGAAAGATTATATAGTATACTGAAATGCTTGTTGAAAATTCGAATACCAAACTACTAACCTTTCGTGCATTTTCAAATCTGTACTACGCGGAAAACCTTTTTCGCAAAAACGACATTTGTATGGTTTCTCGCCAGTATGACGGCGCATATGAATTTTAAGATACTCATTTCTTTGAAATGAGTCTCCGCAAATATTGCACAAGAAATTACGTGGCTGGGTATGCTTTATCTTTTGGTGTTCCCTCATTTGCTCCTTTTCTTGAAAAGTTTCTGAACAATGTTTACACGCATAAAGGCGATCGGTATGAAGCAGTTTATGCTTTGCCAAATAGGCTTTGGTGGTAAACTTTTTTTCACACATATCACAATCAAATTGTGGCTTTTGTACTGAAGGATCTTTATTATGCCTAGTTTCTATATGCCTTTGCAAATGATCTTTACGGCCATAAGCACTGGAACATTGATCACACCTGTAGTTCTTTTCACAGTGTATACTTTGTATATGTTTCTTTAAGTGATCCGAACGGGAAAATCCCTTGCTGCAAAAATTGCAAACATGAGGCTTTTCATCACTATGTGTAAGCATATGGCGTAGCATATGATTGTAGCGTGTAAATGTGCGATTGCATTCTTTACAACGATTATCTTGTTTTGATGTTTTTGCAGTTGAGCTTGAAGGATTTTCTCTATGAGCATCGGGTTTCTCTTGTTTCATATGCGTTCTCGCAAAAATCTTGTTCGACTTTTTAGGGTCTTCGAAATGATCATCATCATCGTCATCCTCGTATTCATCGTCAGAGATCTCTTCACTGGAAGTATTTTTGTTGCTATGGTGGTCATTAATAGAATTGTTTATATGATTATCATCTTCTTCATCATAGTTCTCTTTTATCTCTAAATTATCATTCGACTTTTCTGGTTTGAATGCCGATATACGGGGTTTCATTTCATCGAATGAACTATCATTGGATTTACTAAGTTTTTCATTTTTATCACTTGAAATGTTGTAACTGATGTCAGAATTTTCCACTGTAAATAACAAATAGTTTAGAAAAATAATGAACTTTAATTCAGATTTATTCAACAAAGTTATACGAACCAATAAATTTTTTTCTTCTTTTGTTTTATTATTTTTTTCTTGTTTATTTTTATTTTTATTATTTTTGGAAAATCGCACTTAATCGGTTTAAAAAAATTTAAAGTTTCTGTTACGAAAGATGTTTTGTATACATATACATTCAATCAAGATTATTAGTAGAATTCCTTTTGTTAGCCTAGTTTCGTGTTTTATAAACGATTTACTTACCCTTAATGGATATTTCTGGATGGGCTATAGTTTCTACAAATTGCTTAACGTCTTCTTCATCCATATCATTAAAATCATGATGATCAAGTCCCTCATCCTCACTCGAGAATGGATTTGTAGCGGCAATAGTTTCATTTTTTTGACCATCAATTATAATTGGTTCAACGTCATCTTCTTCTTGATAATCTGGCCAATGACTGCTGAAGTTATTTAAACTTGCTGACAGTACTGTGTGGTTTTCAATTTCTTGTTCTTCAAGTGATACTTTAGTGCTAAATGAAGTAAAATAATAAAAATATAAATTAATATAAAGTTTTATTAAATAATTTATTCAAGCTTTAGGTCCAGAAAATAAATATAAATGATTTATTTTATCCGATATTAGAAAACACAACTCTTTTGAACACAGAAACAAACTACAAACGTCGTTTCATGCTAGAAATGTTACAAATTATAAATACACCAACAGAACAGGAAATTTAATATTTTTTATGTTTTTGTAATTGATTTAAGAAATTTTGTATTTTTCTGTAATTTAATTATCAATTTTGTTACAATTTTTATTTTTTCAAAAAAATTTTTAAATTATTTTTATTGGTTTGTGAAAACAACAAATGTTACTATTAATTTTTAATGAAATATATCCCTGAAGAAGCTTTCCATTGAGAAAGCGAAGGTTCGGATAAAATAAATCATTTATATTTATTTTCTGGACCTAATGCTTGAATAAATTATTTAATAAAAATGTCGAATAAATCAGAATAATTTTTACAAATTAATAGTTTTTAAATAAAAAATATTTTAAAAGTTTTTTTTTCTTAAAGATGTGTTTGGCTTGAGTGAGCACAGTGTCATGTGATTAGGAAACAAATTAACACTATGGCGAAATCTAACTGTTCCAAGAGTTTAGATATGTTTCGACCGTTACCATATATGTATATCAATTGCTGATATTGAAAAATAAGGTTTTATTCGATTATTTCAGTGTCTTTAGGGAAAAAATCGACAATTTCATATTTTTAATAGTGCAAGATTCTTTACGAGTTTCATTTTTTTATTTATCAAATCTACTTGATCACAATATATTGGTGGATAAGTTGAAGTGAATTGTAATATCGAATAACATAATATATTATAAAAAGTGGGTTAGGAGGTGTTCACATTTCAGGCGTGTAAGACGAATAAAATTTGACCACTTCCAGCGGTATTAAAAAAACTTATAATTTTTTTTAATAGGGCGGTACTCAATCGTAATAATTATTTTTGTTTTATTAAATGTTTATTAAGGAAATTTACTTTATAAACATGTTATACCTTCACTCTAAATTATTTCCGTTTGGAAAAAATTATTTTTAAAATTTTTTAAAAACAGTTTCAAGCCTCCATTCGGCTAAACTTAAGCATTTTCTCTTCTCATCATGTCGAAGAGACGCATCGCTAAATATAAAATTTCAACCTACTATGCCTTAGCATTAAATGAAAAAATCTTTCGACAAGGAAAAACTCTTTTTCAAGCAATGCTTTCAAAAGTTTGTAACTTTAGATAAATTACTGTCTAAAAATTTATATAAAAAACTGATATGCTAGTACAAATTAACTAATTTAATTTAGTTCATCCTTCATATTTCTGGAACTTGAACATTTTTATTTACTTAAACGCATAAAAGCAACATAATTATGAACTCACATATTTAAGTCGTCATCTTTAACCTTGTGCACCCGTATCAAATGCCTTTTTAAATGATCTTTACGGGTAAACTCTCTTGAGCATATATTACATTTAAAATCACAACGTATGCCTTCGCTGGGATGCTCTGTTGATAAGTGAACCTTTAATTGGCCCAAATGATTGAATGTTTCGCCGCATACACGGCATTTTTTGCCATCATTAATGTGAACGTTGGCACGATGCTCCCTTAATTCACGTTCCACAAAAAATTTTTTCGGGCAAATCTCACACTGAAACACACTGCTTTTTTCAGTTTGTGTATACTTGTCTGTAGTGGGGGCACTCACCCTCATTACACTACTACCCTTTTCTTCTTTGGGAACCCAAGTTATATCATACAACGCCTTTAGCTGGCAATAAGCATCTTCTGTTTGTTTTCTAAATTTATGGGTGTTCCGAGCCGCTTCCATGCAGGCATTGCATATTTGTGATGGTAGCTGATCATTATGTGCTACTGGATATTTTGTACACTCAGAAATAATTTCAGCTACTGTAATGGCTTTAGTGCCGAAGAATACTTCATTAAATATGGAAAATAAATTGTCATCATTCTGCATGCATATACGGCAAATTTCACTTTTATCATAACTTGTACTTATTTCCATTATTATAGATTAAATTTTGATTATTATTGAATATTTAGAACATTTCTTGAAGGAAAATTATTGATTTTGTTTACAAGAAATGGCTTTATAAAAATGCTACTTCTTTTGTACAGCGGAAAAATTAACCACTCTTAAATGATAACATACATTATTATAAGAAAACTGAACACAGTCTAGAAATGTCAAACCATTTGTACTCATTATTTGAGATGAAAATCCGTTGGCATAGTAAATTTTTATTTTCAAATCGTATAGGCTAAATAAGGTACAGTGGTGTGAGATTAAATAAAATAAATTAATAAGGAATATTAATTAAAAAAACTTACAAACTTTAGAAATGTTATAATGAAATTTGGTTACTAGCAAGATTATTTATAATGTAGTAAAGTAGTAGTAGTTTTTAATAATTTAAAGTTTTTGTTTATGGTTTTGGCAGTTTTGTGAAACCACGCTCAGCAACCATATGTCAGGATTGGTCGAATAGTTATATTTTAGAAAAATTTTTAAGGGTTGTGCGTAGACCTCCCGTTAAGTATGAGATAAATACCACATCCGTTGTGTAAACTTAACTTTTTTTTATCGAAAGTGAAACCTACATATATTTTTAATATCATCTTCGATAAGGACAACGTTTCCCCGACATTACATTTTATTATCATTTACTTATGTTTTCCACTTGTTAAAGTATAAAAAATCATTATCAGCATAAAATGCTGCTTCCTGATTTCTATGCAGATCCACATGCATGGTGCCGTTTAATTGGGTTCTGTAATTTGTATCCCTACATCTCCGGAATTTATGTTTTTATTTTTTTAAAGAGAAGTAACATTCAAGCATTTCTTTGAGCAATAAGCATCTTTAAAGTATATGAGATTTCTCTCTGTCACGAGACTTTCTTCCCTACGGGAATCTTGCAATAAGTATCTTTAACAATTGAAATTACTTTAACAATAAATCTACGTTGCTAGGAATACAATCAGTTTTGTCAATGTTTTGATGTCTAATTTCACTTTCCAACCAATCAATAGGTGACGTTGGTGTGGTGGCAGCAATAACTGGTATAGGATATATGTATAAAATGATGACCTATACCGTGTACCGTTAATACCTGTTACGATTTTATCTTTATTTCAAATACTTAATTGATAAAATATTACAAATGATCGGCTTTTATTATTTTACACTCTTTATTCTCTGATACTTCATTTTCTGTATATCAGGCAGAGTTACTTCTGCATACTCAATGGATCGTTGCCAACATTATCCAAAGGAGGTGAAGGTTTCAAGGTTTAAGACTGCTCCTGAGCAGCAGTCATTGGTGCTGCTAGAGGCACTGCTGGTACTCGTTGATCAAGTAGTTTAGTTCCATCAATTGACTGATCAGTTTTACGTAACCGTCCGGTAAATGAAGTCACTATTATACCATGTGCCTTCCTTAAGTGAGCATTTAAGCCGTGACGTTGCAAGAACGCGGCACTGCACAAATCACAACGATACTGTTCTCCTGTGTGACGTCTTATATGAGCTTTCAAATTTTTACTTTGTGGAAAAGCTTGAGGACATTGATTGCATTTGTAAGGTTTTTCACCAGTGTGGGTACGCATATGTATGGTAAGGTTATAGGGACCATGAAAACCTTTGCCGCATAAATTGCATAGATTTGGTTTATGTCCCATATGATATCTAAACATGAAAGATTATATAGTATACTGAAATGCTTGTTGAAAATTCGAATACCAAACTACTAACCTTTCGTGCGTTTTCAAATCTGTACTACGCGGAAAACCTTTTTCGCAAAAACGGCATTTGTATGGTTTCTCGCCAGTATGACGGCGCATGTGAATTTTAAGATACTCATTTCGTTGAAATGAGTCTCCGCAAACATTGCACAAAAAATTACGCGGTTGAATGTTCTTTATCTTCTGGTGTTCACTCAATTGATAATCATCATCATCCTTGAATTCATCGCCAGCGATATCTTCATTGGAATTATTACTGTGTATAATACTTTCATCTTCTTCTTGGCAGTTCTCTTTTATCTCTAATTTTTCTGGTTTAAATAATAATAGACGGGTTTTCATTTCATCAAAAGAAGTATCAAAGGGTTTACTAAGATTTTCAATTTTATCACTTGGAATTTTGTAACTGGCATAAGAATTTTTCGCTGTAAACAATCAATTTATTAGAAAAATTGTTAATTTTAGTTTAGATGCATTCAACAAAGCTTATAAGTATTCATTCTTCACCTTTAACAGTTTTAAATTTTTTTAGTTTCTGCTTTAATCAGCATTTCTTTCATTAACTTGTTTTATGTTTTATAAACGGCCTACTTACCCTTAATGGATATTTCAGGATGATCTACAGTTCCTGCACATTCTTAACTTCCTTACATGTACTATGTATGTCATTAGCATTTTCCGCTGTAATTAATGAATATTTTATAAAAATTATGAACTTTGAACTGAGATTTGTTTAGCAAAGTGTAGAGTATAGTCCAATAAATGTTTTTCTTCGTTTTTTCTTATTTACTATTTTGACATTTATTATTTTTGGAAAATAGCATTTAATCGTATAAAATAATTTATTTCTGATACGAGAGACCGTATATAAGCATTAACGGGCATTTTCAGTTGTGTCTACTTTTTTAGTTTGGTGATTAATAAATCATTTACTTAATTACCCTTAATGGTTATTATTGAAAATTGTCACCCTATTACTGCATTAGCATTCTAAATGCAATATGGTAACTCTTAAAACATATGTAAATTTTTGACATTCCTTTTGTATTACATTTAACTCTTTCACTTCCGTTTAAGCTTTTTACATGAAAACATTACATCAATAAATCTAAAAATCTTTATCTATTTAAAATTAAAACATCCCAGCGTTTTTCTAGAGGTTATGGGCCCAGATTGGATAAATAAGGAGTTCTGAAGCGTTACCATAAGGAATACTAAGGAATTATAAGGAATAAATAAGGAAAGATGACGGCAGAATTAAAAACATCAGTGGCCAGGTTAAATGGTGAAAATTATTTCACATGGAAATTCAAGATTGAAATGGTGCTGATTAAAGAAGGTGTTTGGGATGTTTTAATAACAAAAAAGCCAGAAACAAATTTCGAGAATTGGACAAAAAAAGACAACATTGCTAAAGCTACAATTTCTTTATCTGTGGAGGATGACCAACTTCATTTAATACGCCAGTGTTTGACAGCGGCAGCTATGTGGAAAAGTTTGCAGGATTATCATGAACGAAAAACATTGGGCAATAAGGTAAGCGTGATGAGGCAAATTTGCAGCCTACAACTTGAAGAACATGGTGATATGAATGCGCATATTGGTACGCTGCGAGATTTATTTATAAAATTGATGAATTTAGATGAGAAAATTTTCAATGAAAAATGGAATGTTGCAATGCTACTGAGCAGTTTGCCAACAAGCTACAACAACTTAATAACAGCTTTGGAGTCACGACCTGAAGAAGAATTAACTGTAGCTTACGTTGAATCTAAACTTATTGAAGAATATTCCAGACGTAAATCGAGTAATATGGCAGAGGTGCAAAAGGCTTTGGTGGTTTCCAACAAAAAACAAAATTATAATGTTGAGTGCTACTTTTGTCGTAAAAAGGGTCACTTAAAGAAGGATTGTTTTAAGTACAATGACTGGAAAAAGAAGCAGCAACAACAGCAAAAGGCAAACACGGCAAAAAGTAATGATTATTGTTTGGTGGCAACGGACAGTTGTGGCAAATGGATAATAGACTCCGGAGCCTCCTGTCATATTTGTTCTGATGAAAAATTTTTTGTGAACATAAGCAAAAATTTAAGAAAAGATATTATTCTTGCTAATGGTGAAAAGATCGTCTCAAATGGCGAAGGAAAAATTAAAGTTCAGTTTAAGAAGGAAGACTCCACTTATAATAACGTGACTTTTGAAAATGTCTTATATGCACCATCGGTTAGCATGAATATCTTATCAGTAAAACAATTAACAGAAAAGGGTTGTCACGTAGACTTTCAGAAAAACAAATGTATAGTTCGCAAGAATGGTGAAACGATTATGTACGCAGAAACAAATTCCGGTCTCTATGTATGCAAGGAAGATGAAAAACTAAATATGGTTAATGTATGCGGAGTCAACTGTTTACACTATTGGCATAAAGTCCTAGGCCATAGAAATACAAATGCTATAAAGACCATGCAATCAAAACAGCTGGTAACAGGTATGGTAATAAAAGATTGTGGTAAAATTGACTCTTGTGAAATATGCCCAATTGGAAAATCTAGTCGCAAACCTTTTCCTAACAAAACTGGGATAAGTTCGGATAAATTATTTGATCTCATACATACAGATTTGTGTGGACCGTTGGAGACGGCAACACCAAGTGGTAACCGCTACATACTAACGTTTATAGACGATTATAGTAGATATTGTTACATTAATTTATTGAAAAACAAATCTGAGGTTTCTAACAAATTAAAAAATTTCGTTTCACTAATAAATACTAATTTCAACAGGAAGCCAAAAATGTTCAGATCTGATCGGGGTAAGGAATACGTCAACAAGGATATAACAAATTTTTTAAAAGGCGAAGGTATTCAAATGCAGTACACAGCCGGCTACAGCCCAGAACAGAACGGCGTTGCGGAACGAAAAAATCGCTATCTGATAGAAATGGTCAGATGTATGCTCGCTGATGCTAAATTACCAAAAGAATTATGGGGCGAGGCTGTATCTACCGCAAACTACTTGCAAAATCGTATTGTTACACGAGCAACTGGCGTCACACCATATGAACGACTATATGGAAAGGTTCCGGATTTAAGTCATCTAAAACTATTTGGTGAGTCTGGTTTCGTTCATATTCCTAAAATAAAAAGACAGAAATTAAGTGAAAAGTCAAGCAAAATGATATATGTCGGTTATGACCAACAATCAAAGGCATATCGCATGATGGATAAGAACCGTAAAATCCAAATCTCAAGAGACGTCAAGTTTACTGGCAAAGTAGAAGGTTTTCAAGAAGAAGAAAATAAAGGTTTCGAAATTGAAATTAAATTTGGAAAAAATAGTGATGAAATCCAAGAAGATGACAACAGCGATGAGGAATATGAAGACACTCTTGATTCTATTCACGATTCATTTGACTCCATAGATGAATCTGAAACCGGTACAGTAAATAATCAAAATGAAATTCAACAAAGTTTAAGAAAATCTGAACGCGCTACTCAAGGAAAGGTTCCAGAACGGTATTTAAATATAATCAACGATAATTTTCCAAAAAATTATGAAGAAGCTGTAAAAGGCACTGAAAGTGAAAATTGGTTACGGGCAATGAAAAGCGAAATGAATTCGATGAAAAATAATAAAACGTGGATTCTGGTAGAAAGGCCAACCGATCGTAATATTGTGGGGTGCAGATGGGTGTATAAGAAAAGGCAGGGCGATAATGGCGTGGAATACAAGGCAAGATTAGTGGCACAAGGTTTTTCACAGCAATATGGCGTCGACTATGAAGAAGTTTTCGCACCTGTCGTGTCACACACAACTTTAAGAACTTTATTTGCAATTGGCGGCAAACGTAATCTACAAATTCACCACATCGATTGTAAGACAGCATTCCTTAACAGCAACCTATGTGAAGAAATCTATATGGATCAACCAAAAGGCTTTATACAAAAAGGAATAGAAAAAAAGGTATGTTTACTTCAAAAGGCTATATACGGACTTAAACAATCCGCTAGATCTTGGAATCAGACTATTCATGAAGTTTTAATAAATTCAAATTTTCATCAAAGCAATTTGGATCCATGTTTATATGTATGTTCAGAAGGGGTAGATTTGACATTCGTGTTGATCTACGTCGATGACATATTAGTCGCTGCAAAAGGCGAAACAATAATTGATAAAATTAAAGATATTTTCAGAAAATCGTTTAAAATTTCTGATTTGGGACCAATAAAGCATTACCTTGGTTTGCAAATTGAAAGGTCAATAGAAGGTCATTACTCTATTTCCCAATCAGATTACATTAAAAGAGTATTAAAAGAAAATGGTCTTGAAGATTCAAAACCATCATCAGTTCCTTTAGATGTTTCTTATGGTAAATCCATTTTAGAACAAAAGTTATTAAATAATAACAAAAATTACCAAAAACTTATTGGAAGTTTACTTTATATATCTCTAAATTCACGACCAGATATAACAGCTGCAGTTAACATACTAAGTCAAAAAACAAGTAATCCCAACGAAGAGGATTGGTCTGAATTGAAAAGAGTCGCCAAGTACTTAAAAGGAACTATAAATATGAAACTACATCTAACTCCAGATAATGATGAAATTCTAGTCGGATATTCGGATGCCAATTGGGGCGAGGATAGATCTACTAGAAAATCAAATAGTGGATATTTATTTAAAATTTATGGAGCTGTCGTATCATGGGCATGTAGAAAACAGACTTGCGTTGCTCTCTCTTCAACTGAAGCCGAATTCGTAGCACTTGCTGAAGCAACAAAAGAGACGTTATGGTTAAAAGAGCTTTTAGCTGACTTCGGAGAAAAAATCAACGAACCCATTACAATCAATGAAGATAACCAAAGCTGCATTAAAATCGTCGAAGGTTTTAAATTAAATAAAAGAACAAAACACATCGACGTAAAATTCCATTTTGTAAAAGATTATGTTTCCAAAAATATAATTCGATGCCAGTATTGTCCAACCACCGAGATGCAAGCAGACTTGCTGACAAAGCCACTTCCACCGCACAGGATAAAAGATCTCAGAAATAAGTTAAAAATTTCAGATAATTTAGAATGAGAAGGGGTATTGAAAATTGTCACCCTATTACTGCATTAGCATTCTAAATGCAATATGGTAACTCTTAAAACATATGTAAATTTTTGACATTCCTTTTGTATTACATTTAACTCTTTCACTTCCGTTTAAGCTTTTTACATGAAAACATTACATCAATAAATCTAAAAATCTTTATCTATTTAAAATTAAAACATCCCAGCGTTTTTCTAGAGTTATTTCATAATATTCCATAGTTTCTGCAAATTGTTTAACTTCATCCACAGTATTTAAATCATCTGGATTTTCCGCTGTAAGAAATTAGTATTTCAGAAAAATTATATACTTTATTAAGATTTTTTAAACAAAGTTTATAGGCAGATCAAGTTTCTCTTTTCATATTTATTATTTCTAGATACTCGTATTTAATCTTTAAAGTAAATTTGAATTTCTGATGCAAGACATTTTATAAAGCATCAATGACCATTATTAGTAGTTCCTTTTATTAACATATTGTTGTGTTTCACAAGCACCCGGCTTACCCTTAATAGATATTTCTGGATGGGCTATAGTTGCTGCAAATTGTTTGACTTCTTCATCCGTATTATATAAATCGTGATCATCAAGTTTCCTATACCCGTTCTTGAATGGATTCGTAGTAAAAATAGTTTCATTTTGTTGACCAGCGCTAAAAGAAGGAAAATAATAAAGATTTAAATTACAATTTTATATAAATTTATTATTATAAAAAAAGACGAGTAATGTCTTGGGGACACCCGTTTAGAATTATGCTAAGGTCAGAGGTATTTGACTAAAAAAACGTCAATTAATATTGATTCTAATAAATAATAGAATAAGTGATATTTATGTGATATCTTACCCAATCTGTTCAATAATGTGTAGTCTTTCATAATTGGTTTTATTTCTTAATGCTCCGAAAATATAAATTTTTTTACTCTCGCAGTATTCATTACATTTAGGTGCATTACTTTTTATATATTGCATTATATTGCTATAGAAATAAAAATTTTATATCGCACTTGTTTGACAATACTGTATCAAAAACTAATTTAAAAATTTTAATTAGAATAAAAAAATTTTAATTTAAAAGTATGTATATACATACATATGTATGTATGTATAAGAAAACAAAATTTCTCACCATCTGTTTTATTACCAAAAAGAACAAAATAATGCGAAATTTTCACATGATATTACATGTCGATCTTTCTGAAAAAGTAAAGAAGAAAATTTCGACTTAATACACTCTTGCTGATCTGGTGTGATTTGTATATTGTGTTCTCGTAAATGATTTTTGGCTGCGCCAACAAGTGCTTCTATCAGAATATCATTTTCTATTACCGCGACCGTCTTTACGGGACTCTTTTCTTTCGAGAATCAATCGTGTATTGGTCAGCATTGCGTTTTTTATTCCACTCGTTTCAACTCTACTTACCTAAGTAAATTAAAAATATAGCCTAATCGTGTACTCACATATTTAAATCGTCTTCTTTGACTTTGTGCACCTGTATTACATGTCTTTTTAAATTATGATAACGGCTAAACTTTCTTGGGCATATATTACATTTAAAATCATAACGTATACCTTTGCTAGGATGCTCTCTTGATGAGTGAACCTTTAATTGATTCACATTATTGATTTTTTTGCCAGCACGGTAATCCAATAATTGATGTTCCGGCAAATTCAGACATGCCTCACAATGACACACGTTGTCTTTTTCAGTTTGTGTATAGTTGTCTGAAGTGTGTGCACTCAGACTCATGTCACTAATAGTGTTCTCCTTTTTGGTAACCCAAGTTATATCATACAACTCCTTTAGCTGACAATAAGCATCTTCTGTTTGCTTTCTAAATCTATGGGCGTTACGAGCCGCCATATGCAGGCATTGCATATTTGTGATGGTAGCTGATCATTGTGTGCTACTGGATATTTCGTACACTCTGAAATAATTTCGGCTAAAGTAATAGCCTTATTACCGAAGAATACTTCATTGAATATGGAAAATAAATTGTCATCATTCTGCATGCATATACGGCAAATTGCACTTTTATCATAACTTGTACTCATATCCATTTTTATATATTTAATGAATATTCTTTATAAAAATTAAAAATCTATAATATATTATTATAAAATTATTGACTTGTTTACTGTGCATTTACGAAGTGCTGTAAAAGTAACGAAAACTAACTACTCAATTCTATCAGAACTACTTCTTCTAGTAAGAATACGAATATGTAGTTCCACTTTTCACGTGATCATGAGCAGTTTTTTCCTGGAATCTCAAAAGCATAACTCCAAAAAATTTTTATTGTAATTCTAAAGGAATTATTACATTATTTTTACATTATTTTTTGCATTCTATTAAGCTGACTTGAATGTGGGGAAAATAAATAAAGATTGCAAGAAGTAAAATTTATTTGGTGGGGAGCATGTGTAATTGCGAGTAAAAATTTATTGATGATGCCATTTCTGGTCCGTGGTTGTCCCTATTATATTTTCTAACATTCTACATATGTATTTCTTTATGTATAAATTGTAATAAACGAACTTTTATGAACGAAATAATTTTTTTTTCTGCGACTGGCCAGCAGTTAGAGCATCGGCCAAACTGATTTGTATTTCTAGAAACATACATAAGTATGTATGTATGTACATACATACATACATATCTATGTACTTATATGGTATTGAATTTGTTATTTTTATTGCTCGGTGAGGTGATATAGGACCAGGCTTATGAGGTGAGTGTGGGTTATGGGGGACAGAAGAATAAAATCAATAGGAGCTTTAGCGTCCCAGGTAGTGGACGTCCACCCTCCCAAATGTTTCCATTTTTTGTGTAGTTTTGTATTTTTTTCTTCTTTTAATTGCTCGTTGCTCTGCTGGGTTGGGACCTGCCCTGTACATGCCCGGGTTGAGCTGACTGGCATCTAAACCACAGCGGCGTAAAGACACGTAACACATTAAAAAAATATTGTAATAAAATGTAGTTTTTGCTGTACTATTGGCTTTACCTTGCGTATTATTTCATGGCCCATTGTGTTTATCATCTTTCATAGTCAAAATATGTTTTTGATAAAATTTTCCGGTCTTAAAACAGTTTTTTTTGAGATCCCAGAATTATATATATGAATACGAATACTCTTTGTTTTATTATATTTTAGATGTCAAGCTATTGAAACAGCTCGAGCTGACGCTAAAAATATACGCATGATGTTGCCGAGGCCAATGCCATAGAGATGGGATGACGGCCCGAGCTATCATGATTGTTTTGGAATCACTGTCGTTAAATGGCAATGGTCTGAACCTAACAGCATATACGAATTCAGATGTTCTTAAAGCAAATTGCTTATTTGTTAGCATTTTGTTTAAAATATTAATTTGTTTTACATATGTACAGAATTATAGAATTATAGCCCATATCATTTTCTATCATGCTAACAATTTTCTTAACGACAGTTCTATTTTTCTTAAAGTTATGCACTCCAAGCCAATAGTTTCTTCATGGGCTTCATTTTGGATCCCATTGCAAATTAAGTACGCAAACAGGGCTGGCAGTTATTTTATTTAAAACAACATCAATTATTGATGAATCAATAAGTTTGAATATGAATCGTCCCGGCATTTTATTCCTTTATTAGCTCAAGCATCTTCTGATTCCACATTTACATACGCAACTTTACTGTATTTAATTTTACTGAGTGTTGAAATAGAAATGCATGCATTTTGTATTTGTTTTCTATCTTACTCACTTGAAATACAAATTGCGTAGTGTAAATATAGAAATATTGTTAATAAATAAAAAATATTTCCCAATTTTTTAGATTTATTGTTTTATTTATTAATTTATTAAACATAAAATTATTAAATGTATGCATTTTTATCCAGTTTTTTTATTATTATTAGTATAATATTACTTTAAAGTATATTTATATATACTTAATATTTTTTGTTTTATTTCTTATACAAAAAAGTAATTTTATATGCAATATATAAGTAAATTTATTTATTATTTGTATTATTACTTGGTTTTCTTTATAAATTTGTTTTCTCGATAAATGATTTGGATGCTGACATTTGGGAAAGAAAAAATTTAAAAATAGTGAGGATTTAAAAAATAAAACGAGAAATTAAAAAAATGTTTTGATTTTTAGTTAACAAAGGAAAATTGAAAATATATATGCATATATATATATAATAAAAAATGTTATTGGAAAATTAAACGTAATAACGGTCGTTTAAAAAACTTATTTGTTTTGCAAACAAGGGTTTAATAAAATATATATATATATATTTGTTTTTTAAACAGAGTTATTTTATTTATAAAATTACTTAAATTTTCGAATTTTTATTTTAAAATAAAAGAAAATACAGAAATAATAAAAAAAGAGGAAATAATTAAAAAGAGGTATTATAAGTGGATATTTAGGGGTTATAAAAGAGTGTATTAAAAAACGGATTTCTTCGGGAGAGAAGAGGAAGTGTAAAATATATTCTTAAATTCGAAAATTCAGTGTTTGTTTGCAAAAAATAAAATAATTGGCAACAGCTTTAAAACTTTTAAAAAGTGTTTTGTATATTTAAAATGATAAATCTAAACAATTTCTGTTCCAATTTATTTTACTATAAATATTTACGATTTTAATTTTTATGTTTAATAAAGGGAGGGAATTCAGACAAATTTAATTTTTTGTCTTTGCCAAAAAAGTATATTTGTGAATTTTACAAAATATGTTTCAAATGTTATAATATATTTGCTTGTTTGTTTGTTTAAATTTAATTATTATTAAAAAACTATAACTTTAGCCTGCATAAATTTTCCGCTTTTAATATTTTTAAATTATTTCTTTATTTTAATTACAATACTTACTTACCATTCTGTTATTGTTTTTTTTAGATTTTTTATGTCTATTTAAATTGGTTTATATATTTTTTGTAATTTTTTTTATTTTAAATTTTTTTTGCTTTTGCCGTTTATGTATATTGTATGTGTATAATGCAAGTCTACAATTAATATTAATATGTATGTATGTATTAGTTATATTTAATTAAAAAGTAGTTTCTTTTTTTTGTTTATATTATTTTTTAGGAGAAGGAGCTGGTTTATTTTGTTATTAAAGAGATGTGCAAATTATTCATTAAACTTTAATTCGAGTTTTCGTTTACGTTTAAGATGCTGTTGCTGATGCTGCTGCTGGTATTTGAAAAAAGACAAACAATTTTTTAATATGTAAATAATTTTCAATAATATCGCTTAATACAAAAAACTTCTCTCAGGGCTGTTAAAAAAGTCCTTTAATTGCCGTTCTCTTTTAATTAACACTTACACACTTCTTTTATTTTAAGTATGGATGAAAAAGTCTTTTCTTAATTTTCTTTTTTAAAATTCTAGTTTTAAACTCTTTTTTGTATCTATTCTCGCTTGGTAATTTTTCACAATAAATAAAAGTTAGCTTTTCTTCTTCGATATTTTCCTTGTCTTCTTAGAAAATATTTTAAATTTATCTTTTGTTTAAAAATTTTAATATTTTTTTTTAATGAAGTCATATATTCTTTAAATATATGTATTTCAAAATTCACGCCTTTTTCGTGTCGCAATTGATTGTGATTTATATTTCTCTCTTTAAAGTTCTTAAATCGGCTTTTTTGGTATTTATTTATTTAGTATAAAATGGTCGTCGTGTGTAGTATACCTTTGCATATAATCCACTTGGTTTTATCTCTTCAAAAAAAATGTATAGTTGTTTTAGTTATATTTTTCTCAATTAATGCATTCAATTGTCTTCTTTTGGCGAACCAGCGTTATCGGATTGTAAATCTTTTACTTTTTCTTCCCGCGGTTTAGCAGCGCCGAAAATAGCCGCAGCCTGCTTCGTTTCCGCCAGCCCATTAATGGGAGCATCTACGGTTCGGGGCTTTAGATTAAGTTTAGGTCTATCGTCATCATCTACAAAAAATAAATTAATTAAAAGTTAATAAGACGAGAATTTTATGCTTTAGTAAATTTGAGGTAAAAAATTATAATCTCTTCGGTAGATCAACTTTATTCTTCAAAAGTGTGTTAGGAAACGATATCGGAAGCTCAAAGCAAAAGCTAGCTCAAGATTTCCCAAAAGAAAAACCATTAGCTATCTCAAACATATCTAAATAAATTCTAAGTTATGTATAGCAATAAAATAAACGATAAGGTTTGGAAAAAACCTACCTATACTACCTAAGGTTGACACCGACGATGGTCGATCATTTTGGTTGAAATGGCCGCTGCCGCCACCACCTACGCCAGCACGCTGATCGCGATCACCTCCACGATTCCTGCTAAAATTATTATAGCGATCATTGTTGCCGCCACCATCTCGACTTTGGCCGCCAAAGCTGCCTTCGCGATGATTACGATCATGGTGACTTCGATCATTATAGCGGTCATCGTTATTAAAATTGCCATAACGACCACGATTCGCGGGACGATCTAAAAATTTTTATGGAATATAGAAGTAGAAATATAGAAATGGTAAAAAAATTAGAAACAATTATAATTTGTAACTAATTAATCAAATTTATCAAGAATACAAATTCCGTTTGAGGAGATTTCTGTTGGAAGGTGGGTTGAGAGAGTGATTAAACAAGTTTATGCATGCATTGTTTTTGTTTTATATGTGAGTACGATTAAATATTTGTCTGTTAAAAATATTTATACAGTGAATTAGAAGTACGTATGTATATAAATAAATATCAACTTCTAAGTAAAAATAAAAAAGTTGTTAAGATAATTTTTGATGTCAAAAGAATACTTTGGAAAGGTGTAATTTAAGTTGAACATTTTTGGTAGCTAATATAAGACGGACTTATAATTTACCATTATTATATCCTCTATTCATACCACCGCCGCCTCCACGATTTCTATCATTGTGACCACCATGATTATCATTGTACGAACCTCTATTATCCCGATCACCACCACGATCATAGCCACGATCGCCTCCACGATCCCCACCACGATTATAGTTTTGCTGGTGGCCACCACCTTGTCTGGGAGGACCACGTTTATTAAAACCGCCACCACCTCCGCTGCTTTGACAAAATTTTAATGGTAATTAAAGTATATTTATTATTAACATATATCAATATATACACATCTATATATATTTACCGATCATTCTTCTTGCGTTCAGCAATGTCGATTCTTAAAGGCACTATGCTATCATCCACTTTTATGCGTCCATCAAGTTCCAATGCCCGTTCCAAGTGTTCTAATGAATCAAATTCTACATAGCAAAAACCTTTAAACTGATCAGTTTCTCGATCCTTAACCAGGCGTACATTTTTTACGTCATAATCTTTGAAAATTTTGTTAACATCTCCCTGTACAAGACGTGGAGGTAAATTTCCAACATATGCAATATATGGAGGTTCAATGGGCAATTGCTTGCCACCACTTCTGAAAGGAATTGAAATTTTATTTAAACGAATAATTCATTCAGAAGGAGAAACGAACGAAGTATTGGTCAAATAATCACACTGAAACCCAACCCAATAATATTTATTTTCTCCTTATTATTCGCAGTACATAATATAAATAAAACCTACCTTATGCTAATTTCATTATATTACATTATTTTGTCGGACTTTCCATACTGATTCGGATACTTTTTGAACCTTTTATTCCCAATTTTGAAAATAAAAATTGTAATTTTCAAAAAAAAATTCCACTTCTTTTGATTTTTGAAAAACTCCACTCTATATAAACTTTTAACCAAAAAATATAAATTTTTTATGATTTATATACTAGTTTAAAAGAAAAACTAATATTAGTTTATTATTTTAATGCATTTTCGAAATATTAGCGAGAAAAGTTTTTGGCGAATTTTTAGCTATTGCCAAAAATCTCGAGAACGATTAGCCGGAATGATATAAATTATATACTGTTTCAAAGATATTTTCGTGTTTTTCTTTCAGGCAACACACCGAGTGTGTTGATCAGATCAAAATTTATGGAATTACAGTAATTGAAAGTTGAGAATAGTGAATACTTTCAGCATAAAAACATAAAAATCCGACAAAAATAAAAAATGAATATAAGCGATTTTTTCTACACTTTTTAGTAGTTTTTCATATTAAATAGTTTTTTTTATAATAATATTACTTGGATTTTTCTTCTGTAAGTACATTTAAAACCAATAAAATGATACCCAGTTTTTAAGATATCGATAATTATTAATGGTCTATAATTGATATTTATTGTAATTTAGAAGCCCCTTTCGTGTCGAATAAAGGGCTGAAAATCACTGTGGAGATTGCTTTCTGACAATGTAAAGATCTACGTGCAGAGGTTTAGGTGTGTTTCTTTACTTTTTGTGCAAACGCAAACAACTTAATTTTTTATATTGTAGTAC
This sequence comes from Gymnocheta viridis, assembly GCA_956483585.1. NCBI lineage: Eukaryota > Metazoa > Arthropoda > Insecta > Diptera > Tachinidae > Gymnocheta > Gymnocheta viridis. The sequence continues at coordinate 14,461,484 of OY101443.1, forward strand.
AAAATGTTTTAAAGAGACACTTCTCTATAAAGACCTAAACATTTACTAGATATGTACAGTGTCGGTCAAAAGATATTAGACAAAAATGTTCATGGTATTGCTTTAATAAAAAACATCAAATTTTTAATATTTTTGCGCTCTAAATTAAGAAAATGTACAAAACAATAAGCAAAAAATTAACTGTAAAGTTACAATTATTCAATAAAAATTAAATTCAAACATACATCATTCTAAGTTTAATGTTTAACTAATAGCAAGAACAGCTGCACTGAATACCTTTTATTGAGGTTAATTGTAGCATTAAATTATTTGCGATTTTATACTGAAATAAATTAATTTTAAAGATATAGTTAAAATGGCTAAAAAATATTGCATAAGTGTAAAAAACAATATAATAAAAGAGTGTCATGATGGAATGAGCCAAACAAATATTTGCGAAAATTTTTTATGCCAAAATCTACGGTCAGTTATATTGTAAGCAAGTGTAAAAAAATAAAAATTTTAGAAACAATTTACTGAGGAAGTAGACCAAAATGTACTACAGTTAAGACGCAGAAATTGTGAGAGTTCAAAAAAGATTAATGCACTTTAGCTACCCGAGTAATAGATTATATCAATCTAAATTTGAGTGTACAAATAGGAACAGTTAAAGCTGGGCGTAAAAGCAATAGAGTTGCAACCGTAAAGTTCGCCTAAGATTTGCTCGAGAACACCTAAACTGGACTGTAGTACAGTGGAATACTGTTCTGTTTGCCGATGAGTCCAAATTTAATTTTGTGGCTTCTGATGGTATAAGAATAAATAAGAGATTAAATCCCAAATACTGTGCTGGTACAGTTAAGAATGGAGAAGGATATGTTATGGAGTGGGGTTACTTTTCTGGTGAAATCTTTGGACTTTTACACAAAATCTGCAGTATTATAGACAAGCACATGAATAAAAAGATATTGCAGAAGATGCTGCCTCATCAATGGATATTCCAATACCACAATGACCCTAAAGACACTTACAAATTTGTGAAAAGTTTTGTAGAACTAGACGTTATTGTTATGCAGTGGCCAGCACTGTCACCCGACTTTAACGACATAGAAAATTTATAGGAAATTGTATACAGAACGGTTAATTGGGAATTGGAACAGCGGGATGTAAACAAATTATATAGTTATAATTAAATCATATTTATCTATTCCAATGGCAACTATAGAGAATCTTATTATACAAAAACGATGAGCAGCACTTTTGAAGAATTGTGATTAAGCAACAAAATATAATTCAGTATTTTAAAAAACTTTTGTTTGCTGAGGGTTTTTAGCTACATACATACATGCATTTCATTGGTGCTAATGCCAAATCATCAGTAGACCTTAAACCTAATTTTTGAAATGTTTCAAACCTCTTATCTTACACACAAACTTTTAAAAAACCAATGAGAATTTCAAAAATTACAAAAGTATAAATAAGCATAGTAGGTTTTGAAACTTATTCAAACATTTTTGAAATTCTCATTGGTTTTTTAAGTTTGTGTATAAGATAAGAGGTTTGAAACATTTTAAAAATATGGTTTAAGGCATGTATATAGACTAGATAAAAAAAACCCTCAACAAACAAAAGTTTTTGAAAATCTTTGAAAGAAGATATCGAGGCAATCTCGATTAATAAATTTAAAAAATAATTCAGTATAATATAATATAAAATGTAATAATTAAATTTATATTAATCGAGATACTTTTTTCAGATTTTAAAAAACTTTTGTTTGTTTGTTGAGGTTTTTTCTTAGCTCCAATGAAATGCAATGTATATAAAGACTAGCTAAAAAACCCCCAACACAGAAGTTTTTTATAATCCAATATGTTTTGTCCTATGAAAATTTAACGTTTTTTAACTCTTTGCTAATTTTTATTTTTTTATGATAACGCATGAAACACTGAAATTAAATTTTGATTATAGTTTTCTTTTCTTTGCCGAGAAGTTTTAGCGCAGTATACATATTTTGGAAATACTTTTCGAAAACATTAAAACCTTTTGTAACTTAATATAAGCATTTAGACATTGAGATGAAAAAGCAATTGCAAGAAAATTAATAACATGGAAACAAAATTCCCATAATATCCAACGAAAACGAAAAGATATTTTTTCTAAAAATTCGTACTACAAATATATTTTCCACTTTGGAGCAACATACAAAAAAAAATAAATTTTAGTCTATCTTAATGGATTCGTTTTTTAGAAATCTATCTTCTATACTTTGCTGAACACCTTTAACTATACCATATGCAGTAGGTATAAAAAAGTATGCAGGCACAATGCTTTTTTCAGATAGGTTGTATATATATTAATAAAATATCATTGTTCCCGTGGAAACCAAATTCAATCATGTTTAAATTATAAAAAAAGAGTCTAAAATGGATTTGTGATATCTACAAATCGAAAAGCTTCCATTGTGAACCCACTACCTATGCTGCCGCATACTCCGCCAAACGAAACTGAAGTATAATAACAGTTTAAGCTACATAGGCAATTAAAATTATAACTAATAGGATTTGCCGTTCGGGCAGTTGACTCCAAACATCCTAAACAATAACAATGAGATATTTAATAAACATGCATTTATAAAAAAAGAGGAAGTTGATAAATATTGCAAAGCAAATAAATTTTGCAACACAGACTGCGCACACCGGCTGCTCAGCCTTCGTTAGCAGAGGTTTTTTTACGGGAAAAACTAATTTTGTTCATACTTTGACATTTTCTGACTTTAAAAAAAATCAATATTACTAATAATAGGTGATCATCAAATTTAATACATTTTCAAATTCTTCATTAAAGCAAATAATTCGATAGAATTCCGAGAATTTTCTAAGGAAAAAAAAACAAAAAATAAGCCACTATCGCACGGCAACGTTGGATTAACAGGGGCGAACAAAAATTCACACATAAGTAATAAAAAAAATCACAAATTTTTCTTTTAATTATACGTGTACATTTTTTAACTCTGCTTAAAAACTTCATAAGTATAATAACAAAAGCACTTTTATTAACACATTTCAAACAATTTTATACCTAAATTTTTGTTAATTTAACACAAAAAAACTTAAATATTTACCTAGGATTATCAAAACCACCTCTTCCAGCCATGTTTTATTTTTTCAAATGGTCTTAATCACACGCTATTTGTCTTTGTCTAATCACAAAATTTTTAATTTACGGCGATTTCGATTGCTTCGTCTCCGTTTTTGACAGCTTTCTTTTGATTTTTTTATTTGTATGCCGTCGATAGTGAGCCTTTTCTATCTTTAGGATATCTAGCGGCGTATAGTTTAATCAAAACAAAACAAAAAGTCTGTACAAGAAAAATGTGTTCAGAGTTGCAATTTTTTGATTATCAATTTTAATTTTTTTCTAATTTTTTTTCTAATTTTTCGAGATATTTTTTAAATTATATGTTGTTCTTTTTCTTTGGCACTATATTCACAATTTAGCACGCCCAATCTTTGTATATGGGGGCACAGTTGCGTGCGCACATTAAATTTTGATGTTTTTTTATGGTTTTATTACCAAAACAGCTTGTAATTTTGTTAAAGCTTTTATTTACTCATTTATGTTAATTTGAAGTTTATAATTAGGAAATAACGTTTTTATTTGATTAAATATATATCTGTTTTTGGCCGTAAAGCGTTTGCCTTTATTGAAAAAAATAATTTTGTCGGTATTTGAGGGCTTCCCAGCCATCAAAGTAATTCAACGAACACTGTGTCATAAATTAGTTTGTGACTGTGTGAGTGAAATGGGAAACCCAACAAACATAGTTGTCATGAAAGTGTATTTAACTAGGTGGCAGTATTAGTAAAACAATTACAATACAAGAAAAACAGATATTTTTGTTTGTGTAATTTCATTGTGTATGTCAAAAACATAACCCTTAAAACAAAGGAAACAAAAAGAAAAAAGTTAAAAAATACCAAAGTATTTTGTATGTATTTTGACATTCACAACGTAAAACTTGATTAGCATAGTTTTGTTCTGACATCAGCCAATTAGTCGCAGCCCTACAACAACAATAAACTTCTTTTGTCAACTGTTTTCCATACAAAAGAACCAGTTTGCTGTCAAGTTAATGTACGTGAGCTCACAGTTACGAGTTTTTTTTTCATATTTTTGAAAACTGTTTACAATGAAAATAAAATTCTAATGAAAATTTGTTCGTGCTTGAGGGGTTGACACTATACACATATATGTATATCAAGTGACAACAAGCATGTCAAAAATCAATTTTTTTATTTTACATCAAGCATCGTTGGTGTCACATATTTTTATAACCAAGTTGCTCGCCGGGAGTTTAATTGTGAAATAATTAATATAGTTAGTCTGGCAATACTTGAAAATACCGACTGGCGAAAACAGACGAAAGAGCAGCATAAAAGAAAATATCATTAATATATATTCTCCATCTTCACCTCTCTTTTCAATAAAACATCGCCCGTAAATTGTACACGTTTTTCAGTTAAAAAAGCAAAAATTTCTTGCAAAATTCCACAGTTTGCAACAATTGCGTCAGATTTTTAGTGTTTGAAATAAAAGTACCATACAAACCTAATTGAAAGTGTGAAAATGGCATTAACTTCGCGTTTTTATAGTGAGAAATATCCTGAGGTGGAAGATGTGGTTATGGTCAATGTACTATCCATAGCCGAAATGGGTGCTTATGTGCATTTGTTGGAATATAATAACATAGAAGGTATGATTTTGTTGTCTGAATTGTCTAGACGTCGTATACGTTCCATCAACAAGTTGATTCGTGTGGGCAAAACAGAACCTGTTGTTGTCATACGTGTGGACAAGGATAAAGGTTATATAGATTTATCTAAACGACGTGTATCGCCTGAAGATGTGGAAAAGTGTACAGAACGCTTTGCTAAAGCGAAGGCAGTCGATCTATTGCTGCGTCATGTGGCTAATTTGTTAAGCTACGATTCAAGTGAACAGTTGGAACAATTGTACCAAAAGACTGCCTGGCATTTTGAGAAGAAATACAACAGTAAAGCTGCTGCCTATGACATTTTCAAACAATCTGTTACAGACCCTACTGTTTTCGATGAATGCGATTTAGATGAAAAGACAAAAGAGGTGTTGTTGAACAATGTCAAACGCAAGTTGGTTTCACCGACTGTTAAAATACGTTCCGACATTGAATGTTCTTGTTATGGTTATGAAGGCATTGATGCTGTTAAGGCTTCCTTAAATAAGGGTTTAGAATTGAGTACCGAAGAACTGCCCATACGCATAAATTTGATTGCTCCTCCACTGTTAGTAAAAATTTTTTTTAAATTCCATTAAATATTATTTGTTAAACTATGTGCTCTCAACAGATATGTTATGACCACTTCGACTACCAAAAAAGCTGACGGTTTAAAAATATTAGAGCAAGCGATTGATAGTATTAAAGCCGAGATTACTGAATACAATGGAGAGTTCAAGGTTATTATGCCACCTAAACTTGTTACAGCCATTGATGAGGCCGATTTGGCTCGCCGCTTGCAAAGGGCAGAGGCTGAAAATGCCGAAGTTGGTGGTGATGACGATGAAGAAGAGGATGATGATCAAGAGGGCATGCAATTTGATCCTGAAAATGAGTCCATTAACCATAAAGGTGCACGTCGTCCTACGAAAAAGAATGATGATGAAGATGACGAAGAAGAAGATGATGAAGAAGACGTAGAATAATTTGTATTTGGGTTGTTTTCTTAATTAATTTGCAATTGCCTTTAAATGTTTAGCTTACTTAAAGCTATTGTGCATCGTTTTTACTATAGTTCTTTGATTCAATTAAAGAAAAAAAAACGAAATTACCTTAAATACAAGAGAACAGAAAAAACAATTCTACAAACATATATATAGTCTTTTTTATCAATTAGGCATTTTTCAAAGAATAAATAAAAATTAATTAAAGGCCATGTTGATTCTTTACTCATTACCAAACTTCCAAGATAAAACATGAAAAATATGTTTAATCAAATCAATGGAAGGCGAGGATATAGAGAACAGATCGCTTCACTTCAGTTCTTTTCCGCTTGTGGAGCATGGGGCAGCTACAAAATTTATCAGGTTATTCTGTCTTTCGCATATACTTTTGTCTCTTCTAGTAGTGCGTTGTGGATATCTATCTAGTTCTTAATGACTTTTTGAAGTTTAATTCTTCCTGCGTGTGCCCGATTTTCTCCATTGGCCGTATAAATGCATTATGTTTGCGCAGGAAAGCCGAGAACCAATTTATACAAGGCCTAGATGGGAATATCTTTTGAGAAGAGAAGCCGTAAATCTTAATACCTTAGAGAGACACCAATGCCCGGGCGGAGACAGGAGTTTTTTTCTGAATCCTTCAATAAATAGTCAAAACCTTTCCTTCTTGAAGTTAATTTCATTTATTTTAACCAGAAGACTAAAAAATATTTCTTAACGAAACAAATATATATGTATTATATTATTCATTAATAAAATGAAACTTAGGCAACCACCAATTATATTAAAACTCTAACTAGAACTAAGAGTTTATTAAAAACAATACATAAGTACAGGTAGACCTTGCTTAACATGTGCTTCTTTGAACACGGCCTCGGTATAACAGTGTTTATATACTATGAAACGTTCTTCGGTAACATGGAAAAACTCTCGGTTTTACACGGTTTCTATAAACTGTTTTTCGTTCATGTATGTTGTTTTTGATTAACTTTGAACAACATTTAAAAGACCTTGAAAAATAATGATGGTGAAAGTGATGAAGAATAAATTTTATGATGAAAATATTTTTCATCGTTTTAAGAATATACAGTGGTATGTAAAATCGAATAAAATCTGACTGAATTCTTTTTGCAATGGTTTATTGTATCGGTTAACACTGCATTCTCGTGGAACGTAACACCCTTGTTAAACGAGGTCTACCTATATATTAAAAATGAGATTACGAAAATAAGTCATATATATGCAAGCTTAAAACTATTTATTTTTAAAGTATTTTAATTTTGAATGTAATACATATGCAATCCTAGTTCTAGAACGTACATAAGGACAACTACTACAGATTTTTTATAACATCATTTTAAAAAGTGGTCACTTCTACAACCTATTTCTTAAAGATGCGTCTCATTATAAAAGTTGTTTTCAGACTTAGCATATTTTAATTTGGAGATGTCGATATACATAGATAGAACCTATTTTCTATAAACTAGGTCCTTTTTACTATGTGCTTCACAGATTCAAGAATTATTATTCGACTAATGCACATGACATAGCCATGACTTAAAAAGAAAAAATTGAAATGCCCTGCTATCTATCGCTGCTTTAACTGCATTTTTCATTTAATGTTTTAAAATTTGTTTTATGGAGCCGGTTGCAAAATAATATACTTTTGATTTTCCCAATTTTCCTTAAAAAATTGTCTTAATGCTTAAATAGAACGCCTCCGAACTAGAACTAGTAAAATATTTCCTTACTTTCTACAATCAAATACGTTTTATTGGTCATCATTAAAAATTTTTTTTGCTTATTTTCTAGAAAAGCATTAGAAATCTGTACATTACATATTCAAAAATCTTGCTTGATTCGTTGACATTTGTGTTGTTTTTAAAATATTTTCTTTTTATGAAATTCAGTTCATCGTTTGTTGTTGTATATGGATATTTTTTTTTTTTTTTGTAAAATTCTAGTTATTTGTTTGTTTTTTGATGACTTGTTTTACAAATTTGTTTTATAAATATGTTAATATTTTTTCTTTTTATATTGTTTAAGAAATAAAGAAAATGTTATAAGAAATGCTTCCAGCCTGAGGTAGTTCGTAATTTAAAATGGTAGGCTTTATTAATAGTGTTTGTTCTTGTTGTTAAATTTTGAATTTAATTTCCAGTATTAATTTCCAGACTTAGTATCGTTTGCCTTTTTTTATTTAATTATACATGTGTACATATATATGTATGTATCTCCAATTTCATCAAATTAGTTTTTGAATTAAATTTTAACTTAATTACTTGAAATATTTAATTAATTTTTAAGAAAATTTCTAAATGAGTCTATTTTGCCTTTTAAAATTTCAAAGTTTTTGCTATGAGCGCTGCAATAGCTTGAGTCTTATTACCATTGTTTCTGCGTAATTCTGTAATGACTTCATCACGTTTGAAGCCCATTTTAACGAGATCATTAACATCATTTTCACTAAATTTTTCGCCGGTAGCAACGGCATTCGCTGTACTTGTGGAGCATGCTAAATATACAGTGGCCAATTAGTTGTGTTATTTTAGAGAATTGAATATTAGTTATTTAATTTACCTCCGCCAGCTTCACGTTTACTTTGTTCGATGGCGTCTTTTATTGCTCGTTCTTCAGCATCATTGGCCGATTCTGCTACAACTTTAAGATCATCTTCTGAGTTACCACTTAGGCGAGCACATTCTGGTAATTCGCTTTCGGGTAAGAAAGGTGTTTCTGTACCAGTGGTACCAATGCGCAAAACATTACGCTGCAAATCAATGTTACACTGAAATAACGATAAGAGGATTTTATATTAAAAAATATATTTGTAGTGCGTAAGTATCTAAACATTCATGAATGCTTGTTCTTATGATGGATTTAATACCATCATGACCCCGCGGAGAAATACATTTAAAATAGATATTCTAACACAACGAAAGAAATCAAAAACACACAAGGAAAGGGAGCTACTCTGAAAAAATCGAAAATTCACACACGAGAATCTGAAGTGAAAACGATTTGCACAACTCCTTCATATACGAACTATAAGGCAGCTGAAATTGATTTCAGAAGTACTATCTCATTGGTGATACAGGATAGGAACTTTTGGGTTCAAACGGATAGGTTATTTAAGAGATGCGCTGTATTTACAAACGGATCAAAGATGGGAATAGGCACGCGTGCAGGTAATTTTTTGGGGGGCTGATGTTAATATGACCTTCAGACTTTCAAATGTTTATAGTTTTCCAGGCTGAATGAAATCTTTGCGTCATTCTTCGTTATGGGAGTAGGTTGGTTAAATAGCAGATAGATGGTGGTTCGTTAATTGGGATGCCTGAGTGTTGGCATTTGTAGTACGAGTAGATTCTCTGCTTTTTTTCTCTCTCTCTCTTATGTATTTCAATTACCTGATGCCTTTTCAGCATATCCAAACCTAACAACATATCCATGGGTTGTTGTTCTAAGACCGTAAAACTTGAAACCAAATAATCATTTTCTATTTGTAATTTCCCCATATGAATACGTCCAGTAATACGTTGAGTGCCAACACCTTTAGCAATACCACTCCATCTAAAATAAAAAAAAAATACGATAAGAAAAAACAATGAAATGAAATTAAATGCGTTACAAAAATAAAATTACTTGATATCTATTAAATGTGTGACATTACAACGTTGGGCACAAGCCGAACTCATGATGGTAGTTTGAGCACCGGAATCGACAAAAGCCTTAACAGGAACTCCATTCACTTTGCAATTTATATAACTAAAAAGAAAATGAATTACGACCAAAGATGCTAAAAAAAAGTTTACAATACACTTACAGCATTGTTACTGTGCCAAATACTTCAGGATGCAGTTCGATGGCTGCAGCCATATTTTCTTGAATATTCTTTTGTTTAATCTCTTCCTCGATCATGCGTTGAGCCTCTGGATCGAAAGGATCTGCATTTAACATTCGCAAGCGTTGCGCATTGCGTGCCTTACGTGCATCGATTTGTTCTTTTAAAACCTTTTCGAAGCTTTCCAAATTTCCCGATAATAAAGCATCAGCCAAGCGAGGATTATTTTGTTTTAACAAAGCTAACGATTCTGGATTGTCAAGAAACATTTTACGCACAGCAGCCGGATCATCATCATAGTTGACATTGAATTCATCGGAGTCATTATATTCTAGTATACTGCTGCCAGAACTAGTTCCCGGTATATTTATATTGCTGAAATCCAAATCACGTATGGCGGCTTCATCTGCAATATTCATTTAAATCTGTACTTATGTAATTTCCAAAAATATAATTTATGTTGTTATTGGTTTATGTATAAAAAAATTTATTGATTGTATTTTAAACAAATTTTATTAAGAAATTCAAAAATTTTTTGTTAATGATTTATTTGCAACAACAAACATCCTTGACCTTAACACTGAGTTGTGAATGTTGCTTTTTACGTCTTTAGGTTGCTTAAGTTATTAAGTTATGATGTTAATATTCTGCGTAACTGATTTGGTTTAATTTGAAGAAATTTACACTAATTTAGACAGATTTCGTTCAGTTTTTATTTATTTGCCATTTCTATTGACAAAGGAGATAATTTGACTACAGTCTCTGATATTTTCAAATAGGAGTATCAAATAGATTTTCGGGTGTTAGGTTTAGTCACGATCAACAACGATTCTCGCCTAATATGGTCGGACCATAATTTGTTCAGCAGAATTTTATATGGTTAAAGCCTTATTCCGTTGGAATATTATTGTACGAACGATATTTTGACAATTATTATTTATCATTATCTGAAAATTTTCTGCCTCAAGTTTTGTTTATTCCTCAATAGTAGACAAATAATGCTGACGTAGTGCAAATTATCTAAACTGTTTCGACATCGCCAGATAATAAGACCAATTACCCGCTGTAAACTTGTTTAACATAGAATAAAATACCAAGAACATTGAAAAATTACCATTAGAAATTCTAATGGGATTTTTTAATAGCCAAGAGGTGATGTTATTTATTTTTCTTTAAATATCTATATGTAATTTTTTTTTTTAATTTTAACAAAAGAAATTTATAAATAAAATCATCAAAATGCAGTAATTATATACAAAATAATGTACATACATACATATACATGCGTATGTATGCACATTTTAGATCATTGACCCAGTTCGGAAAGTCCAAAACATATTTCTTACCACCACACATGCATAAGCAGCATGATGCAAATTGGACAAACGGACAGCCAACTCATAAATAAATGGATGACAAATAAAAATAAACTTTGTAAAAAACATTCAACACCAGCAGCAAGAACAAACACGCAGTACATTGAATATGTACACCGCAAAAGTTGTGCACATATTTGGAATTACTGCGCCTACACAGCAGTCTCAATTAAAATTTCTTCGAGGCAAACCATTACTTAAAACAATGTCCACTTACCCAAATCCATTGGAGTAGCACGAGTAACAACTGGTGGACGTTGAATTTGTAACATCACAAAATCGCCATCTTTTATGCCAAAATGCTTCAGTGGCTTTTTATTGTCTGTTAAAGCTTTGCCATTGAAAACAACAGCCATTTGTGAGCCGGTAATTCCAGATTCCACCTCGCAAAAGGCTTTAAAATTTTCCAATTCCAATTCTTCTGAGACATCAAGAATAAAAATTTTATCCGTCGTAGTTGTTACAGTAATTTTCATCTTTCCACAGAACTTTTACTGATTGCCGTTTAACTTGATCAATTTTGTAAAAATTTTGATTTTAAAAAATAACTTTTTTTGCTCTTCACAAACTTCGAAAATATTTTATGTTGTAGTTCCTCTTTATCAATGCTGAAATTGGTGTGGCTGCATACACCTGCAATGTTGGAAAGTGAAATGCCAAAATAATTTTTTAGGAAAACAATTTAATTTGTGTTAACAAGAACAATAATTCACTAACTAAATAATTTATATATATACATTGCATATCAGAGAAACAAGCCGAGCGTAAAGTATCGGCGGCGGCGGTGTGCCGTCAGAATTCTCGGTGGCTAAAAGGTGGAGAAATAAAATTTTTGTGATATGCCATGTCAACGCTTAAAATAAATACTCTCTTATTTAATTTTGTGTATTTAAAATATTTTAAAGTGGCTCTACAAGGTAGAAGAAAATGTTTGTTCCGATACTGTCATGTTTTCAAGATATTTAATTTTATATTACAGGAAAGTTTTAATAAGACTTCGTTTACACACGTCATGTCTTATTAACTTAAATGGGTCGAGGGGAAAAGAAACGAGTACTCAGATGAATGTACTGTCATTACGTTTTGTTTTCTCATTCGTAATTTTAAGCCTTAGTCTGCATTTAAACGCGTCATTTTTTTATTGACATGGTTTTTGCTTCTTCTCTGAACTTTCATTTGTGTTCACACAAGTCATGTCATGTTGACGACATATACTAGACATAAAAAACGTAAGGACAGTACATGCATTTGAGTACTCGTCTCTCTCACGCCTATAAAATAGCAATTATGTCAATAACACATGACATGTGTAAACGCAGACTAACGAGCTTGCTTATTATATCATGCTTGCTTCTTCTTCTTTGACGCGATTCAGTTGGGGTTATTATCACAGGAAAATGTCAAACATTGTACAACAAGATAGTTGAAAATTTTTCATATTGGCAGACAGTTCATCAAGTATCACGTATGTTGTGACGCACTCACCCTATTAATATTTTATTGATTGCACGAACAAAAAAGAAGAAGCATTTTTGAAGCAGCAAAGCCAAAAGAAATATTCGGAAGAAAGATCTCTAGAGAAAAAGTGAAACTTTGAAAAAGAATATAAAAATTATAATATTAATATACAAAAAAGTGCAAAATCAGCTTAAAAATTTTCAAAATATAATTTCAGTGTTAAATTTTATAAAATTAAAAAATAAAAAGTAAGTTTTAGGCTGTTTATAAAAAAAGTAAAAAGTGGCATATTATTTTTTCTGTACAGAGTCTTCGTGAAATAAATGGAGACTACGTGCAAGAAATTAAATACATACAAGAACAAAGGAAAAAAAGTAATATCTAAATTTATTTTTCGCGAGGAGACGAAAATATTTTATATAAAAATTATTTATTGAAAAAGCTTGCAATTGCAATGTATTGTTTCTATAGCAGGAAAACTAACAGTAAAATTAATTAAGAAATCAGGAAAAGAGAAAAGGAAAATAAAAAATAAAGCAATTAATTTTTTTTGTTTCCATAAAAATAGAAAAAGGTGTGATTAATTATGAGTGCTCAGCCAAGTCCCGCGTGTATAACTCCACAAAGTGAACAGGAAAAGGTAAGATTCAACTTAAATTATTAAAAAACCATAAATATTGAAAAGAAAATAAAATGTTGGCTGTTTCTTTTGCCGAGACAGCTGCTTCTTCCGGGGAATTAAGTATACATTTTCTTTATGGTTTATCTTTTAAATATGTTTTGCCCTTATTAATTTTATCTTGTCCGAATGTTGTTATTTTTATAATGGTTGCCAGGTTATGCTTATGGCCAGGTGTTATGGGAGAAGAGTAAAAATAAAAAAATGGTTGCTTCTTTCATTTTTATATTTCTTCAAGTATTTTTATTTTATGTACTTATACAAATATGCATAGGGATATATAATTTAATATATATAAACACACACACATACATATATTATTATTTGTCAATAAAAAATTAATTTCTTTCATATAGACGTTCAATAATGCAAGTATCAACGACCTGAAATTGTGCAAAAACCTTCATATTGAGAAAAATATTATTTTTAATGCAATAATAACAACCACCATGGACTTAGCTGTGTATATTCAGCACAAAATAATAACAATAACAATTGATTTGCACATACATACATACATACATACATATCGTCACATAAAATACAAAATGACAAATTTCGTACCATTATTTTTTTTATATATATAGGTACATATTTATTATAAAATTAGAACTATTATTGGTTGGACCTTTAATCTATTGTAAATTTTCGAAAACGTATTCTTTCATAGTATGTATTTGTCTTCATTTTCTTCTACCAATTCAATGGTTCATTTAATAGGCAGTTGCCTAGCAGTGTGCATACCATTCGAACTAATCAAACCGAATTTTAAAGAATATAGTATTCAATGAAAATGGACTGCAAATTAAAGTTCTTAGTTGACTTAGCTCAGTTTCGTTTGAGAGCGTCTACTTAGAAAATTTGATTCAATTTAAATGAAATCGGATAGGCTTTAGCATCTGCTTTCTGTGTGTTTGTAATTCACATAAACAAATCTTACATTTCGGTATTTTGCTTCTTGAAATTTACATATTTTTACGAAGCAACAATCTCTTCAATGAAAATTATAATTATGTACATATTTACTTCAAACAATATAAAAATTTTATTTTTAAATTCTCTGTTAAGTACCAGGGGCTAAGATTAGTTACACTTAATGCAGACGTTTTATTTTTTTTTTGTATTTTAACCCCTATTCTTTCAAACAATAAACTCTTGTGATATAACATAAGCGTGAAATTGTATTTTAGTAAAAACGACCATTGTTTTAAACAAAAGATGTTTTTTTTCAGAAAATTGAGGTAACGAGCAGATATAAGAAACCAAGGGTTTACTTATACTTAATGTAGAATCGATCCGGTGCAAAAAAGGACTTAGAGGTAGTTCCTCTCACAGTCACTTGAAGAAATCATAAAATGTTATTAATAAACATGTTGACTATATGTATGTATGTACATATATGTAAAAAAAAATCGGTAAAAATTAACTTTCTCAAACGAATAAGAAGACAAGTCTCATAGATAACAGCAATAAATATTTGTAATACAATAATAAAACCTCATTTCGAGTTTGCTTCGATGATTCTATACTCATGCTGCACGGAGCGCTTGAACGACTACAAAAACTGCAAAACACAGCAATACGAATAATTTTAAATTTTTAGTAGATATAGATAGATATGGTTTAAGGACTACTGATGATTTGGCATTAGCACCAATGACATGCATGTATATAGACTAGCTAAAAACCCCTCAACAAACAAAAGTTTTTGAAAATCTTTGAAAGAAGATATCGATGCAATCTCGATTAATAAATTTAAAAAATATTTAATAGATATAACTCAATAAACTTTGTGCTAAAACAAAGACTTGAAATAAACACTATAAACTTTATAGAAAAAATAAAAATAGGTGAAGTGTCACAATATTTAACGGAGCAAATAACGGACGTAAGGGAGGTCCAGACATATCAACTAAGAAACGCTGCGCATTTTAGAATCGAAAGGGTAACAACAAGAACAATGAAACGATCAAATTTCTTTTTCAACTATTCAACGCCTTGCCTAGTAATATTCAAGTCGAACAAAACATGATGGCTTTTTTCCTACTCTATATACATACATGCATTTCATTGGTGCTAATGCCGAATCATCACTAGACCTTAAACCATATTTTTGAAAAGTTTGCAACCAATGGTTTCAAGAATATGGTTTAAGGTCTACTTATGATTTGGCATTAGGACCAATAAAATGCATGTAGCTATATAGACTAGCTTAAAATCCTCAACAAACAAAACTTTTTGAATTCTTTGAAAAAAGATATCGAGAATTGTCATGTGGGTGAAGTTAGATATGTCAAGTTAAATATGTTTCCTTATGACATCGAATATTTCCCAAAAATGTGTTTGCATTTGGGACATTTTTGGGACAAAATTTAACAATATTTACATTGGGATATTTTATCTCCTAGGAGCACCAAACAAGATTAGGGAACGAAACCTATCTCAAATTGAAGGTGACTCATTCTTCTTCCGTAATCCTCAAAATTTTTTTTACAAAAAATTAAGTTTATTTAACAAAAAAGCTTGATTACCGAACTCTTGACTAATTCAATCAAAAAGATTTTTTGCTTAAGAAAAATTAGGTTTTTGTTAAACAAAATTTAACTTTTTGAAAAAATTTTTGATGATTATGGAAGAATGACCAATGACACTTTTGCTCAATGTCGATATTTGGTTCGTTACACGTTAAAAAAAGCCAAACTATTTGCAAATATAATCACTAAGGCTTTTAAAATTTAAGTTTTTGTTGATTACAAAGCTCAAATACTTAATTTGTTCTACTTTTTCAATTATTACGTTATTAATTTTAAAGATTACTCGTATATTGCTATTGGTGTTAATTTCCATAACTTTTGTTTTACCCTCGTTTAGCTTCAGTTTATTCATGTATAACCAATTGTATTATTATCAATGTCCTTTTTCAGATGCTCATAACATTGATAGTCCGAATCGCCTTCAGCAAAAATTAGTGTATCATCTGCATACAGTATAATTTCACATATGTCTATTACGATGGGCATGTCATTTATTTATGTACATATATAATAAAAAGTAAGGCTCGTAGTATTGATCTCTGTGGTACTCTAAATCCATTATCCATTTTATTAGATTTGATATTATACACTTTTGTAATTTGTGTGATGTAATTTAAACCATTTTAGTTTAATAATAAACTTAATAGATCAAATTTAACAGGACCAGTTTTAGATTTAAGTTTAGTTCTTTGGAAATATAAAAAGTCGGAACTATCAAACTGCCTTTGTATATTTATTTTGATTCCAATCTTTTATTTTTTTCATATTAGATATTTTTGTTTTTCTTTAGCGTTTATAAATAATTACTCACATCATTATTGATATTAAACATATTTTCATTATAATTTATTTCATTTTAATGTGAAATGCATTAATATATTTACATACATATGTATGAACTTTATTATTTATTAGATAAAGAATATGAACAGCTGATAGTGGTTGCGAATTTCATTATGTGGTCTTTTTATAAACAAACTGTTTGCAAAGTAAATCTAGTATTTATAATTTCTATTTTAAAATGACCTAATCAAACATAGATTTATTAAATTATGGCGGTATGACCACATTATTTTCTTTTACCGGTATAAGATATTTTAATGATTATGAAATTCTTTGCTTTAATAAAGAAACGTTTTTTGCTTAAGATGAATCATCGATCTATTCGTCACCAATTAAATTAATTTTTTATTAGTATCTGAAGTAGTATTAATAATCAAGAACGCATATTGCACTATAGTACATTTCGGACCCGTTCCAAAGAAAATTAGCCACTGATAGACAGATTTATTTATTAAGTAGCATTTAAAATACTTTTTTAGTAACAAATTTTATATAAAAGTTTTAAAAATTGAAGAAAATAAAAGAAATATAAAATTTACAGTTTTTCTTCTCAAAACATTAAATATTTTTTTCGTTTTTTGTATGGATGTTGTAAATGTTAATGCTCAAGAAAAATATTGAAATTGGGTTGTTAAACATTTCATTTTCGATTCATTAGGTTAGCTCAATTTATTTTATTTATTTAACACGTGCTTTGAGATTAAGTGTTGTAAGCACCCAGATTTCGCACATTTCAATTTAATGACAAATCAAGATTTTATTCGTTGGTATCATGTAAATTATGTAGGGCTAAAATCCTAAAACCGCAATGGAACGCCATTTAACCCTCAATTAAATACTATAGAAAGTTCAAAGTGTTTATTTCCGGAAAACGACTTTTTAATATTCTTGAAATTCGTTGAAAGATTATATATAGTCCCGCCTTTTTACTTCTTATTGCCTGTAATGTATATCGAAAACTACTGTAATGTAATTAATATTTTAATCATGTCTATATATTTAAACATATTTTATTTTTTTGCTTTTATTTTATATACTCTCAATCTCAAAAAAGCTACCTATGTATATTCAAGGCCTATTAGACAAGTGAAATTATTAGTACTAGACTTCGCATTGTGGTCGAAATTCGACCGCCAGTTCAAACGTATACATATTTTAGTTATTAGTAATGAACAAGATTTTAAATTGATGCTGTAATTTTTAAAGAAGTCAGGAAAGTTTAGTTTGGTATTTATATTTTTTAATAGGAAATCTTACTACAGATTGATATACCAAATTTCATTATAACATTTTAAAAGTTAGTATGAGGTGTTTGTGAGAAATTTCCCTCAAGACGGTATTATTAATAGTTTCCTTATTCAATTATTAGATTTAATTGTTCTAGTAAGTAAAATCTCATAACATTGTACCTTATTTAGCTTACAAGATTCGTAAACAAAACATTTCATTAATAATAATAATAAGTATCAAACATCCAGATTAATCAAGTTTCTAAATAATTTATTATTTAAATAACAATTCAGTTATTCGAATACAATATTAATCGGTTAATTCTGATTTTAATTATTAAAAACTATGACCAATTGATTAATCAGAATTTTGAATAATATATGTTTGGATAATTTAAGTTTGCTAGTTTTTTATATTAAGTTTATTTTGTAATTTATTTATTCAGTAAATTTGAAAAATGGTAAAAGATTAATCTGCTTGAGGTTATTGCGGTCGATTTGAAGAAAATTAGTTACACTACATCTTACGATATATATAAATATTTCAAGCTCGGTACTCATAAAATTTAATTAAAAGTATAATTTTTTTAATTCCTCACATGTATGTACATATATGTATATGTATGTATATATACATATCTACAATTATCGTCCCTATTACTTTTTCCAAAAGTGTGTTTTTATTCTTAATGCGTTTTTAAGCATGAAAGTATTTTGTTTTTCTTTTTCACATTTATTATTTTTATCTTGTTTATTCCACCTAAATTAAACTCAAGAATAGATATAAAGGGTTTTCCAAAAAAGCCTGGTCGTTCATGCTGGAACCATATTTCGTCCGTTTACATATTCGTTCTGCGATGAGAGTAATTATTTTTTGTGTCCCGTCGTTGACGATGGCGTATTTTCACCAGACGTGGCTTTCCTTTGGCGTACGGGTATTGGCTGATAGTTTATAGAACCGAGCCGCCCCTGGTGTAAAATTGGTCTAATTTAAATACGCATTTAGTTAATTTTTATTTAAATCCAAATTGCATTTAAATACAGTTTCAGTTTTTCAATGTTAAATTATTGTTTGTATTTAATTACTATAAAAATATGGCAGCATCACGAAATTCTCTCAATTTTTTTGGAGAAAAAGCTGTTGAATGAAATTAAAGAAAAATTTCTAATGTGGATTCTTTTTCAGGCTGAAAATAACATCAATCATAGGTTGCTACAATGTTTTAAAAGTGTAAAACAATTAAGAAAAAAAAATATAATAGAATAATATTAATAAAAGAAGTCCAAATTGCACCCCAAAAGATGTTGATTTTTCAATGGCCTCAATTTTTTTTTTTACTTTTTTGCGCGAAACAACAACAAGCTAGCAAAACCTTATGTTTGTGTATGTACATATGTATGTATGTGCGCACAACTGAAATAGAACTTAAATCAGCAAGGTTGGTCATTTAAATATTATTTAAGTTTCATTTAATTTTGTACTACAAAGCTTAATTTCGTATGTAAATAGAACTTAAATATAAATAACATTTAAATACGAAGTCATAAATTGGCCATAAGCCAGTCAACATTTGCACTAATACTCATTTTAAAATAAAAAAGTTTTCAATATTGTAACTTGCGATTGTGATTTTATATCACTGACTGAATAATAAACAAAAGATTTGACAGCCAACGTCGGTCGACCTGCCCTTATTGTAAGACTTTGTATGATGTTGTTTTCATTTTGTGGAAGTCGAAAACAACCACAATTAGAGGCTTGTTTGTTTCTTTTGCTTTTTTTATTGAATTTTTATTTATTTTTTATATGTATAATTATAAAGTATAATCATGGTATACTTTTTTCTAGCTGATAACAACAATGTGGTCTTTCATTTACAATTCGATGTTCCAGAATATATAATATAAGAACATGGGTATTCAGAAATATAGTAAAAATATACTGTGGCCATGCTAAAGAATCTTCGATATTTTTGTGGTTTTCATGGGTAATAGCTTATGACCTTTTAAATCGACGTCAATAAAAAAGTGTATAAAACTGTTACACAGAATAAAGGGTCCCACAGGCCTTAACATTGAACTCAATTTATAACGTTTCAAATTTGTATGAAAACTACTTAGAATTTTTTTTAATTTAAATTTTTTCTATATAAATTTTTTCTATATAAATTTCAAACATTTAATTTTGAAAAATTAGGCGCTAAGTAAAGCAATGAAAGAAAAATATCACATACAGTGACTCAGTGAAATTAGTCTACCTGTTAACAAGAACTTTAAAACGCATTACTCTAGTAAATCAGATTTGAAAAGAAAAGGCATAAAAGTTTTAGTTTTAGTTTCTTGTAAGAACTGTACAAAAAAAAATTTAAAGAACAAGATTTTGCAAAAAAAAATCGAATATTTTAAAAATAAATGAAAAACTCATGTCACAATGAAAATGGTCCGTCCACTTTAAGATGGCTGTGAAAACTAGAGGGCCCTTTTTATGTTCCGCTTTGGGTTTTCCTTTTTGTGTGTATTTCTTTTTTTAACTACGCAGTAAATCATATACGATTTTTAATTGTTAATTTTAAAATTTCAAGATGGGATACAACTATAATCTGTAACGCCGAAACCATTCGCAGAGTTCTTAAAAAGAATAAGTTTAATGGCAGAATTGCACGTAAGAAGCCATTTGTAAGTCAAGACAAAAAACAAGAAGATCGGAGGAGTGAGAAAAAATAAGACTGGTTAAATTTATTCCTAATCTCCTAAAATTATTCGTCAGAAAGTTATTCGTAAATTTATGTTTGTGCATTATTTAGCAAATAATGTTAGTTGATGTGGTCCATTTTCATTGTGAGTCACTGTATGTAATAGTAAGCTTTACCTTCTTTGAGAAAGGGATAGGGAAGGTGGACAGACGGTGAAAGTGAGAAAGCTTATTTTTTACTACTCTGATATTGCGCGTTGTGTTAACTTTTAGATCAGTGTTGCAGCGCCTCTGATGTCAAGTAGGCGCATTAAATGTGTTTTAAGCTGTTGTCGATTTTGCTACAATACCAACGAAGGTATGTAAAATTTCTCTTTTTGTACCTTTTTGTTTTCTCTCGAATAGCCACCAATAGTTGCCATCGCGAATAACACTGGGCCTTCATGTAGCAATATCCATTGCGGCAATCGTCAAATTTGATTGCGTTCATGAAATTTGCTACGTGTGGACCGCGATTGCCATAAGTGGCAATCCATTGCGCAATAATTATTGCCTATCAATCTGCTGTCATTTAGAAAACTAAAAACTGCATATTATTTAAAAAAACACCTAATAGAGTGGAACCCCGAGGAAATATTTAAAATAATAAAATTTTATCAACAATTCCCATCTTTATGTATATAAAATTATAGCATATTTATACAACCTCTCACTATGAAAATTTTGAATTTGTGACGAAGCAATTAGCAATCGAACTATCAAAACTCTGCTGAAGTTTTTGCTTGTTCTCAGCAATGAAATTGCTACGTGAAGACCCATTGTGATACGTTGCGATATTGTTAAACTATTTCATTTGTCAGACAGATTATTGCAAGATAGCCAGGCAGGTCTCGCTCTCTTAGGTCTCTTTATGTTAGCAGCTAGGTCAACTAATGAAAAATATTTGATTGGAATTGTTCATAAATTTAGATGCTCTTCCTCATTTAAAACAAGTCATTGATCTTACATGCATATTTATTATATTACTAGTGTATCCAGCGGCCGACGGCGAATCGCCCGCATTCTAGTAATTAAATATAAAGCATTTACATAAATATATACGGTAAAGTACAAAAACAAAAAACATTTTAAATAAACAACTTAAAACTCTCTTACTTATCTTATCTTATCTTAGCAACTTCAAACGCTTATAGCTCCCAAAATACTTAACCGATTTAAATAAAATTAAAATTGCGCACATCTATTTAAAAGCCCCATTAAAAATATATAAATCTTTCCGAAATCGTTTCAGTACTACGGCTGTAATATTAATAATATAGATATTGAGACCAAATAGTTTTTCCTCCGAAATAATTAAAGAAAATTTGTGGTTTCAAATAACTCGCAAAATAAAATGACATCATGCTATCAAAGCTTCAAAAGCAGTTGCTTAAAGCATGTACATACTATAATAAAAAAGTCAAGATCTTTAAGAGGCTAAGCGTACAAATGTACATACATTAAGACTGTGGTTTGATGGGTGTTAATTTGTTATTTTTTGCCATTTTCTAAAAAAAATAAAGAAAATTGTTAAAAGGAACAATGTATAAAGAAGAAGAATGTACATACATATATGATACTCTAGTAATACGACGCGCGAATCATTATGACTTAATAAGCGGTACGCAAAATAAAACTAAATTAAAAGCAAAATAGGAAGCTAAAAGTTTAAGTTTAATATTTATTGAGCATTTTTTATAATTCTTTTGTGAAAACAAACTTAAAATTATTACAATATTAAAAGAATACTCAATATTTTTCTTTTATTTAAAATTAAAAACACATTGTCAGGAATATAAATTAAAAATAATATTTATATAAACAGAAAAAGTTATTACTCAAGTGACGTCTGAAAAAAATATACAAATGTATATCACAATCAAGGCGTATTTAACCAGGTGACAGCATTAGGAAAACAATTACAACAATACAAACACAACAATTACAACAATACAAACACAACAGGCATTTTTGTTTGTGTAGTTTCATTGCGTATGTATGTCAAAAACCTAACCAAAGAAAACAGATGCAGAAAAAAAGTAAAAGAAGACAAAAGTATTTTGTATGTATTTTGACAGTCAGTTGCTGTAATGCTGTCATTTGGTTAAATACGCCTTGATCACAATAACTAAATCCCCTTTCACATATCAGCAATACAAAGACAGACAGACGAAGTTTGTAGAAGAAGGGGCGAAGATGCAGAGTGTGTAGTACCGGACATTTTTTTGTTTCTCTTTTGTTACATAGCGTCTATACTAGCCATTTGTTTGTTATGACAAAAGTCAAAATTGATATAAAAAATTAAACTACTTTTGTCAGATCATTTTTGTATATGAAGTTTGACATTCGGTATGACAAAAAATTGTCTCGTATAGACGCTACGTTATTTTCGCAGTTTTCACCTTCTTGCTTTATATCATATTTCTCATGCCCAAGTCGTCTTTTTCGGGAGAATCTTCTAATGCCAAGTTTGTGCAATAAACTAGTTTTTCATTTATTTTTTTCAAATTTAATTTTTATAAAAAATAGTTTTTGGTAATTTAAGTAAACCACAGAATATAATAAATATGAAATAAAATAAGTAAACAAACTAAGAAAATGGTTGAAAAAAGAAAATGAATAAATTTCTGTCTGTCTATTATTTTTCAATATGTAAAAGCTTCCGGCAAGAACAAAAGAGAATTCAAAAAATGTCCGGCAAGAAATGTCGCATATGTGAAAGGGGACTAAGTATTAGAATTCCGATACAAAATGTATGTCTATGCTAATGTGATTGATTATAATAAAAACAGGTAACAAAATCATTAAGTGAAAATAGAGAGTCCAACAATATTAGAAGGGGAAAATACTTAAGACTGTAATGTAATAACTTAATTTACAAAAAAGTATTCAGCATCAAGCTTGACAGCAAATAGTTAATTAAATGATAAAAGTTATATAAAGTATGCACGCTCTTGCTCCCGTAGCTTTCATATTTAGAGGAAGTTCTAGATATCACTCCAAAATGTTCTTAAAAATAACTTAAAACTAAACTTAAATCTAAAAAATAAAAAAAAAATGAAATGAAATGAAAAAAAAAATGAAATGAAATTTAGATTTTTAGTGCAATTTAGATGTAATACAGTGTAGAAATTACAAACGGAGGGAATGAATCTCTTAAATACATATATGTATAAATACGTTAATAAAATTCAATGGTAATAGAAAATAAATTTTATTCAATTAATAATTATCTTTTAGGTATTTCAATGGATTAATGAATTAGCACATCCGGAAACTCGTGAAGCTGCTCTATTGGAGTTGAGTAAAAAACGTGAAACCGTAACAGATTTGGCACCCATGCTATGGCATAGTTTTGGTACAATAGCTGCCCTCCTACAAGAAATCATTAATATATATCCTTCAATTAATCCTGCCACATTAACTGCTCATCAATCAAATCGTGTTTGTAATGCTTTAGCATTACTGCAATGTGTTGCATCACATCCCGATACACGTACGGTGTTTTTGCAAGCACAAATTCCCCTGTTCCTATATCCGTTTTTGCAGACAACCTCAAAAACGCGACCATTCGAATATTTGAGATTAACGAGTTTGGGTGTTATCGGTGCGCTCGTTAAGGTAAGTTTTTTGTCTTACGATTTTTTATACATATTTTATTTTTTTATTTTGAATATATCATGTTTTATTTTTAGACTGATGAACAAGAAGTTATAACTTTCCTTTTAACTTCTGAAATAATTCCTTTATGCCTGCGCATTATGGAATTTGGATCGGAGCTGAGTAAGACTGTGGCTACATTTATTTTACAAAAAATTCTACTGGATGAAAGTGGTTTGTCATATGTTTGCCAAACATATGAACGATTTTCACATGTGGCTATTATTCTGGTGAGTTTCTTAATTGAAGAAATTCAAAAAAAAAATTATTGTTTAAAATTCATGACTTGAAGCAATAACATGGGTGAGGTAGGGGATTTAGTGTTTTTCTTTTGGGAATTCCCGGGAAAAAATCTCGAAAAATAAGTACATTTTTCGTAATAATAAAATAAATAAATGAAAAGTAACATTTGTATAAATATTTTATATATTGAAACGATTAATTTTGGCTCAAGTTCAAACCCGAGTTTACCCATTTATTTATTCTAATTTTTTTATTTTAAATTTTTATTAGAAAATGTTTTTGGATAAATTCATTATTTTTATTAAGAGAGTACTATATATAGAACAATTTTTATTATTCATCATACTAGCAGAACGGATCAGTACTGATTTCGAGGTCGCTACACTATCTCATCAATTATTTAATTAATTTTAATAAAAAAATAAACAAATTGAACAAACAAAAGCTTGGATATTTTGTAGATAAAAAGTTTTACTCATGCACGTCCTTATAGTTTTAGCTCCCGTTCATGCATGCTCACGTGAGTAGATAAAAAAGTTACGCACAATCACGAAAACACACTCACGAAATAATCACGTAAAAATTTTTTAAATAATTAAACAAATATTATCACTGACCATTCTGTTAGCCTGATGAATAAATAGACTGTTCCAACAATACTTTCTTACTGCCTGTTCGTCGATATCGAAAGAAAAATTTCTTTCGAATTATTACATTTAAAACAAAAACAACTTTCAAAATTTTGTTTTTATTTTAAATACGAAAGGAAATTTTCTGTCGATATCGGCGAAATAATTTTAGTTTATCGAAAAAATTTCTAAAATTAATAAAGAAATGGGTAAAGTAAGATTTGAACTTGAGCCAAACAATGCCTTTCAACATAAACTTAAAACAATTTAAGTAATTACGTAGAAATATTAATTAAAAAAGTATACGAAAAAAATAACAATATAGCAAAAAAAATCACGAAGCAATCACGTCAAAAATCTACTTATGCACGCTCAATTTCTTTGTACTCGCTTTCATGCACGCTCACGTAATTGAAACAAAAAATTAATTACGATGACTCACGCTAATCACGTGAGCGGTGCCCATCTCTAATATAAACAAAGCTGACATAAGATTGGAAAAACAATGCTAGAGCAAAAAATTATCATATGGCGTAGTAATACCACCTGTTTATTTCACCATGGACTATTTCAATATGGACTATATTCATACTTAGTTTAATTTAAACCCAATAAAGCCCATTTAAGGACAATAACCTATTAAAAAACCCGGGGTTTTGCCAACACTGTTAATCGTGGAAAAATTATTCGGTTATATTTTTTGTGAAACTCTCTTGTTTTTTTTTGCTTTGTCTAGAAAATATTAAACATTCGTATTTAATTACTTCCAGGGTAAAATGGTTATACAATTAGCTAAAGAGCCTTCTGCGCGTCTACTGAAACATGTTGTACGTTGCTATTTAAGATTATCAGACAATCCCAGGTAAGTGAATAATAAACTTTTTTCATATTTATTTATTTTCATTTAATTTCGTAAAATATTTTTGGTTTTCCTTTGTAACATAAAGAGCACGAGAGGCTTTAAGACAATGTCTTCCGGATCAGTTGCGTGATGCCACATTTTCAGCATGTTTGCAAGATGATAAATCAACTAAACACTGGTTACAGTTATTAATTAAAAACCTGGAATTAGGTGTTGTGCAACCCACAGATCCTCGTCAAATTGGCATGTCTCCTTTGACCTCATAAATTAAATATTAAAAAAAGAACTAAAAAACAGCAGGTCAGACTTAATAAAATGAAAAGCAGCTTTTTTCTAAAAACAAAAATACAACAACAAAAACAGTCCAATGGCTTAAAGTCTGTCTGTCTTTTATAGATATATTTTCGTTATTAAATAAATAATTAAATATAAATATTTTTTACTTAAAACAATAATGAAAAATAAATAGATAACTAAAAACCAAAAGCAAAAATTACAACGTATAAGGTGAAAATATACTTAAACACAAATGAAATCTTAAATGAAAATCATATTTAAACATAATGTAAAGTGAACGTGATAAATGTGAATATTATTAATAATAAAGATTAATTATTACTATTATTATTATGAATATCAAATCTAACCAACAACAACAATAACAACAACAACAATAAATATAAACTTTGTATATGCATAAATAAGTTTAACAAAATACGTTTTAAAATTAACAGAGGAGACTGTGAAACAAAAAATATATAATTAAATTTAAAAAGAAGTAAGAAAATTATTATTTTTATTATTAATATTATAATTATTATGAAGCAATGGTACCTTAACATTTATTAGCAAAAGAAAAAACAAAGAAACAAACAAACGAAAAATCTCACGCATTAATTAATATTTTTGTTACAAAAAAAAAAAAAAAAAACAATGGAACCAGGGAAAATTTAAAGCTTGTTTTAAATATACGAAAGTTTTTCATTCTACAAGTAGCTCAAACCGTAAGTCTATTGCTTTTTTAACAACATCTACACAAGTAACTAACTAGTGTTATCCCAATTTCATTGAACTTGAAGGTGTATGTCTTTATTAATTCTTGTTTAAGAACTAGTGTCTATGGAAGAAATTTGAGAATTTTTTATTGAGCCGTAAATTTGTTGTAAAACCATTGCAGATGCTTCTGTAACATCGCTGCAACTATAGTTTTTAAAATAATTTATTTTAGAACTGCATTGTTTTAAAGCTAGCGCTACTACAATTTCTTCCAGCAACCATAATGAGAAGCTATAGTTCTTGATTACGTATAAAACTGATTTAAGAACAAAGGTCTATGAAAGAAATTTTTTAATTTTTTTTTGCAAATGACTTTTTTCTATTCGTTGCCAAATAGCAATAGATTTATGTTAAATAACATCCAAGTAACTAGTTTTCACAACTTCTGCTAAACTGATAAACTGAATGCAACTCTTTTAATTTAACGCATGTTTTGAATATTTTCCTGGAAAGTTACAGACGTATTTTTCGATTTACAAAAACTAATTAGTGCAAAGAAGAAAATTAACTTTTTGATTGTTATTTTAATTATGCGTATGATTTTAAATTTATTAGAAACAAAATAACTGTGAATGTGTTTCGTTAGGATCATAAATTATAAATCATTTATTTAAACCATTGTTCTTTTTAACATCTTAATAATTGTAAGTAATCTTTATAAATAAACATAGAAAACTAGAAATTAAAACAGATTTATTATCTAATTGTAGTAAGCTTAACTAAAAAATCAACAACAAATAATTTATATTATAAATATTATATACATATTGTTAATTGAGAGAAGAAAAGGAGAAAAAACTGTAAACAACAAACTATTAAATTTAATTTTCATAAATTTATTAACACTACTCAAGCTCAAGCAAATTATATTTATAAGATGCTTTAGTTTTTGGTTCACTAAAAAATGTCTAAATAATTATCAAGTCATATCTTCTTAAACTTTATAGGAGGCACTACTACTGATTGATATAAGCGAGATGAAAACAAAAGGATTAATAAGTATTTCGATTCGAAAAAAATAATCATACATTATGCTTTGAAAATGTTTTCTTTCGAATCGAAATACATAATAAGCCCACAGAATATGTTGTCAAACATTTATAACAAGTTATGCTATATCACCCAAAACAATTATTGTTGTAAGAATAATTTTGTCTTCAAAAATATTTAAATTTTCATATGGGCATTAAAACGGATTTTAATTATACAAATAAAATAAAAACAATGTTTGGAAAAATTTAATAACAAATTATTATAGAAAAAAGCTTTCTTTATCTTCTGTTAGAAAATTATTTTTATTTGAACCAAAAAATAATACATAAATGGGGAATTCACAATTGTCATAATGTGTTAATTGTTTGCAAATGCTTAGTTTTTTATGTTTGAAAAATATTTTTCAATTATAATGATATGACGACAAAACCGAGTTTGCTAATCAATTAAATATAAATTAAAAATAAACTCATTTGCTAATTTATTGAGTAGTGTTATACTTTTAACATATAAAAACCCATCATCTTAATTCATAAAAAGGTCTAAAATAAACTAAACATCTATTATTAAAAATATTAAAAAAATGAAGAGAACAAGCTCCTAAAATTTTTAAAAATATACCATAAACTATGAATAACATTAATAAATTACACAAAAACAATTTTAACTTTTTATCAAAATAATTGTAAAATTCCTTTGTTTATTTTATTAATTTTAATATCAATCATTATTTTAAGTTGAAACTTAATGCATTGTAACATTTTTTTGCCGATATTTTTATTACTATTACTATTAGTTTTTTGTATTTATAATTTAATTTTAGTAAAAAGAAACTCTTATCTTTTGAAAGTTCTTAATAACTTTTTTATTATATTGCTTATATTGGTTAGCAAAACCCACTACCCCCATCCTATTTGAATATATTAGAGTTCTTCATCATAACTTAGTTTTTAAATAATTTGTTTTAAAGTAAATAATATGCTTTTTTTTAATAAAAACAATATATATAATTGAAACAATTTTTCATGAAAATAACACGACTTTTTTATTTAATGTGATTTTTCAAATAATAATCATTTCGGTTTACAACCACTAACACGATTTTTACTTATATTCTAATGGTATGCTTGTTCCTGTTCCCACTGCAGGTCAAATTCCAAATTACTTCGATATGTTACCCTGTTTCCACTCACTACACATTCGTAATTCGTGTTGATATTTCTCTTTGTTCTTCAGTATTGCCACAACCAAACATTTTTGTAACAAAAACTTTACAAATTTAACAAATTTGAGAAAACATGCTCCGAGCTCTTGCTTTCTACTTCCACTTTCTTTCGGCAAGAGTTGTACTGAAGCAATATCATTGTACTTCAAATAAAATTCAACGAATTTATCCGTTGGGAAAAACTTTATCTAAAATCTTTTCTTCATTACCGACGTTAAATTTGCAAAAGATATGAATAAAAATTCAAAATTGATATCTTGGAGATTACTCTCTATTTCGATGCGAAAGAAAAATAGTATAAAATCGAACTCTCGATACACTGAAATTTCTTTCGCATCGCAATAGAGAGTAAACCACCTGAATTTTTTCAATTTTAATTAGCTATACATATGTACATTAGTCAGCCCAATTATATCTATATATATATATATATTAGCAAGGAATTTGTTTCATGAGGAAAGGTTTTTCGTCAACATGACATGGCTTGTGCGAACAAGTTCAAAGAAGAAAAAGTAAGAATTATATCAATAAGACATGGCTCGTCTAAACGCAGACTAATATAAAGATAGAAATACTTCTGACTTGAAGCAATGTTACTTAATTGCCAATTATTTGATTAATTGTTTTTGTAGACTTACAGACAGAGAGAGAGAAAGTTCTACCATAAACAAATAGGCGGAACATTGTTTTATGAATGTTAAGCTGCTTGCAAGTGAATGTAGTGTTGAAATATATTTACACTTTAGACTAAACTCTTTTTCTTGTTGGTACTCGATGCAATATTTATTATAACCCGAATATTTTAAGAAAATATAAAAAATATTTTCTATAATCGTTTACACGTGTTTATATTAATTTTATTTGATTTTCCGAATTTGTGTCTGATTAAATTTATTCAAAAGTATATGATTGTTAGTTTTTGCTATTAAAAGCAAGTGCAGTATTAAGTAACCATATACTTAGCATTTTCACCGCTCTAAAGAAATATCAAAATAATAACGAAAATGGCTGTAAATGGTTTCTACAACATTTTTTCTTTTAAAAGGCATATACATACATACATACATGTTTAACGAACGAATAGTTTAAAAATAATTAATTTAATTCATTTTTTATTATTTTGTCTCAGTTTTTATTTTTTTAAATAATTTTTTCACTAATTGTATACTTTTTAATTTCTTACTTTTGTTTGTTTACCTTTTGAATCATAGGTTTTTCTGTTTTACTAAATTTTACTGCAAGAAATTTCTGCACTAAAAATTTGTAAATTCTCAGCCATGAACTGTTACTTTACGCTCTCAATTTGTGTTCTCATTTACTGTATTTTGGGTAAACGAACGCAATTTAGTAAAATGCAGTAAAGTTCAGTAAAAACTTGTAAAAACATTAATTAATTTAAAAAAACTTGGGTACTCGAACACACTTATTGTATACATACTTATTGTATACATTCATATCGTCGCGGTGAATGCAATAGGCTGTATGTCAAAAAAAATTGAATTTGGTTTTATTGTAGCGTTGTAACCAAAATTGGGGCTCCTACAACTTGCATTTATCTCGTGCCGTTCAGGCAATCAGAAGAGAGCTTTTGCGCGCTTCTTTTGGTTACTGCAAGAGGACGTATGTCAATCGCACGCTTGATTTGACAGTGGCGGGGAGTGTTCTTTCGAGATAAAACCTATAAATTGTGTCATTCTGCATTGGATACTAACATTGGATACAGTGTGAATCGTGGCGATTTATTATTATATTCTAGCCAGCGAAACTAAAACAAACAATTTTTCTCAGAAATATTCAGTTTTTGTTTTTCCTTCAAAAGTATGATTTAGTGACATACAGCATATTGCATTCACCACGACGATATGTCGCATATGTATGCATAATCAACTACATATCGTCATATGATTTCAAAAAAGGCCAAGTTACAAAAAATTCAAAATCGTTTTCTTGATTGATTACGATTCACCATATCAAAACATTTTAAAATTAACTCCCCAATAAGAAATAATTTTTAATTATTATTAAACATTTTTTCGATGTAATTTAGGGATTTTATGAATTCATATGACGACGATATGTGATTCCAAATTATATAAAAAGTTACATATATCAATTTATTTGAAAACAATAGAAAATATATTTATAATTTATTAGGAATATCAACAAAAAGAAATACATCGTTATAATTAATTTTTTTCAGTTCACTCATAATATCTTCATGCACTTCAATATTTTTATTTAACCTGGCGTATTTCCAACACTCTAACGCATTAAAGTTATTGCCTTTCTTGAGATGAATTAATGCCAAATATGCCCAAGTGCTTTCAATATATATTCCGTATTCGGTACTCATTGCGAAATATTTTTCAGCTTCATCTAATTGGCCCAGCTTAATAAAAATAATAATATATGTATGTTCATAAGTTAGTTATGCAGGTATAGTAGTTAACATTTTAATTTTTATTATTCTTACATGATAACAAGCCTTTCCTCTTCCAATTGCAGCCGCTATACAACTTATTTCATCATTGCACAATTTAAGAAAAACCTGTCCAGCTTCTTCATAATTTTCTTCCTCCATTGCTTTATAGGCATAACGCAGTACACCTAATTTATAAGAACCACAATTTTCCAACTCTTTCAGTGTGGCTATATGTTGATAGTGTTTAAAGGCAGCTGGGTTATGAATATCACGAAAATATTCCAAATTACCATTAACTAGTAACAAAGCAGCACGCTAGTACAAATAGAAAACTCTAAAATGAATTCACAGAATAAATCATGAGTTAAACAATTTTACCAATTGTATCGGACTTGCGATTTCATCCAGAGAAAAATTTTTAATTGATAAATTATCCTGCATCTTGTTTTCCAAGATCATAAAAGTGCTTGAAAAAAAATATCTTTCAATGTCCATACATTCATCAGCTACTTCTTCGAAAACCCATTGGGCAAAATTATATAAACCTAAATGTAACAAGTTACAGCATACTTTAATGAAGTTCTGTCCCTTTAACGATTTTAACATGATCTTGTGCGGCATGTAGATTTCCCAACGACTTTTTGGTATAAATTCAATTTTATTAAATTTCCTTTCATAGAGATTTTCATAATGCCAGCGACAATATGCCATTCCCGATTGATAATTATGTCTTTTATACATGCAATATAATAAAATAAAGGCGGTTAACGGTGTCGAATTATGACTCTTGCTATAGTCACTTAATTCTTTTATTAGATCCTCTTCAGCTGTTTGATTTAGTTCAGGATCTTGTGTTTGCAGTTTGTAGTTGACATAAATTTGCACTAGACCTCTAGATGAGTGCGTAGATAACATGAAAAGGAATAAGTTTAAGAATTATTTATACTTTTTATTAAATATTACTATTTTCTTCAATTTAAATGCTACTTACGCAAACAATTCATATTCTGTGTGCTTATAGTCCAAGGATGATTTCAAAAAATTTTCAACCAATTTAAAATTTTGTCTTTCAATATCAAAAAGAAATATATGAAATTTCAACATTGTATTATTAGGATATTCTGAACGCAGTATATTGATAAAAACATTGGCCATTTCATTACTTCCAACCTCATACAAGTACTTGGCTAAACTCATGGTTTTCACGATAAAATTTACATTTGTCATTGTGTAATTACTATCATTATAAGCAATGACTCCGCATTTATTTAAGTAATCATGAATTCGAGACATTAGATCACGATAAACGGTTGTAATAAGGTTCTATAAAAAATATTTAATAAGTTTATTAATCGAGATATGCCCACAATTTAATTAAGAAAAAAATGTTTGTTGAGGGTTGAGCTATCCTATATAAGTATGTATATACATGCATTTAATTGGTGCCTCTGCCAAAACATCAGTATACCTTAAACCATATTTTTGATAAGTTTCAAGGCTCACACACACTTGTTGGTACGATGAGGGTTAAACAAAAAATTTATGAAAAAGTTTTAATTTGTTGTGTGTTGAGGTACTTTATATACAAGCATTGGGTGCTTATGCCAAATCATACTTAAGGAAGAATTAGGCGAACGTTGCAGTACCGTAATGGTATGAGTTGTTCGTTTATGACACTGAAAGCCAATGCAAATGCTTACTGAATTTAAATGTACCGAAGTTGAAACGAACCAATCAGTATAAAATAAAAATAAAAATAAATTCATAAACTTTGTAACGTGATATGGCGCTATTTTTCCTTTTTTTTTGATATTTTTTTGAATAATTATATCTGTTGACAAACACGTATGAAAGTATGTAGATTGTTTTATTAAAATATAAAAAAATTAATTGAGAGTTCACGATGTCGAATGAATTCTTTCTTTCGTACAATTATATTACGGATGAAAGAATTCGTTCACATAAGATCTAAGATTTCTCCCAGAGTCCTTATAACGACAGTATGTATTCAAAATGTTTAATTTATGCCTGCCATTTTGTACCCATTATATTTTCAAGCACTTCAAAATGGCAATGACTAAAATAGTGTTATTTAGATGGTTTTCTACTTTTCAATACAACCGTGGGAACCAATCTTGTTTACCAAATAAAATAAAAATTACACAGTGATAGAATATTTAAAAATGAGTGCACATTAAATAGAAAAAAACACAGTTTTGGCGATATAAACTTCCGAAATTTTCATACATATATAAATGCGGCTTGCCACTACATTTCTGAACGTGTACTGCCAATATCGGTATCATCTGAAAGCTTTTGAATAAATCTCTCTAGATATTAAAAATTTCTTCAAAATGTTTAACTAGGTGCAAATAAAGTGTTCAAAAAACTACATACATACACACATCAAAAGGTTACGGAAGTGCACTAAATAAATATGTTGTTTATTTAAATAAAAGTGTAATAAAAATTTAATTAAAGTAAAGATGGTTTTCGTCCGTGTGCGAGGCTTTTCTCTTCTATAGTGAAACAAATACCGTCTTCGCTAACTAAAACTTCTCTGCATAGAAATTAATACGTAAGTAAACCAACAATTATTTAAATAAAATAAATTAAAATCAGAAAAACATGGATGCATGCATACGCACAAACACACATAAATATGCATGCATGTGTTTCCTAGTCTTTCCATTAGATATTTGCTTCTTATTTGAAAATATTCCAACATCCTACATATCTATGTATATTTTTGCAAAAATGTATTTAAGCCGTTAATTTAATAGAAATAGCTCGAGTCCGATGGAACGTTCGCTCCTTTTTGGAATACCGTAACAGCAAAAATGAAACCATCTAAATCAATGCGAGTTCTGACAATTTCGCTGTTGGTATATTTCAGAATTTTTCCAATTTATGTTTTCTGTTATTTTGAAATACTTTTATGGCTATAGAATGAAATATTTTTATTTGAGGGATTGTGATAGAAGTTAGTAAAAATACATTTGAAATTAACTTTAGTTTTCTGTTTTCGACATTTTGTGCCAACCAGGCGGTGTTTGTTGTAAAATCAGCACTATTATTCATTCATTTCGAAAAATTAAATTTTCTGTTCAAGTCTTCACAATTATTTTCGAGTGTAGAATAAATGCAAAATTTTAAACAAAAAATTGGTATTGTGTTGTATAATCATATCATATCAGCAGTAATTTTAAAAGTTTTTAAAACAATAGCACATACAACTAATGTAACAGTTGAAAATTTAAAATACTAAAATTTTAGCAATTCCCATAAAAAGCACCAAGAGTAATTTACGTTGAATTTTTAAAGGCTTCATGAATTTATATGCATACATACTACATAGCATTTCAATCAGGGAACTTAATTGTTGATTATGGCATGGCACGTCTAATTGAACCTTAAATCGTAGATAAGTGCACAAAGTCACAAACTAATAAACAAAGATTTAACGGTATGATACGGCCTAAATTAAATTTGAAGAATACCTCGATTAATAAATTTACTAAATACAAAACAGATCTATGTATAAAAGTTAAAAATAAAAAAATTTAGAAACATATTTTACCGTAAACTCAATATTTGTTTTTGTTGGTGTTTGTATATTAAAATCGCTTGCTACTAATTTCAATATTTTATTATTCATATTACTTAATTGATTGTAAAAGTATTCTTTATCGTCATTTAGTTTTTCAATATTATTATTAGCCATATAGTCTATTATTTCAAGGATTAGGTCATCAAATGCTCTATAATTCTTTTCACAATTGGAGGACAAACTAATTTGAGTGGTCTTTGTCAATGCTGTGGTATGTTGACAAAATTTATTGTGTTTTGTTTTTCGGTTGGATAATTTGGTTATATCTTGGCAAGGACTTGTGATTGCTGTGTGCAGCCATATTTGCACTATCGCAAACGATATTTTGTCTTCTCTTATTTGTTGTTCTTGAGAGTTCTTAATTTTCCTTTTCGCATTTCCACTTCTTAAAGCTTCTTTGGTTGTATTTTGTTTTGCGAACTGGTAATGAGAAGGATGCTTCAGCTCAATAGCAAAGGAACAGTTCGTTACTTAAATATATTATTACTATTGTTATAAGGAAAATAAATAACTAATTATTAAAACTTACCTTCTGGGTACATAAATATAGACAAATCTACATAACCTTGCAGTAAAATGTTGCTATCGTCGCGTTCCGAATAGATTTCTAAAATAATATGGTACAGATTTCTCGACAATATATCCTCTAATATTTTTAGCATATCATCGGTCAACACATAACGGTGCAGTGAATTACAAATTAAAGCAAAATCTTTATTTGTATTTATGCTACTAAAATCAAACTCCACATTCTCCGTACTTAAAAGATTCGAAAATAATTGATTTATATTGGTCTTACATTCCGATGCTATACCCACACAATCAATATTTCCAAATTCATAACTCTTTAAAGATGCCCATGCTTTTGATATATTTTGTTGAGAAATAATGCTTTTGGTAAATGTTTTAAAATTGCATATACAAATTTTATGAAATTCATTTTTTTCGTTGGGGATTTTTGATATAAACGATACTTTGGCCGCTAAATTTTGACAATCATCAATGAGCTCTTGGCTTACGTTATACAAAGAGTCGAGAGTTATAAAGAGAAAATTCGATATTACAATTGTTTTTAGCAGAGGATGTAAGGAATATATATCCCATTCAGTTTTGCAGCTCAAAATCTGGCCATAACTCTTCAAAGGGTACAAAAATACAGTAACGGTGCTACTTGTACGTTTGCTATTAAAATATTCTATTATATCGATATGACCCTGACCCACTGGTATACGAATTTCTTCAAAGACTTCTTCATCTGTAACACTCTTTCTTGAAATTTCAAATATTTTCGATTTTCTGCTTGTATACACATATAAGGTAAGCAAAATAGGAGAATCGCTGATGTTTGTTATATTCGCTAGACTGTCTTGCTCGATCGTGACACTAAACGTCGGTTTAAAAGTATCAAATTTATCTATTTGTATGATATTGCGAGGCATGTAATGATCACTTAAAGTTGTTATTTTGTTATACTTATGTTCCACTTCAATTTCCGATCTACTGCAAGGTATATCATCCAAAAGATATGTTATAGCCTTAGGTTGTAAATATATAAAGACTCGTTGTGATAAAATTGTACTTTGATTACGTTCTGCGAAGTCCCCCTATGAAAATGATGTACATATTATGATCATATCAAAATTGTCTTGTCGTAAACGGATGACCAATAAAATTTTTCTAAGAAAAAAAAATGCAATTCCAATCAAATTACGAATAATTTTAATTGATTTAACCCAAAAACAATATTGACCATCACTTGTTGCTAGGTACAACATATAATTACAGAGCCCCACATAAAGAAACTGGATGAGGAACGGAATCTCAATTTAATAATGAGTGAACTGTTTCTTATTTTGAATATTTATTATTAATATTTGAATTGATGAGATCAATCCTGATTTAATTTAGTAAAATTTGTTATAATTTTTTTATGCGTGAAATTATATTGGTCATCACGTGTTGTTAGGTAGGAAACTTTTTCACCGTGCCCCACATAAGCGTTAGAATTTTGCCATAACATATCGCTCCTTTATTGCAACGTTGACATATTACAAAAAACCCGTTCCTGAGGAAACATACATATTAAATTACAACATACTACATCTCAATTAAAAATAAAATAATATTTTCCCCGCAAGAGGTCTCTAAACAAGATATTTTTATGAATTTTTGCACAAGATGAAGAACAATACGACATACAATTCTGCATTTTTAACTCTAAAATCACGTTTTTTTGAGATATGAGCGATATGTTAAAAAAACAGTATAACTAAGTATTTTGCCTATTAGC
The DNA here is from genome assembly GCA_956483585.1 of Gymnocheta viridis. Classification (NCBI taxonomy): domain Eukaryota; kingdom Metazoa; phylum Arthropoda; class Insecta; order Diptera; family Tachinidae; genus Gymnocheta; species Gymnocheta viridis. The sequence goes on from OY101443.1 coordinate 14,498,901, forward strand.
TTAACAAGGCAACTACATACTTAAACAGCATAAATACCTTCGACGCCAGGGGCACCGGATATGTAAGATAAATTATCTTATATATTATACTAGGAGGATATAAAGCTCATACATATACATACATACAGTACACATCCGGCGATCTTATAAAGAGCTTAGGACCCTCTACATACATACATATGTGCATATGTACATGTTGTGTATGTATGAGGTGTGTAAATTTAAAACTTTAAGCTCATTTTCTGACGAACGAGTTTTTTTGAGTTATGACGTTGTTGAAGTAAATGAGCGATGTGTATAAAAATCCTTAAACCAAAGATAGTTGCTTCAATATTTAACCAGCCTACCGTGTTAAATAAGATTTGTTGCAAACTTTCACACTTTTACTATTATGTTGTAAAATTCTAAAAGATTTGTCAGACACTGTATTTAGGTTCAAATATTCAATATTTTAACATACCGAAGGTCTGGATTTACGACCTTTTTTTGTAATCTTTATGTTTTCTTTTGCTACACTCATTTTTTTTAGTATCGGATCAACAGAATTAAGAAAATATTTTTTAGTTGTTTGATTGTATTTATGTATGAAATATTTATGAAATTAAAAACAGTGACATTAATCGATAGGAAAAAGAAATTTTAAGAAAACAGTTTTGCACAGTGGGTATTTTGATGAGCCCATACAAACACACATAACCAATTGCAGCCGTACTCTATGGTTGTAGCGATGATGTGCTTTCAACATGACATGTAAAATGAATTCGCCTTAATTCGTACCAAAATAAATGAATATTAAATATATGTGTATATACACACATACTTATGTGCATTGTGACGCCTTACTTTTTTAAGGGAAGAGAACAACCCTGCCACCAAATCGTCTATATGCGCCATTCACTCAGTCTCCTGCGACGCAGCCAGACCATTCTCATTACGCCATCCTGCCAATCAGACAGTGGCCCGTAATAATCCCTATCATGGTCCTAGCACCGAGTCCGAATCGGACCCCCGCACCGGCCACAGAGCACGTGATACCTAGCAGTCCGTTCGGTTCCTGCAGGCCCTATTAGTTCTGCTAAGAACCCACTTCCTGATCCTTTTGAAATAGATGCCCATCCTTTTCTGAACCCAGTCTTGCCAACTCATCGGCCATTTCCTTGCCGGTGATGTGTAGTGACCGGATACCCAGCACAACCTTAGCACATAACCTCTAAGTTTTCTCCCATAGCCCTTATAACGACAGTATGTATTCAAATGTTTAATTTATGCCTGCCATTTTGTAACCATTATATTTTCAAGCACTTCAAAATGGCAATGACAAAAATAGTGTTATTTAGATGGTTGTTTACTTTTCAATACAACCCTGGGAACTAATCTAGTTTATCAACCTCCAAAAAAATAAAAATTACATAGTGATAGAATATTTAAAAATAAGTGCACATTAAATGGAGAAAAAATCGGGTAACACAGTTTTGGTGAAATAAACTTCCGAAATGTTCATACATATATGTATAAATGCGGCTTGCCACTACATTTCTGAACGTGTACTGCCATTATCGGTATCACTTGAAAGCTTTTGAATAAAAATTTCTGTATATTCAAAATTTTTTTAAATTGTTTAACTAAGTGCAAATAAAGTGTTCAAATAACTACATACATACACACATCAAAAGGTTATGGAAGTGCACTAAATAAATATGTAGTTTATTTAAATAAAAGTGTAATAAAAATTTAATTAAATAAAGCAAAGATGGTTTTCGTAAGGCGCGAGGATTTTCTCTTCTATAGTGAAACAAATACCGTCTTCGCTAACTAAAACTTCTCTGCATAGAAATTAATACGTAAGTAAACCAACAATTATTTAAATAAAATAAATGGAAATCAGAAAATCATGGATGCATCTATACACACACGCACATGAATGTGCATGCATGTGTTTCCTAGACTTTCATTTGATATTTTTTTCTTATTTTAAAATTTTCCAACACACTGTATATGTATTTTTTTTTTTGAAAATTATATTTAAGCCGTTAAATTAATAGAAATAGCTCGAGTCCGACTGAACGTTCTGTGCCGGAGTTGTACAAAAACGTGCGTTCGGTCTTTTTTGGAATACCGTAACAGGAAAAATTAAACCATCTGACAATTTCGCTGTATATTTCAGAATTTTTTTTCAATTTGTGTTTTCTGTTATTTTGAAGTATTTTTATGGCTATAGAATGAAATATTTTTATTTGGGGGATGTGGGTGGATTGTGATAGAAGTTAGTAAAATTACATTTTAAATTAACTTAACTTTTCCAACACACTGTATATGTATTTTTTTTGAAAATTATATTTAAGCCGTTAAATTAATAGAAATAGCTCGAGTCCGACTGAACGTTCTGTGCCGGAGTTGTACAAAAACGTGCGTTCGGTCTTTTTTGGAATACCGTAACAGGAAAAATTAAACCATCTGACAATTTCGCTGTATATTTCAGAATTTTTTTTCAATTTGTGTTTTCTGTTATTTTGAAGTATTTTTATGGCTATAGAATGAAATATTTTTATTTGGGGGATGTGGGTGGATTGTGATAGAAGTTAGTAAAATTACATTTTAAATTAACTTAACTTTTCCAACACACTGTATATGTATTTTTTTTGAAAATTATATTTAAGCCGTTAAATTAATAGAAATAGCTCGAGTCCGACTGAACGTTCTGTGCCGGAGTTGTACAAAAACGTGCGTTCGGTCTTTTTTGGAATACCGTAACAGGAAAAATTAAACCATCTGACAATTTCGCTGTATATTTCAGAATTTTTTTTCAATTTGTGTTTTCTGTTATTTTGAAGTATTTTTATGGCTATAGAATGAAATATTTTTATTTGGGGGATGTGGGTGGATTGTGATAGAAGTTAGTAAAATTACATTTTAAATTAACTTAACTTTTCCAACACACTGTATATGTATTTTTTTTGAAAATTATATTTAAGCCGTTAAATTAATAGAAATAGCTCGAGTCCGACTGAACGTTCTGTGCCGGAGTTGTACAAAAACGTGCGTTCGGTCTTTTTTGGAATACCGTAACAGGAAAAATTAAACCATCTGACAATTTCGCTGTATATTTCAGAATTTTTTTTCAATTTGTGTTTTCTGTTATTTTGAAGTATTTTTATGGCTATAGAATGAAATATTTTTATTTGGGGGATGTGGGTGGATTGTGATAGAAGTTAGTAAAATTACATTTTAAATTAACTTAACTTTTCCAACACACTGTATATGTATTTTTTTTGAAAATTATATTTAAGCCGTTAAATTAATAGAAATAGCTCGAGTCCGACTGAACGTTCTGTGCCGGAGTTGTACAAAAACGTGCGTTCGGTCTTTTTTGGAATACCGTAACAGGAAAAATTAAACCATCTGACAATTTCGCTGTATATTTCAGAATTTTTTTTCAATTTGTGTTTTCTGTTATTTTGAAGTATTTTTATGGCTATAGAATGAAATATTTTTATTTGGGGGATGTGGGTGGATTGTGATAGAAGTTAGTAAAATTACATTTTAAATTAACTTAACTTTTCCAACACACTGTATATGTATTTTTTTTGAAAATTATATTTAAGCCGTTAAATTAATAGAAATAGCTCGAGTCCGACTGAACGTTCTGTGCCGGAGTTGTACAAAAACGTGCGTTCGGTCTTTTTTGGAATACCGTAACAGGAAAAATTAAACCATCTGACAATTTCGCTGTATATTTCAGAATTTTTTTTCAATTTGTGTTTTCTGTTATTTTGAAGTATTTTTATGGCTATAGAATGAAATATTTTTATTTGGGGGATGTGGGTGGATTGTGATAGAAGTTAGTAAAATTACATTTTAAATTAACTTAACTTTTCCAACACACTGTATATGTATTTTTTTTGAAAATTATATTTAAGCCGTTAAATTAATAGAAATAGCTCGAGTCCGACTGAACGTTCTGTGCCGGAGTTGTACAAAAACGTGCGTTCGGTCTTTTTTGGAATACCGTAACAGGAAAAATTAAACCATCTGACAATTTCGCTGTATATTTCAGAATTTTTTTTCAATTTGTGTTTTCTGTTATTTTGAAGTATTTTTATGGCTATAGAATGAAATATTTTTATTTGGGGGATGTGGGTGGATTGTGATAGAAGTTAGTAAAATTACATTTTAAATTAACTTAACTTTTCCAACACACTGTATATGTATTTTTTTTTTTGAAAATTATATTTAAGCCGTCAAATTAATAGAAATAGCTCGAGTCCGACTGAACGTTCTGTGCCGGAGTTGTACAAAAACGTGCGTTCGGTCTTTTTTGGAATACCGTAACAGGAAAAATGAAACCATCTGACAATTTCGCTGTATATATCAGAATTTTTTTCAATTTGTGTTTTCTGTTATTTTGAAGTATTTTTATGGCTATAGAATGAAATATTTTTATTTGGGGGATGTGGGTGGATTGTGATAAAAGTTAGTAAAATTACATTTTAAATTAACTTAAGTTTTCTGTTTTCGACATTTTGTGCCAACCAGGCGGTGTTTGTTGTAAAATCAGCACTATTATTCATTCATTTCGACACCGAACCAAAGAATATTAATTATTGTCTGAAAAATTAAATTTTCTGTTCAAGTCTTCACAATTATTTTCGAGTGTAGAATAAATACGAAACTTTAAACAAAAAATTGGTATTGAGTTGTATAATCATATCATATCAGCAGTAATTTTAAAAGTTTCTAGAACCATAGCACATACAACTAATGTAGCAGTTGTAGAAGACCTTGCGAATTCCATTTATAATTTGCCAATAAGAGAAAAAGTGCGATTGAAAATTTAAAATACTAAAATTTTATCAATTTCGATAAAAAGCACCAAGAGTAATTTCCGTTGAATTTGTTAAGGCTTCATGAATTTATATACTACATACTACATAGCATTTCAATCAGTGAACTTAATTGTTGATGTTTTGTTAAAAAAATACTTTTTAATTCCAAAAAAATTCACATAAGCACAAACGAAATGCAACAAAACTTTTTGAAATAAGATATCGAGACATGTCTCGAATAATAACATATATATAAAATACTTTTTAATGATTATTTTTGTAGTTCTATAATTTCTTTTTGAAAATATTTGTCTCCTACGGTTTTTTTTTGCTTAGAAAATAAAAATAATTTTAAGGTACTTTATTAAATACGAGTATATGTACGGATTTCGGAGATAAATTTGGTCTTAAATCAGCCAATATCTATTTTAAGCAGAATATGTTGATAAATAAGTTTTGTTATTTGACAAAAATAAATCAAAGCCGAAATACTTTGATTTTCAAAGTTTCGCTCTCTGGTTTATTTCGATTATTTAAGAATTCTGGTGCTGCCAAAACAAATAAGAAAAAATAAAATAGGTAATTAGTTGAACTCAAATCAGTTTTTTTCCTTTATAATTCTAGCTAACGATAACATTCCACATAGTGTAGCAGATCGTCAGATTCTTCTTTTTCATTAACGAACATTAATAATTTATTTTCACTATGTCGCCATAGATTATCCAATAGTTGTATACTGTGCTTAATAACGCTTTTATAATTAAAAACTGTTCATTATTATTATTATGAAACTATTTAGTTTAATCCTCTATTATTTTTAATTACAATACAATTTATTTAATGTTCAATCTAGCATCGTTAGAATTTAGTTTAAACTCTCTCAAATGTATAGTGTTTGCGACCATCGCCTGGGTACTGTTTTTCCGCAACGGGACGATACATTTTATAGTTTTCCAACCAGTAGTACAAAACAAAACAGCCAGTCATGCAGCCCAAGAAGCTTAACCAGTAGGTACTATTAGCAAAACGAGGAGGAGCAGGTTGAGACCAACGATCTTCGCTATACAGATCGACATCAGCATGAATCTAAAAGGCAAAAATATAATATTATTTTTTATTTTTTAAGTACAAGGTCACATTTAGACAATTTCAGTTTTTTGTACAACTTTTTTAAAACTCTTGAATTTTAATAGGAAAATTATCGTGATGTTAAAGTTTCAAGCAACTTCTTCAAACATAACTTTACTTGTTACAGTTGTTATGTCGCACTTTGACTTGTTAAAAATATCACTGCTCTTTTTGCTTCTTCCTCTCAAGGGAGTAATACCAAAATTAAATGTCCCTATTATATAAAAAAGCCCACTTACAGGTTCATTAAAGTTGCGTTTCAACTCTGGATAATCATAAGGATAGAAGGAATCTTTGGCTTCAATGCCCAAGCCACCCTCTAATTTGGGATAATCGCCGTATCCTAAACCGTTGTCTGCATACGGTTTGTATTCCTCTGGCAGTAAATTGTATTTTTTAGCAGCTGCTAAACGTTCCTCTTCCGTCTGGGGAAATTTAGCTGGCTTAAAATCCTTATTCCAGCCGGCCACTGTTAGGAAAAACAAACGTTAATATTTGCAGTTACGTAAACATAGCAAAATCATTATTTTGCTTCACTTTCAAATGCACAAACACTTACTGCTTCTCGCTGCTTGACGCAATAAAGCTGGATTGGAGGCAGTTAATTTTTGTGCCAATTTGTAAGTTTGAATTAAGGAGGCCATTTTGCATGTGTTTTCCTAAAAACCTGCCCAGTGGACAAAAGTTGTATTCGATTTCGGCAGCGTTTTGCTACTTTTCAATCCCAGCCAATAATTTGCTTTGTGTTCTCAATTGTCAACCAATTTTGTTTTGACTTTGTTTCTACTGAAGTGCAGAGTTGCTTTTCAATGTATAACAGTTTGATGAAATTTGTTATTGCCAAATGCTACCAGATCTTCGCCAATGTGTTATTTCGTTGAAAAAAGTCAAGGTTAAATAAGTTTTCGTTTTTCAAATATATTAACTATCGGACAAAAAAAATACATGATTAATTTTTGTATGGTTATACAATACGCAACTATGTTGCCTGCAATTTTAATTTAAAGTGAGAAACTTTGAAAAATATATACGAAATGTGTTCATTTCTATTTAACACTCTCAATTAGTGTAAATATGGAATAATTCAAATCAAAAAGTTATGTATTTCGATTCGAAACGGAAAGCATTCGAATTTTTATAGCTTATGCATTGTGTTTCGAAAATATAATTTAAGGTCTGCTGATGATTTGGCATTAGCAGCAATGAAATGCCATGTATTTACATATATAGACTAGCTAAAAGCCCTCAACAAACAAAACTTTTAGAATTCTTTGAAAAAAGATATCGAGACCTGTCGCAAATAATAACTTTTAAAGATTTTTAATTATAAATTATTAAATAAATAAAAATTAATAAATTTGAATGTTAAACTCCTGAATAATGATTAATGAAAATGAAATTACATATTGTAGCAAACAAATCCCAAGTGTTACTTAGGAACTTGATGTAAAAAATTCATTTTTAATAAACACTTCAAAATTATGAAGCATCGATCCTCCAGTGATTTGAATCCATCAGATAATCTCTGCAAAAAAGACGAAAAATTTGAATACTTTTTAAAACAAAACTATTATTTGTTGAAACTATAATTTATTGAAAAAATTAAAGATATTTTTGATTGTTTTATATAAAATACACTATTTACCTTTTCTTTAACATTATTTGCATGAAATCTTCTTTCAAATACGTTAATTTGCCAGCTTGCCCACCATATTCCTCAGGCAATAGGTCCTTCGGCACATGATCATAAAGCGTTTCAATACCCGTCGTATGGAAATGCATCTAAAATTTCGAGTTTCAAGTATTAAGCTGAAAAATTTTTTGGAAAATAATTTCCTTAACTCACCATGTTAAACAGATCTTTGTTAATAAATGGTTTTACTATGGCCATCAGACGATCTAAATACGATGGACAATTAATCATATGAATTGCTTTAATACGCACTGGAAAAGCTTGCTGCAGAAATTTCAAATATATGCGCAACGTATTTATTGATAAACGTGTCGCGTGTTTCATGGTGTAACCAGTCATGTCAAAAATTTGTACTTCACCCTCCGAAAGCATTGAAGTGTTACCGACACTATTGTCTGGCATGGAAAAACGGCAATCGGTGATCATAATAAAAGCTTTAGTGTCTTCGGTGTGATGTACCTGCATAAGTACATATGTATATTTAGAAAATACATACATATCGATTTAATTAAAAGTTTCGGGCTCTGAAAACAGCCTGTTTGTTTAGTTCTAATCTAATGTTCTCAGAATTAATTATTTTAATTAACAGACTCAAGTCTGACTTAGTACTTTTTATTATATTAAAAGATTTAGTTTAAAAAATACCTTTCTTGCATCTGTATCACATAGTCTAAAACATGTAATGCGATACTTTTCAGGTGTTAGGCCTGGTAGCGGCACGATATCTCTAAAAAATTGTTTGTAATAATATAAAAAAATAAAGTTGTATTGAAAAAAAGAAAATATAACGTAGTTGAACCTACGCATATCCAAATGTTCTTTGACTGTCCTCATCGCTAGGATCACGATCAATAAAGATATGTGGATATTTATTTCTTATTGCGTAGTTAGCTTCGATTAACTTTCTAGTCTCCTCTTCATCTTTGTACATGCACAAATAAAAACGTTCTAGTAAAAGACGATCTGAAAATCACATGAAAATAATAAATTTTATTCGAATATGTATACATAAAATAATTTTATAAAAATTATTCGAATAAAATATTAAAATTAAAATTGCTCGAATACAATTATTGAAATACAAATTATTCGAAAAAAATATTCAAATAAAATTATTCGGATAAAAAAATCGAAAGCACAAATATTAAAAAAATCATTCGAACAAAATTATTAGAGTATAACTAGTTCGACTGCAAATTGGAAATATTCGCCTGAAATTCTTTAAGTACAAATTTTTGGAATTAAAGCCATTCGAATACAAATTAGAACAATACGTGTAAAATTATTTGAATAAAAGTCATTCGGATTACAGAATTCTTCAAATGAAATTACCATTGAAATATTAGTTTTTGAAAAAAGTTTAGTTGATTAAAAATTATTCAAATAAAAATGAATGGAATAAATTTGTTTCGTGAAAATTATTCGAATAAAAATGAGTAAACTGAAAGTTTTAGTAGTTCAACTGTTGACTTGATTTTTTATAAACGACTTATCAATATAATTGTTTATCAGAAAAACATGTTTTAATTGGCAATAATTTATTCAGAACATGTTTACCTTGTGTAGGAAAAAAGGCAATAAAAATGCTACATTTAATAATAGGTTTTAGAAAACCATTGTGTATAAAAATAATCAATCATTATTAGATATTGGCTTAAAAGGAGATTAATAAAAATGAATTTTGTACTTAAAGGCAAAAAATGATTTTTATTACTCGTAATAAAGAATTTCTAATGTAGATTAAAGAACGATAAAAATGTCCAATTGTTTTACTGCGGAAAACAAAATTTTCGTACTGACGACCCATTTGGAAATGCTGAGTACTAAGATTAATAATAAGTACGTCAAGAATAACGAAGTAATAACGGTTTAATTAATCATAAATATAATATATTGCAGTTTTGTTTTAAAAGTTCAAGAGTTTTTATATAAACTTAATGGTCTGATTATTGCGGGTTTTCTTGAAATTTAAAATGTTGCCACACAGTGTGGCAATGCTAGCAAAACTTGCAACTTTTATAAAGTTAAAAATTTTGTTTTTAAATGAATGTAATTGTACGAAAAAGAGAAGGCATTGTGGAAGGGGAAGTAAATCCATTATTAGAGAACATCATCGGAGGTTAAAGCCCGTTTAAATTTGTACATATGCATGTACTTAAAGGCATGTTAAACTAAGTTTAGCTAATTAGTAAAAAAACTATCCGCAAAAGATTTACTTCGAAATTAAAAGTCAGATGCTTAAGTTCAAAATTAAATTCTATCTGGTTACTGTTTGTATAATAAGTACATTTACTAGATGTCTCGCCCGTTTAAATATCGACTAAACATGATTTAATGTTTTGTTTTTCTGAACTACCATCTCTAAAGATGTTTTGGCGCTTATTTTATTATAATTATACCGTTAACTTGACGTTAACATCATAAAACAAGTTTTGACAAACACTAATACTATGGTGACAACCACACACACGCAATTACAATTCTTTATTAATATTTTCTTTTTGTTCTCTTCGCAGCAACTCACCAATTTCTTTGGGTAAGTTTTTATTTTCTTCAAACCATTTTTGCAAATTCTCAATAGCAGTTTTATAGTCGTCTTCATCATTGTTGGTAGCCATTGCTTGTGTATATTTTTTTATGTTCAAGTATTACTTTGGTAAAGATAAAACACCAAAAGAGAAATTTTCTTAAACTTTAGTTTAAAAGATACTTGCTTCTTTAAAATTGTTTTTGTTTGAATTTTATTTATAGTTTGTGTTTGTTGTTTTGAGTATACAAAAACTTGAAAATAACACAAAATGTATTTTTAAGAGTTCTACACCAGGCGATTATTGTTCCTCAACTAAAACTGTTTCTTTCCTTTGTTAATTTTATACTTTGCTTTTGCTGGTTGTTTCTACACAACACTTCGTTTTATTTTATCTGTCACATATGTATGTATGTATGTACAAAAATTACGAATGAAATTAATATGCATTTGCTAACAAATATAATAATGCATTTCGGATAAGAGATGCCATCCTAATAATTACTAACTTAAACTTTCAAGCTTAAAGCCGTCTTTATATTGTGTTTGTCTAATTTTTATTTATGTTATCTGGCAGCCCCGTACTAGTGTGGAGTTAACATTTTTTCATTTTCAGTTCTGTTAAAATATTTTAATTTCTCAAGACTGTTAACGTTTTAAAATAAATAGACACTTACCTTATGTAAATGTAATAAGATTTTTTTAAAATTTCAAATACTTCGTTCGCACTTGAATAGTTTTAATTAGGGAAGTAACGATACGCATTCTTTTTAAAAAGAATTATCTGTGATACCGATACGCATTTGAACTCAATTTAAAATTAACAAAACTACACACAAAAAAAAAGACTGTAATGCCAAGATAATTTGATTTTGATTCAAATAGAATTTACATTCGGATTGTGCCCAACAACATTTTGCATTTGTACGAACAAATCTGTTTCTGTTGTCCCAAAGTGTAAATTCATTTTTGAGGCAAAGTTAAATATGTTGCCTAAAATGTCATATTTGTTGCCCCGACGGTTCAGTTGCTGTTGTCGCAACTGCAAAAATTGTTGCCTCAACAGTTCAATATACTTTGCCTCAATTGAAAAAATTGTTGCCTCAACAGCTCAATATACTTTTGCCGCAAATGCAGAAATTGTTCAATATACTTTCATCGCAAATGCAGAAATTGTTGCCTCAACAGTTCAATATACTTTTGTCGCAAATGTAAATATTGGTAAGGTATATAATATAAATGAAAACAACATTTTAAGTTTGAGAATTTTTATTTTAAAATCGTGCAATCTTAAGACTATTGTTCAAAACATTTATTTTTCGGGGTTTTGAACTTAAAAATAATTCAATTTTTTTTAAATAATATGCATTCATTTCTTGCAATATAACAAAGCCTTGAAATTTTTCAAAAAATTCAGTTTTTACTTCCTGAAGTATTAAGTATATTTCATTTTCCATTTTATAAAATATATTTAGGATAATTGCTTTAACATTTCTAAAGTGTAAAAATTCTCCTTTTGTAAAAACAATTCCTTTAAAAATAATTTTTTCAATTTCAAAGCCAGTGGTTAAATCTGTACATAAATTTTTGTAAAAAGTAAGTTTTGTCAAATCAATAGTTTTAGTTCTTTTAAACTCAAAGTCATCTTTAAAAAAAGTTTTTTCAACTAAATGTAGCGAAAAATTAAGACAATGTTTTACACACAATGTATATGGTATATTCTTACGAGATCCGATAATATGGGTATACTGTTTGAAAGCAGCGTGCTTTCCTTCAAATCTGAAGCACCAGAGATGCTTAAGAGGACCTATCTTTTTTATGGTTGTGGGGTAGTGAGTAAGAAAATGATATTTTGGTTTCAATTCTTCCTCAAATATTGTTACAAACGATTTGTTATGTTCGAAAATCAAATCTTGTAATAATTTTAAAATGTCATTATCAAATTCATCTAATAAAATTAGATGAACAATTTTTATGAAATTAATAAGAAACTTATATACTTTGTCGTTTTCATCTACCAAATCGCCAATTAAAAGTAAAATAGTTTCTAAAAATAGTTTCATTTGGGCGGCATTCATTTTAATATTAACATTTTTGATTTGAGTTTTTGTTATGGGAGAACTTATATTCTGCAAATCTGTAGACCCGTAATCAAATAACTGTTTTCGACAATTAAAAGCATCTAATGTAAAAATTTGTTTAACATATATAAAATAATTTAAAATTTTTGGAATATTATATTTTGCAATACCCAAAAAAATATCGTGCATGATATCGTAACATGTGTTGTCAGTGACATGGAAATAAGATAATTTATTCCATACAGAATTTTCCTTTACTGCTGACACAATGTGCCCTTGTGAGCTAGCTTTTCCAATTTCTTCTAAGTACACATTTTTATCACGAATTTTTTGTTCTATTTCAAAAAAATTTTTTTTACATTCTTCTTTCGACATTGTACAACTCCTACAAAAATAATTGCTGTTAAAACTTGTTTGGTAGCTCAAAACTTCATTGAGTCCCAAATTATCACCCAATATTTGTCCAAGAACGAAGTATATAGTTATCGATTGTCCATTAATTTCAAAATTTAATCCGTTGATGCTCAAATCTTCCAAAACATCTATGAGAGGTTTGAGTGAGGCCTCATTGCCAAAATAAGCCATATCTTTTGTATTAATAAAACCAGCAACAAAAATATTTCTTAAGTAACTTAACTGGTGCTGAGGAACCACTGGTATAGAAAAGTAAATACCGCAAATAGAATTTTTACGGGGTCCAAGTGCATCGTTTATCTGGAAGTCGTCAAAGTAAACAAATATTGGAAAAACTATTTTATCTCCAAAATTTTCCATCTTTGATTTCCACAAATGACCCATAATAAAGTGGTTTAATTTACCGTTTCCTTTTATTTGCTCAATATTTTTCAGCGTATAATCTAGAACATTGGAACTTTCGAAATATTTTTGTAGTTGGTGTTTTATATCGCAAAAGCAGCACTCAGTATTATTGGCTTCCAATGTTGGCTGTCCACGAACAAATATTTCATCTAAATCTCTTGATATTAAAAACTTTTTTGGAAACTTGAAAAGGTCTAATTGTTCTAACTGTTTGAAAAATTTATATTCTGAATCGATATCTTTAAACGGGTTTCTGGCAATATTAATTAATTCGGAGAATGAAGATTGAGCATTTTCAGGAAGAAATGGAATATATAATTCAAGAGTGTTTATCAAAGGAGTAATAACACATGTTACATCTTTTTGCACTTCCGGCACATTATTTCTAGCAACATTTGATCGTGAATGCAATCTCAAACTCATTGATATGGTATTTTTCAAAATAGATGCTTTTAAGTTATTAATATCCGGAATATTTAGTTGAAATATTGGTTGTTCAGTTGATTTTGTACAGGTTCTAAGACTTGTTGTTGGAAGATTTTTATTTCTGTTGCCTTCGTATGTTGTCTCTTGAGAATATACCATACACTTGTCGTGTTTTATAACATGTTGTTTGAATTTATAAAAATTTTGATAATACTTATTGCATTCGTTAAAATTGCAATAATATTGAAAGGTATTTGGAGTCATATGCACATCCTTTAAATGAGAAAGTAACAAATAAGCATTGTCAAAAACGTCGGAGCAAATAGAGCAAATATGTGTGGGCATTTTTTGATAAAACTTTTTGATAACGTTTAAAGTTTTTCAAGTTTGTTTAATATTGTTTCTAATTTTGCAATTTTATCTTGTGAAGGAATGTTATAAACGTAATTTTGTAAAAATATCCACACATATTTGCTCTTTTTGGAGTATTCTAAATCCATGACAAAACATATTTTAATTATCAAATCGGCAGCACGAAGTAAGGTTTCGACCTTATATCGTACGCCACTAAAAATAACGTAAAATTCGCTTAACTTATCTAACGATTCACCAACCACTAGTATTTTAGGCTGTAATGTAAGCCTTTCTTTCGCAGCAAGGGATGTGGCATCATCTTCCCACTGGACCAAATTGTTTATATTTATTATGTGGCCAATCATATCCTTTTGTGCATCAGATATAGATGGTTTCGCTTCCTTGTTGATGCGTGGAGGAGTTATAACCGCATGTAATAAATAAAAAAAATAAAGATGTCGCGAATCTGTAAAAATATTTCCCATACAATAAATTAAAGAAGAGAATATATCTCATCAACTTACCACGATTTTCTGCCGATTTATATTTTTCAAAATTCTGCAAATTGAGTTTGTCTTTGATACTTGTTGCGAATATTTCGGAAACGTTTTTCTCAAGGACATCAATTTTTTCTAGCAATAAAGATTTTTTTCCTGGATGCATTGTTTCGAAATCGACATCAATGAGTTCAAATCCGTTAGGGTCTTTGTATCTGGGCCAAGCTTTTAAAAATTCGTCCAGTGATGTTTTATTTTCTTTTAGCCGATTTTCAGATGTTTGCTGCCATAATTGTTTTAAATTTGTAGGAATATTGTGTACTAGCCAATTTTTATTAGAAATGAAGTCATTATATGCTGTTAAATTCAACTCAGGCATTTCTACAGTGCTTTGCTCAGTAGGTTTAAACTTTTTTAACGAATTTGCATCCATGGCCTTGCGCCTGTGTTTTTCATTATAGTATCTGTCATATAGTTTTCCAGATGCATTTCTTTTGCCACTACGTGGAATGAAATAAGTGCATTCATTTTCGTTTGGGAAAACAAAAGTAATTGCTTGTGCCACTGCCGTCATGACTCTTACATCCATTTTAATACCATTCATGATAATATTATCAATTACAATGCGAACCACATTATTTTGCTCATTGTCAGTTAACATATTATTTTTTTCATAATTTTTCAGAATGTCTATTCCTGTAACTGTTTTACTTAGAATGTTTTTTATATCATAATTATGAGAGTATGATTGATTGGTATTAACACAATTGTTCACTTCGTTTGAAGGTTGGTTTGAATTTGTGATTGTTATGTCCGATCCGCAGCAAGATAGTAATGGAAGCTGTCCATGTTCATAAATATAAAACATAAAATAATTATAATAATTTTTTCATAATTGTACAATAGTATGTATTAGCATTTATTGTCTATTCTTATAACAGCACGGTAACACTATTTTTTTGTTTACATTTTTCTTTATTCGTAATGTTATGATTATTCAATACTACGTGCATGCAAAAGGGGGAATCCCTAAATGATAAAAAGCCTGTTGTATTGAATGTAGCAAATACATACAAACATTTTAAGATTCTTATTGTACGTACATTTGAATTACAGCACAAGAATATTAATTAAAATTCTGTCTATTTTGCCTTATTTTCATATGTATGTATTATGCTTTGGAAATATGTAAGAGTCTTTAAAGATTTTTAATATAGTGCATAGTTTATGTATAGTAACTTTTGTTACAAGCGTGCTAAAAGTTCATAAGAATTTACAAATAAATAAACAAATTAACCCTACGTACCTTATTTTGATTCCGCCACTTTTGCAATTCATGGCGAAAAATGATTTTTTCTCCGATAAACCCCCTTCCTAATTTTGAGAATACTTCATCGATGTCTTTTGAATGCATAATTTTCAATATATCGACTTTGTTGATGCCGCATTCTATGAATGTAGAAATTGTTTCTATTGAAACATTCATTGTTAAAAGCAATGCAACCACTTCATTTGATAAATCAACCGTACAAATTGTTTCTTCAAAAATATCTTCCGACATTGTTGTTTGTTTATTTCCAAAACTTTAATTTTTATTTTTATTATTTTAAAACTTAAATTTCACTTTTTTCACTCCTTTCACACCGACAAACTACTTAATACTGATCGCAATGATAATAAAGTGCCAATCAATGACTGGTCATGTCATTGCCAAATGCAAATTTTTTTACCACAACAGTAATATTATTTGATTCAAAAATAAAATATTTTATGGCAACAATAATAGTAATTTCCTGCAAATGCAAATCATTTACGTCAACAGCAATTTTCAATGTGCCGTTATTTCAGAGGAAAACCTTTAACGACAAAAATTATTCTATTTGCAACAAATAATTTTGCTGTTAAAAAACTTCAAATACTTTCATGTTGTTGCGGTGAAAAAAATATTGTTGAAAAATTTCTTGCGACAACAGGTTTTCATTTACTCCAACAAGTTTTTATTCAGCCTAAAAGCAAAATCATCAAATGCTAAAATTATTTGCCATCACAATATTTATTTTTTTGTGTGTACAGTGTAAGAGATTATTACTGCCAGGCCCACGAATTACATTTAAAATTTTAGAATTTGTTTTTGTTTTAAATGTAAATTGTACAAAATAACGAATTCGTGTGCATCGTGGGCCTTGCAGTTAATACATATATAAAATTGGTATTTAAATTCATTCTAAAATAAGCAAAAATATATATATTTTTTTACAAAATAGCACTGTAAGAGATTTTTAATGAGCCAACAACTCAAACTGAATGTCGTACTGTTGACTTTCTAAAATCTAAAGTTTTCAATTTCTAAACTTCAAGTTTTCAAACTAAAGATATCTATATCGCGACAGTTCATTCAGAAATTGAATAATATTGATTTGACCATTTTTTGTGCGTCAAAATACTAATGGCTTGTGGCAATGAAAAGTTGCTGGATAAATATTCGCTAGACACTCAAGACAGTCGCTTTAATGACATTTCATAAAACAATTTCTCCTCCAAAATATCATTTTTTCTCAAAAAGTTCCTTCTTTTTACAAAAGAAATATAAATAAAAAAATGTCAATAACCAAGGAAAATGTGTTTTTGTCACAAAAAATATATTTGTGACAAAAAGCCTTTTGTGACAAAAAACAAAAACTTTGATCTTATGATCAAGCGATTGGGAATGCAACCTGTGAGCAGATTTGGGTCAGATATTGCTTGGAGGACCAGAGAAAATGCAAAAATTTTGGGATTCCTAAGGGGGCATTCAGGAAAATATTGACTGCTGCTCGCCCATAGCTCTATCCATCATCGGGAAAACCTATGGTCGGCCCATGCCGGTCTTTGTTGTGGCTCGAGGCATATTTATACCCCGTCATCAGCAAAAGACACGCTTTAACTTACGTGATCAGTGTAGCGTATCACAGTCTGATACAACGGTCCAGAAAAGGCCAGCAAACTTGATGAGGCACAAATCTGCCGTTTTCAGATTAGTGTATGAAAACCTGTAGTAGGACATTCAAACCTAGAACTACTATGTATTCCAGGCCATAGGAATGTGCCCGAACATATTTTTGAAGAGGAGTTTGCCAAAATCCACAGCCCGAACGCATCATTGGGATACGGACTATGCCCAGATATTAAATCCACTGTATGATTTCTGCAAGAATTGATAAAATGAGGGTATCGTCTCTGTCTCTCTCTCTCTATCTTTATCTCGGTAAAAATGTCTGCTATCAGAAATATTGGATCGCGATATAAAATAGCCAAATCTATTTATCCAAACTTCGGGATAGTTTGCCACTCAATCGCTCTGGGAGGTGTCGAAGGGATCTGTAGCTTACCGTTATACCATAATAATTTTTCTAGCTGCTATTTGCTTTGGCTAAATATATTCGAGTGTACTCAGTTTTTTATTTTAAATTTTTAAAAGAATCATATAGACAGAAAATTTACAAAAATAAGAAAATTTAAATAAAAAAACGAGAAAACTTTATTCTCCTTCCAACATCTTCTTTGCAAAATCTTGTATGTGCAAAACGCCATATTCTGGACTGGCTACATGCAAATTCTCTCCATTAACAAACACATTGTTTATGTGAGGATTGTGAAGTTCAGATATTAAAGTACTGCAAGCGGTGGACGGATCATTGGAACCACTTAAAGAACCCTTTTAAGAAATTTATTGTTTAAAATAATTATTAACAATTGGAAATAATTGTCTTAACAACAAAACTTACCACCCAAAATTCATTTCCAGGTAAAGCATTGCCGTCCCAGGCATATGATATAATCAATAACATGTCCTTAAATTCGTCATTTAACTTCTCAGCTGGATTACGATTGGCTAAGAAAGTTCGAATGCCTCCTTGAGGATGTGTATTGGATGCTATAAAGCCATTATGTTTCAAATCCTGCCATTCTTGCATATGAAACCAGGAAAAATGTAATACACCTATATTATTCAGTTGAGGTAGCAGTTGTTGAACTCTTTGCCAAAAACATTCTAAAAATATTTTAGTTTGCTGTTCGCTAATTTTCCAAACACCCAAACCTATGCCCACTACATGAATGTAGGCCTGCTTATTCGCTGCACTGGCTCGTGCTTGACTTTCCAATAGTAGTGTATCAAAAGTAATTGCATAACGTTTCTTCATCATAACATTGTCGAATTTATGGGGAAATTTATTTGGAAATTTGTCCGCAATTGTAGAAAATCTGAGCTCATCATCTTCCGGCACTTGGTCATATAAGAAATCTTGAGTTTCATAAAATTTCTGCCATAATTTACGATATGCAACAAGACCTTCTAAAGCTTTATTCTGTTGAACTTTATCTAATTCGATATTATACCCATAACCTCGTTCTGGAACATTTTGTTCTTTTGTTATTAAAATATCTTGATACTCCATAACGAAGGGTTTCTCAAACCTAGCACCAATAACACCAACTACTACTCCTTCCCGCTCGATAGAAGATAAATTCTTTTCGATTTTACCCGCATTATTACGACTGCCATCGTTTATTAATTCTGTTAGAGAGGTGACCGATAAAAAGGCGGAAAGCTTGACTTCATCGTACGATAGTAAATCCTCTAAAATCAAAGGTTTTCTTTCCTGTAGCGTACCCACATCGATATAATTGTTTCCGGCGTAACATCTTTCGCCAGATAGCAGCAAATAGAAGTCTCGGACACCCATAAAAGTAACACAACGTTTGTCTAACAAACGTTGCACAAACTCGGTAAGCTCAAGCTGTTGATAGAGTTGTTTTTCCATAGGAAATCCTAAAAGAAAAACAAGAAAAAATAATTGGGTGTTTCACACGGTGTCCTATCGTTTCATATTGTTTTCAAATTTAAAAAATGGCTTAAAAATATTTGTATTTCTTTTCATAAAAATAGTGTCTTAAAATATTGTAATTCTGCGAGATCTCAATTTGCACGAAAGCTGTTCCCGTTCTGCAAGATTGGGTAAATGAGAGAGACTTTGAGAAAAACATATTCTTCTTCTTCTTGCACGAAACAGCACGCACCACTTGTGTAAATTGTCAAACAGTCAGATGTTCGCACAATGAGCAATAAAAAAATATTTTTCACCAAAACCCCCCCAAAAAAAATTTTAAAAATATTAATTATTTTATTCAAAATATGTTGAAAAAATGTGAATATTAACGTGGCACGTACATACAAACATATTTGCGTTTTCCGTTGTTACTTATTCTTGCGAATTCATGTACAAACTAAAAATTTTTGTGTGGGGACCACCCTAATGATTGAAGATGGAGTCTTAGTGTATTTTGAACAATTGTTGGGACAACAAAAATATTGGGGGTCGGTTATATATTTGACTTCCCTAGGGGCACTCTGGGGCTAATTAGGGTGTTGGGGCTTAATTTAATAAAAAATAACATTTTATATTGGAGCGCCCCCTAAAGAGCGCAGATATGCGACTAGTATGTTTATAAAAAATGTAGGGAGAAAAATATTAGTGGGGCCGGTCTGGTATTTTACCCCTCTAAGAGCGACTCAGGAACAGTTTTAAAGCTTTTCGTGGATTTTGGCTCGTTTTCCCCTACTTTTGTACCCGATGAGGAGCCATTTTCTCCAATACTACCACCCCAAATTTTTTGGCTCATGTATTTTTTCTAAACTTCATAAAATTAGAGGTTATAGCGTATCGAAATCAAAAAGTCGTGCACTATTCCACCCCTATTGTACGTACATGCTTATGTACATAGTACTACACATATATGTATATCGCACACTGAATCATAAACAGTCAAAACTAAAATTTTTTCAAAATCGGTTTTATTTCACAAATAAATTCACAGAATGATTCTTAAGGACCACATAAGTTATGTTTGCATTCTTTGGAGTTGTGAAAATGCTAAATACATACATATATGGTTACTTAGTACTGCACTGCTTTTAAGGTAGTCAATAGCAAAAACAAATAATCATACACTTTTGAATAAATTTAATTAGACACAAATTAGGAAAATCAAATAAAATAAAAATAAACACACGATTACAAACGATTATAGAAAATAATTTTTTTTTTATATTTTCTTAAAATATTCGTGTTATAATCAATATTGCATCGAGTACCAACAAGAAAGTGTAAATATATTTCAACACTATATTGATTTGCAATCACCTGTTTCCTTAATCTTACTAATTTTTAAAATTTTCCGTTCGCGTACTTTTTGGACAACAGCTTTTTTAAGAGTACATTTTTCAGTTTACTCAGTAATTACTCATTTAATGCATTTTACTGTAAAAGTATTCGAACGCAGATATTAACTAAAGAGTACTATTTTTAGTTGTGACAGCGCGCTTATAAGTAATTGAGTATTTTTTTTCACCTAAATGGTATTATTTCAAGTTGTGACGCTTTAAATTTCATTTACAGATCTGTGGCACAAAAGATCCATCAGGCGTCGCAGTGCCGGTCTTTGGACCAGATCTTCCCCTCTTCTATCTATTTTCATCAAAATTGGTGGACAATAACAAACTTAAAAGTGGATCACAAAAAAAAAACGTGTGGTCTATTTATATATAAAATTTGTACTTGTAGTTTCTGAAATTCTCATTGGTTTCTTAAAAGTTCTTGTATAAGGTAAGAGGGTTGAAAGTTTTTATGGCTTTTCTACTGATGATTTGGCATAAGCACCAATGAAATGCATGTATGTCTATGGACTAGCTAAAAACCCCTAACAAACCAAACTTTTTGAAATAAGATATCGAGGTATAGCTCAAATATTTTTTTTTTAATTTTAAAGTAAAATTTTATTCACAAATCTTATCAGAAAGTTTTTTTTTCTGTGAACTATTAAACATTTGATAAGTTCGGAATTTTTTTTATATCAGTTAACCTTTTACTGGAAGCTCTATTTTTAATTACGTTATATTTAGAAATCAGGGCTCCAAATTGACCCCCTTTGAAAAAATCAAGTAATTTCGGTTCTGAAGGGAATTTTTAAAAGACGTTTTCTTAACTATAATTCTAAGTTTTATTATGTAATTATTATGTAATTCATAAATTTTTTCTTATAAAAATAGCAGTAAATTTTAAGTCATTTTTTAGTCCTCATTTCGGACATAAAAACACACATTTTTTGAAAAGTAAATTAAATATAAAATTTAACTAAATAGGATCTTTTTCTGAAGCATTTTGTAAATTTTTGGGATTTGTTTTTGATCTTTATTTCGATCACATAAATAGCAAAGCCCCCTTTTACGCCCAGATGTTGCAGCAAGACTCGCTTTTAAGCGTTCACTTTGTGGAAGGTCCATTTCTGAACTATTTTCCTGCTATAAAAAGTTTCATATTACATATTATTATTATTATTTGAATCAGCAGAAAAGTTCGGGTTTCCAACTCGACTCTTGCAACAAAATGGTATCAGCAAATTAATACCAACGTTTATATCAATACTTTTTTATTTTTCGCTGTCCATATCGGGCATCACAAAGGGACCTATTTTTCTGGACCCAAGTGGGCCGGTTGCTTGCAACCGGCAGCCTGTGCAACCTAACCTAACATCACAGTTTGGATCGGAAAGGATGCATTGTAAAGATAATGAGTTTTAGAATCACAGGCTTTGACTTCATGCATACTCTAAACAGACATCTGCCTCTAAATGGGCAGAGTATTTCATCGACAGCGAAATATTCTGAGCAAGAGTGTGACTTCTAACAATTTTGTAGAACTTGTCTAGTTTGATTTTGTATCTATTCTAGAAGAGATTGATTTCTTTTCAAATGTGGAAAGTGCGGAGTTGTTCTTTTTTTGCATCATCGTACGTATTTATTTATATTGCATTTAATAAAAATACTTGTTTAACAATGAAAAATATGTAAATATTGCACAAACTTAAAAATACATATGTATCATCATCTGAAATATGCAAAAGGCAGCAACAATAAAAATACTTGAAATTCAATAAATTTGTTACAAATTTGTTCAACCTCTTCTAAGTATGTACATATAATAAAAAATATAGATTCAGTTTTTTAAGCTTTGAACAATCGTTTTTATAATCACAACAGCTTGCGTTTCATTAAATTTATTATCTCCGGGAAATGCAGCAGTGTGCAGAACAAAAGCAACAAAATGGATGGAAACTTAAAAATTTATTTATTTCTTTAAAAATAGATGGGAGAAAAAAATTCCATATTATATTTTGTTTACTATTAAAAACTTCTACAAAAGTTGTGAAAGTGAAATATGAAAAGCAAACTTTTAATTTTTGATGTTCTGGAAAAGTAGAGTATATTTGTATTGAATATTAAAATTTAAATGTAAAAAGAATGCAGAACATAAAAAAAGTTAAGCTGAAGTGATTTCAATTGAATTTCACTTCAAAGTAAAATGTAGAACATACCGGAATATATATGGACAATATTAAATATAGTAAATTATTAGTTAGTAAAAAACACAAATTTTTTTCTTTGTTTTACAAAGTTAAGTGCGAATAACTGAAGCAACATACCTATCAGTATGTACTTTGTATAAGAGCCCTTGTTTGCACATCTACGAGGCATGGACTCAACCACGTTATTAATTGTAGATTGTGCAATCTGTTCGCACTCGGATTTTAACGTTTGAAATAGTTCTGTAGTATTGCTGAGCTGTTTCCTCGCGACGCTTCTTCTTAGTAATCCAAACATGCTTTCAATGGGATTCAAGTCGACAGAAGGGAATTTGAAGTAATTGGAGAAATTTTTTCTCGAGAAAAACTTTTCCTCATGAAACAAAATCCTTGCCAATATTTATAATTGGGTTGTATATTTCTATACTTGAAACGGTCCATTATTCCATCAATTCGATAAAAGGAACCAACTTTGTCTGCAGAGAAACATATCTACAAGATTATAGAAACACCTTCACCCACATACCATCTGTATGGATTAAATTAAACTTGGACTCATCGCTAAAAAGCACAGTCTTTAATTTTTCCTACTGTCCAATTCAGATGTTTTTTGGCAAAATTTAATCTAAAGGATTAAATAAAGCAAACATTTTAAATTAAATTCGGTCAGCCATGGTAGTCAATCAAGCCCTACTTGTGATTTCTAGGTCTCTTGGTTAGCAACGGTTTTTTTCATGGTCTATAACTTTTTAAATTGTTTTCTATTGAACGTCTTCTAACCGAGCTATGAGTATCATGAATATACTTAAGTTTAAGGCGTTCACAATTTCCTTTGAGGTTGCAAAAGGATTTCCTTTAAACATGCGGACAATTTTCCTATCTTCGCGTTGTGTAGTTTTTCGTGGTGGGCTGACGACGCAAATGCTGTACGGTTACATTGTTTGCAGATTTAAATTTCTTTGCCAATCTACTAATAATTGATGACCTATTGATATTGTGTTTTTTTGGCAATTAACATTTGTCTCTCCCCTAAAATTTAATTTTTAAATTTACTTCCCTTTTGCCCTTCTATATCGCTTAATTTGTTGAATTGTTTTATTAACAATAATTTTAAAATTCTTTCTTTGTATTCTAAATTATTGGAAAATTATCCTTATTTTTTGGAAATTACAATAATTTTAGAGAGCTTATGATTGTTGCTTTTGTTATGCACGCTTTCATTGGAAGTCAAAAGAGAATTTTGCTGTTTTATTAATTATTTTATTCAAAATTGAAAAAATGTGAATATTAACGTGGCACGTACATACAAACATATTTGCGTTTTCCGTTGTTACTTATTCTTGCGAATTCATGTACAAACTAAAAATTTTTGTGTGGGGACCACCCTAATGATTGAAGATGGAGTCTTAGTGTATTTTGAACAATTGTTGGGACAACAAAAATATTGGGGGTCGGTTATATATTTGACTTCCCTAGGGGCACTCTGGGGCTAATTAGGGTGTTGGGGCTTAATTTAATAAAAAATAACATTTTATATTGGAGCGCCCCCTAAAGAGCGCAGATATGCGACTAGTATGTTTATAAAAAATGTAGGGAGAAAAATATTAGTGGGGCCGGTCTGGTATTTTACCCCTCTAAGAGCGACTCAGGAACAGTTTTAAAGCTTTTCGTGGATTTTGGCTCGTTTTCCCCTACTTTTGTACCCGATGAGGAGCCATTTTCTCCAATACTACCACCCCAAATTTTTTGGCTCATGTATTTTTTCTAAACTTCATAAAATTAGAGGTTATAGCGTATCGAAATCAAAAAGTCGTGCACTATTCCACCCCTATTGTACGTACATGCTTATGTACATAGTACTACACATATATGTATATCGCACACTGAATCATAAACAGTCAAAACTAAAATTTTTTCAAAATCGGTTTTATTTCACAAATAAATTCACAGAATGATTCTTAAGGACCACATAAGTTATGTTTGCATTCTTTGGAGTTGTGAAAATGCTAAATACATACATATATGGTTACTTAGTACTGCACTGCTTTTAAGGTAGTCAATAGCAAAAACAAATAATCATACACTTTTGAATAAATTTAATTAGACACAAATTAGGAAAATCAAATAAAATAAAAATAAACACACGATTACAAACGATTATAGAAAATAATTTTTTTTTTATATTTTCTTAAAATATTCGTGTTATAATCAATATTGCATCGAGTACCAACAAGAAAGTGTAAATATATTTCAACACTATATTGATTTGCAATCACCTGTTTCCTTAATCTTACTAATTTTTAAAATTTTCCGTTCGCGTACTTTTTTGGACAACAGCTTTTTTAAGAGTACATTTTTCAGTTTACTCAGTAATTACTCATTTAATGCATTTTACTGTAAAAGTATTCGAACGCAGATATTAACTAAAGAGTACTATTTTTAGTTGTGACAGCGCGCTTATAAGTAATTGAGTATTTTTTTTCACCTAAATGGTATTATTTCAAGTTGTGACGCTTTAAATTTCATTTACAGATCTGTGGCACAAAAGATCCATCAGGCGTCGCAGTGCCGGTCTTTGGACCAGATCTTCCCCTCTTCTATCTATTTTCATCAAAATTGGTGGACAATAACAAACTTAAAAGTGGATCACAAAAAAAAAACGTGTGGTCTATTTATATATAAAATTTGTACTTGTAGTTTCTGAAATTCTCATTGGTTTCTTAAAAGTTCTTGTATAAGGTAAGAGGGTTGAAAGTTTTTATGGCTTTTCTACTGATGATTTGGCATAAGCACCAATGAAATGCATGTATGTCTATGGACTAGCTAAAAACCCCTAACAAACCAAACTTTTTGAAATAAGATATCGAGGTATAGCTCAAATATTTTTTTTTTAATTTTAAAGTAAAATTTTATTCACAAATCTTATCAGAAAGTTTTTTTTTCTGTGAACTATTAAACATTTGATAAGTTCGGAATTTTTTTATATCAGTTAACCTTTTACTGGAAGCTCTATTTTTAATTACGTTATATTTAGAAATCAGGGCTCCAAATTGACCCCCTTTGAAAAAATCAAGTAATTTCGGTTCTGAAGGGAATTTTTAAAAGACGTTTTCTTAACTATAATTCTAAGTTTTATTATGTAATTATTATGTAATTCATAAATTTTTTCTTATAAAAATAGCAGTAAATTTTAAGTCATTTTTTAGTCCTCATTTCGGACATAAAAACACACATTTTTTGAAAAGTAAATTAAATATAAAATTTAACTAAATAGGATCTTTTTCTGAAGCATTTTGTAAATTTTTGGGATTTGTTTTTGATCTTTATTTCGATCACATAAATAGCAAAGCCCCCTTTTACGCCCAGATGTTGCAGCAAGACTCGCTTTTAAGCGTTCACTTTGTGGAAGGTCCATTTCTGAACTATTTTCCTGCTATAAAAAGTTTCATATTACATATTATTATTATTATTTGAATCAGCAGAAAAGTTCGGGTTTCCAACTCGACTCTTGCAACAAAATGGTATCAGCAAATTAATACCAACGTTTATATCAATACTTTTTTATTTTTCGCTGTCCATATCGGGCATCACAAAGGGACCTATTTTTCTGAACCCAAGTGGGCCGGTTGCTTGCAACCGGCAGCCTGTGCAACCTAACCTAACATCACAGTTTGGATCGGAAAGGATGCATTGTAAAGATAATGAGTTTTAGAATCACAGGCTTTGACTTCATGCATACTCTTAACAGACATCTGCCTCTAAATGGGCAGAGTATTTCATCGACAGCGAAATATTCTGAGCAAGAGTGTGACTTCTAACAATTTTGTAGAACTTGTCTAGTTTGATTTTGTATCTATTCTAGAAGAGATTGATTTCTTTTCAAATGTGGAAAGTGCGGAGTTGTTCTTTTTTTGCATCATCGTACGTATTTATTTATATTGCATTTAATAAAAATACTTGTTTAACAATGAAAAATATGTAAATATTGCACAAACTTAAAAATACATATGTATCATCATCTGAAATATGCAAAAGGCAGCAACAATAAAAATACTTGAAATTCAATAAATTTGTTACAAATTTGTTCAACCTCTTCTAAGTATGTACATATAATAAAAAATATAGATTCAGTTTTTTAAGCTTTGAACAATCGTTTTTATAATCACAACAGCTTGCGTTTCATTAAATTTATTATCTCCGGGAAATGCAGCAGTGTGCAGAACAAAAGCAACAAAATGGATGGAAACTTAAAAATTTATTTATTTCTTTAAAAATAGATGGGAGAAAAAAATTCCATATTATATTTTGTTTACTATTAAAAACTTCTACAAAAGTTGTGAAAGTGAAATATGAAAAGCAAACTTTTAATTTTTGATGTTCTGGAAAAGTAGAGTATATTTGTATTGAATATTAAAATTTAAATGTAAAAAGAATGCAGAACATAAAAAAAGTTAAGCTGAAGTGATTTCAATTGAATTTCACTTCAAAGTAAAATGTAGAACATACCGGAATATATATGGACAATATTAAATATAGTAAATTATTAGTTAGTAAAAAACACAAATTTTTTTCTTTGTTTTACAAAGTTAAGTGCGAATAACTGAAGCAACATACCTATCAGTATGTACTTTGTATAAGAGCCCTTGTTTGCACATCTACGAGGCATGGACTCAACCACGTTATTAATTGTAGATTGTGCAATCTGTTCGCACTCGGATTTTAACGTTTGAAATAGTTCTGTAGTATTGCTGAGCTGTTTCCTCGCGACGCTTCTTCTTAGTAATCCAAACATGCTTTCAATGGGATTCAAGTCGACAGAAGGGAATTTGAAGTAATTGGAGAAATTTTTTCTCGAGAAAAACTTTTCCTCATGAAACAAAATCCTTGCCAATATTTATAATTGGGTTGTATATTTCTATACTTGAAACGGTCCATTATTCCATCAATTCGATAAAAGGAACCAACTTTGTCTGCAGAGAAACATATCTACAAGATTATAGAAACACCTTCACCCACATACCATCTGTATGGATTAAATTAAACTTGGACTCATCGCTAAAAAGCACAGTCTTTAATTTTTCCTACTGTCCAATTCAGATGTTTTTTGGCAAAATTTAATCTAAAGGATTAAATAAAGCAAACATTTTAAATTAAATTCGGTCAGCCATGGTAGTCAATCAAGCCCTACTTGTGATTTCTAGGTCTCTTGGTTAGCAACGGTTTTTTTCATGGTCTATAACTTTTTAAATTGTTTTCTATTGAACGTCTTCTAACCGAGCTATGAGTATCATGAATATACTTAAGTTTAAGGCGTTCACAATTTCCTTTGAGGTTGCAAAAGGATTTCCTTTAAACATGCGGACAATTTTCCTATCTTCGCGTTGTGTAGTTTTTCGTGGTGGGCTGACGACGCAAATGCTGTACGGTTACATTGTTTGCAGATTTAAATTTCTTTGCCAATCTACTAATAATTGATGACCTATTGATATTGTGTTTTTTTGGCAATTAACATTTGTCTCTCCCCTAAAATTTAATTTTTAAATTTACTTCCCTTTTGCCCTTCTATATCGCTTAATTTGTTGAATTGTTTTATTAACAATAATTTTAAAATTCTTTCTTTGTATTCTAAATTATTGGAAAATTATCCTTATTTTTTTGAAATTACAATAATTTTAGAGAGCTTATGATTGTTGCTTTTGTTATGCACGCTTTCATTGGAAGTCAAAAGAGAATTTTGCTGTTTTATTAATTATTTTATTCAAAATTGAAAAAATGTGAATATTAACGTGGCACGTACATACAAACATATTTGCGTTTTCCGTTGTTACTTATTCTTGCGAATTCATGTACAAACTAAAAATTTTTGTGTGGGGACCACCCTAATGATTGAAGATGGAGTCTTAGTGTATTTTGAACAATTGTTGGGACAACAAAAATATTGGGGGTCGGTTATATATTTGACTTCCCTAGGGGCACTCTGGGGCTAATTAGGGTGTTGGGGCTTAATTTAATAAAAAATAACATTTTATATTGGAGCGCCCCCTAAAGAGCGCAGATATGCGACTAGTATGTTTATAAAAAATGTAGGGAGAAAAATATTAGTGGGGCCGGTCTGGTATTTTACCCCTCTAAGAGCGACTCAGGAACAGTTTTAAAGCTTTTCGTGGATTTTGGCTCGTTTTCCCCTACTTTTGTACCCGATGAGGAGCCATTTTCTCCAATACTACCACCCCAAATTTTTTGGCTCATGTATTTTTTCTAAACTTCATAAAATTAGAGGTTATAGCGTATCGAAATCAAAAAGTCGTGCACTATTCCACCCCTATTGTACGTACATGCTTATGTACATAGTACTACACATATATGTATATCGCACACTGAATCATAAACAGTCA
Organism: Gymnocheta viridis; assembly: GCA_956483585.1. Taxonomy (NCBI): domain Eukaryota; kingdom Metazoa; phylum Arthropoda; class Insecta; order Diptera; family Tachinidae; genus Gymnocheta; species Gymnocheta viridis. The sequence continues at coordinate 14,528,044 of OY101443.1, forward strand.
AAACTAAAATTTTTTCAAAATCGGTTTTATTTCACAAATAAATTCACAGAATGATTCTTAAGGACCACATAAGTTATGTTTGCATTCTTTGGAGTTGTGAAAATGCTAAATACATACATATATGGTTACTTAGTACTGCACTGCTTTTAAGGTAGTCAATAGCAAAAACAAATAATCATACACTTTTGAATAAATTTAATTAGACACAAATTAGGAAAATCAAATAAAATAAAAATAAACACACGATTACAAACGATTATAGAAAATAATTTTTTTTTTATATTTTCTTAAAATATTCGTGTTATAATCAATATTGCATCGAGTACCAACAAGAAAGTGTAAATATATTTCAACACTATATTGATTTGCAATCACCTGTTTCCTTAATCTTACTAATTTTTAAAATTTTCCGTTCGCGTACTTTTTTGGACAACAGCTTTTTTAAGAGTACATTTTTCAGTTTACTCAGTAATTACTCATTTAATGCATTTTACTGTAAAAGTATTCGAACGCAGATATTAACTAAAGAGTACTATTTTTAGTTGTGACAGCGCGCTTATAAGTAATTGAGTATTTTTTTTCACCTAAATGGTATTATTTCAAGTTGTGACGCTTTAAATTTCATTTACAGATCTGTGGCACAAAAGATCCATCAGGCGTCGCAGTGCCGGTCTTTGGACCAGATCTTCCCCTCTTCTATCTATTTTCATCAAAATTGGTGGACAATAACAAACTTAAAAGTGGATCACAAAAAAAAACGTGTGGTCTATTTATATATAAAATTTGTACTTGTAGTTTCTGAAATTCTCATTGGTTTCTTAAAAGTTCTTGTATAAGGTAAGAGGGTTGAAAGTTTTTATGGCTTTTCTACTGATGATTTGGCATAAGCACCAATGAAATGCATGTATGTCTATGGACTAGCTAAAAACCCCTAACAAACCAAACTTTTTGAAATAAGATATCGAGGTATAGCTCAAATATTTTTTTTTTAATTTTAAAGTAAAATTTTATTCACAAATCTTATCAGAAAGTTTTTTTTTCTGTGAACTATTAAACATTTGATAAGTTCGGAATTTTTTTTATATCAGTTAACCTTTTACTGGAAGCTCTATTTTTAATTACGTTATATTTAGAAATCAGGGCTCCAAATTGACCCCCTTTGAAAAAATCAAGTAATTTCGGTTCTGAAGGGAATTTTTAAAAGACGTTTTCTTAACTATAATTCTAAGTTTTATTATGTAATTATTATGTAATTCATAAATTTTTTCTTATAAAAATAGCAGTAAATTTTAAGTCATTTTTTAGTCCTCATTTCGGACATAAAAACACACATTTTTTGAAAAGTAAATTAAATATAAAATTTAACTAAATAGGATCTTTTTCTGAAGCATTTTGTAAATTTTTGGGATTTGTTTTTGATCTTTATTTCGATCACATAAATAGCAAAGCCCCCTTTTACGCCCAGATGTTGCAGCAAGACTCGCTTTTAAGCGTTCACTTTGTGGAAGGTCCATTTCTGAACTATTTTCCTGCTATAAAAAGTTTCATATTACATATTATTATTATTATTTGAATCAGCAGAAAAGTTCGGGTTTCCAACTCGACTCTTGCAACAAAATGGTATCAGCAAATTAATACCAACGTTTATATCAATACTTTTTTATTTTTCGCTGTCCATATCGGGCATCACAAAGGGACCTATTTTTCTGGACCCAAGTGGGCCGGTTGCTTGCAACCGGCAGCCTGTGCAACCTAACCTAACATCACAGTTTGGATCGGAAAGGATGCATTGTAAAGATAATGAGTTTTAGAATCACAGGCTTTGACTTCATGCATACTCTTAACAGACATCTGCTTCTAAATGGGCAGAGTATTTCATCGACAGCGAAATATTCTGAGCAAGAGTGTGACTTCTAACAATTTTGTAGAACTTGTCTAGTTTGATTTTGTATCTATTCTAGAAGAGATTGATTTCTTTTCAAATGTGGAAAGTGCGGAGTTGTTCTTTTTTTGCATCATCGTACGTATTTATTTATATTGCATTTAATAAAAATACTTGTTTAACAATGAAAAATATGTAAATATTGCACAAACTTAAAAATACATATGTATCATCATCTGAAATATGCAAAAGGCAGCAACAATAAAAATACTTGAAATTCAATAAATTTGTTACAAATTTGTTCAACCTCTTCTAAGTATGTACATATAATAAAAAATATAGATTCAGTTTTTTAAGCTTTGAACAATCGTTTTTATAATCACAACAGCTTGCGTTTCATTAAATTTATTATCTCCGGGAAATGCAGCAGTGTGCAGAACAAAAGCAACAAAATGGATGGAAACTTAAAAATTTATTTATTTCTTTAAAAATAGATGGGAGAAAAAAATTCCATATTATATTTTGTTTACTATTAAAAACTTCTACAAAAGTTGTGAAAGTGAAATATGAAAAGCAAACTTTTAATTTTTGATGTTCTGGAAAAGTAGAGTATATTTGTATTGAATATTAAAATTTAAATGTAAAAAGAATGCAGAACATAAAAAAAGTTAAGCTGAAGTGATTTCAATTGAATTTCACTTCAAAGTAAAATGTAGAACATACCGGAATATATATGGACAATATTAAATATAGTAAATTATTAGTTAGTAAAAAACACAAATTTTTTTCTTTGTTTTACAAAGTTAAGTGCGAATAACTGAAGCAACATACCTATCAGTATGTACTTTGTATAAGAGCCCTTGTTTGCACATCTACGAGGCATGGACTCAACCACGTTATTAATTGTAGATTGTGCAATCTGTTCGCACTCGGATTTTAACGTTTGAAATAGTTCTGTAGTATTGCTGAGCTGTTTCCTCGCGACGCTTCTTCTTAGTAATCCAAACATGCTTTCAATGGGATTCAAGTCGACAGAAGGGAATTTGAAGTAATTGGAGAAATTTTTTCTCGAGAAAAACTTTTCCTCATGAAACAAAATCCTTGCCAATATTTATAATTGGGTTGTATATTTCTATACTTGAAACGGTCCATTATTCCATCAATTCGATAAAAGGAACCAACTTTGTCTGCAGAGAAACATATCTACAAGATTATAGAAACACCTTCACCCACATACCATCTGTATGGATTAAATTAAACTTGGACTCATCGCTAAAAAGCACAGTCTTTAATTTTTCCTACTGTCCAATTCAGATGTTTTTTGGCAAAATTTAATCTAAAGGATTAAATAAAGCAAACATTTTAAATTAAATTCGGTCAGCCATGGTAGTCAATCAAGCCCTACTTGTGATTTCTAGGTCTCTTGGTTAGCAACGGTTTTTTTCATGGTCTATAACTTTTTAAATTGTTTTCTATTGAACGTCTTCTAACCGAGCTATGAGTATCATGAATATACTTAAGTTTAAGGCGTTCACAATTTCCTTTGAGGTTGCAAAAGGATTTCCTTTAAACATGCGGACAATTTTCCTATCTTCGCGTTGTGTAGTTTTTCGTGGTGGGCTGACGACGCAAATGCTGTACGGTTACATTGTTTGCAGATTTAAATTTCTTTGCCAATCTACTAATAATTGATGACCTATTGATATTGTGTTTTTTTGGCAATTAACATTTGTCTCTCCCCTAAAATTTAATTTTTAAATTTACTTCCCTTTTGCCCTTCTATATCGCTTAATTTGTTGAATTGTTTTATTAACAATAATTTTAAAATTCTTTCTTTGTATTCTAAATTATTGGAAAATTATCCTTATTTTTTGGAAATTACAATAATTTTAGAGAGCTTATGATTGTTGCTTTTGTTATGCACGCTTTCATTGGAAGTCAAAAGAGAATTTTGCTGTTTTTTTGCCTAACACCCAGAGTGTACTTTTAAAATAAGTTCAACTCCATACTTAGATTAATGTGTAACAAATATTAAAATAGTACAGTAGTTTTCTTTAAAATAAGAAAGTACCAGAAATATTGTCAAATAGTTTTTTGGTGTGGTGCGGTTTATTGCTTTTGTTCGGCACAGTGCCGTGTATGAATTACTTGGGCCCTTTTGCATTTCATGTGTATGACGACATGTGTACTATGTATGTATGTATGTAAATTAAAAAAACATATTTGACTAAATAAATTATTTCTCCATATTTTTAACATATTCAGCTAAGTGTATGACGCCATATTTTTCCGTGGCCACATGCAAATTATCACCATTCACAAATTGATCATTTATATGAGGATTGTGTAATTCGGTTATTAAGGTACTGCAAGCTGTAGAAGAATCACCGGAAGATTTTAACATTTTCTAAAGCCAAATAAAAAATATTTAATACAATAATAATAATAATACATAAGTACGTACACGTTTGTAAAACTTACCATCCAAAATTCATTACCCGGTAATGCATTACCATCCCAAGCATAGGATATCACTAAAAGCATATTATCATTTTCTGGCGACTGTAATTTATCAGCGGGATTTCTTTTCGAAATGAAACATTTTATTCCGCCTTGAGGATGTGTTTCGGATTTAAAAGCTTCACCATTCCTTACATCACCACATGCTGTCAAGGAGAACCAAGAAAAATGTAAAACTCCTATGTTTTGTAATTTGGATATTAAATATTTAACCCTTTCGGCAAAAGTCTCTAAAAATATTTGCTCCTGTTGCTCGGCTGCCTTCCATACGCCCAGACCTATGCCCACCACATGTACATAGGCTGGTTTGCCCTCTATTTTGGCTCTAGCATCCGCTTCCAGTAGTAAAGTATCGAATGATATGGCATAACGTTTTTTCATTATTAGATTATCAAAAATATAATTATTATTTTTCGAGCTGCCGAAACGTTTGTTATCCTTATGTATTTGTGTAAATAAAAAGTCCTCTTCTTCATAAAATTCTTTCCAAATGCGACGATAATCTTTTGTTTTACTATCTGTGGTATCTTCTTGTATGGGAAAACCATAACCATTCTCTTTAGTATTTTGTGTTTTAGTTAGAATTATGTCCTGGAATTCCATAACATATAGGCGGGTTAAACGGGCGCCTATTATACCAACCACAACACCTTGTTTTTCTATAAGAGATTTGTTTCTTTCTACAACGCCACAATTCTGCCGATTGCCATCATTTATTAGTTCAGAATGAGAAGAAACACTTAAAAGGGATGAGAGCTAAAAGCCGGAAATCAAGTATAATTTTTCTTTTCCGCTATTAATAAATATTGCTTTACTTACTTTTATTTCATCATAACTTAAGACGTTTTTTAATATTAAAGGAGGCTGCTCATTGGTGGTACCCACATCCATGAAACCACTGCAGCCACGTTCACGAGAAATTAATAAAAATTTATCATTTTTACCAAAGAAACTGGCACAACGATGACTTAAAAGACGTTGTACAAACGTTGTGAGATTTAGGTTTTCATAAATTTCTTTTTCTTTGGCGTTGCCTGGAATAAGTTCAAAGGTAAACAACTTCAAGGAGTTTTAAATATCTTGCAAGATTTAAAGCTATCAGAAATGATAAGATTTGAAAAACTTAAGAATATACAAAAGGAACGCCGCCCGCTAAAGGATTTTGAAAAATTGAACTGTACAGCGACCTCGCGGTAATGAGAACAAATATAAAAAAGACTATAGGAAGACACCCGGTTAGAACTTGGAGGAGAGATAGGAATCGCTCACGTGATTATTGTGAATCATTCGTGATCACGCATGAGCGTGAGTTTTCGTGATTATGACCAACTTCTTTTCAGTCTCGTGAGCGTGAATGGACGTAATCCGAAAATAGAAGGTGGTTCGTGCGTGTGCATGAGTAATTTTTTATTATCGTGAGCGTGAGTGAAAAGTTACTCACGATCACATAAAAAGGAGTGCCAAGAGCTTTATAAATTCAAAAGTGATAAGTGTTTTATGTCGCGTGTTCTACATTTGATACATAAAAAATGTTTAAAGTAAAAGAAGTCAAAAAGAAGCAAATATCTTTAGAAAATAAGTTTAAAATTGTAGAAGACAGTGAAAGTGGAAAATCTCTATATGAAATTTGCGGCAAGTATGGGTTATCTAAGTCAACCATTTTTACTATAAGAAAGCAGAAGGAAAAAACTTTGGTCCAGTAGTACGAATTTTCCTATATTACGAAAAGGCCTGACGTACTACTGAACGGCGACTGTACTTCGATTTGTATGTACGCAAACTTTTCCTCTCTTACCCTTAAATATGAAAAACTGTGTACTCTGATAACACATCTGACAATTTTAGTGCGCACTATTTGACACCCTTGTCAGATAAAGTTGTTACCTTCTTTTGACAATGAAATTGTAAGATTTTCTGAAAAATGTCTTGGAACCGTGTGAACTGAGAGTCTTCTTTGTGATCTTAAGTTCTCATTCTGATATCAAAGCTATTAGCCGATCATACTTGGTATGTGAGAATGGTATGCCATCATACCATTATGGTCGTGTAATAGCAATTGGGACATAGTACAAATTTCATTTTAAGTTTTGCAAGCAAATGATTTGATTTGATTTATTGAGTAGATTTTCTAACACAACAAGAAATACATATCTTATAATTAAAGTATTAGAATCAGATTAGTTATATTAACGAAAAAAATGATGATTCTATAATATAATATAAATAACAAATATAATATAATAAAACAAAATATAAAAAGTGAAGAGTGGAAAATTATGATTAAAAGAATCATAATTGAGTTTACTAAGAAAATATATAAATATAGAAGAAGAAGATAGTATTAAAAACAAAAAAAAATATAAAAATTATTTTATTTATCTCATATGCAAGAAAAAAATAAATAAAATTATATTATTATTATATTAAAAGAAAAAAAATCGTGTTTTATGTGAAATAGTCGTAAATTAACTTCCTAAATCTTGTTGCGCTGTCGGTGTTCTGAATATAATTCGGAAGTTGATTCCAGAGACGTATGGTTGATATTAGAAAATGACATTCTGAGGCATGAGTATGATATCGTAATTGATTAATATATCTACTTCTTCGCGATCTTGCGAATCTAATACGATCATATAAGTACTTAGGTTCTGCTGTTACAATAATTTTATGAAGGAAAATTAAGCTTCGCGCTTTCAAAAGGTTACAGAAAGATATGCTCATAAAGCGACGGGAATATGCACTTACTCTATCAAATCTTTTGAGACTGAAAACGTAACGAATTATGTTGTTATAAGCGACATTAAGTTTTCTCATATCCTGGTAGCTACATATGGTTTAGCTAATAAAACTCTTATATTTAATGGGGTAAAATACTGAGTTGTCCATAAGCTCCGTAACATGCCATATACTTTACCACATGCCTGGTTCACATGATCAGTCCAGGTTAAAGATCTATTGAAGGTCACACCTAAATTTTTGGCAGTGTCTACAAATTCAATTTTTGAGTTACCAATGAAAATATCCATGCAAATATCAATTCTCATATTCCTTTTGCATATTAATAAGCATTTAGATTTATTTGGATTGATTTTTAAGCCATTAACAGATGCCCATGTAAAAATCTTATTCAAGTCAGAGTTCAACTCTCTTACTCTCAGTCCAATTAAATCCCTTGTACCACTAAGATACAACTGAACATCATCAGCATACATTTGTATCTTAGAGTAATTAAGCCATCGTAATGATGGGTTGGTTAGAACGTGGATTTTTAAAAGGTTTTATTAAGGAATACGTAACTCTGCCAGCATAATGGAATATAAAGTGATATATGTATACCATAACAGACATTTAAAGCAAAGAGGTTCTGAAAAACTAATGTTTTTCTTTTCTTTGCGTTGTCTTGCGTTCACTTTACAGTGTTTCTTTTGTAATGATGGACAGCATACCTGGTATTATAGTCTAATAGCAAAGTACTCTCTCTCTCTCAACATACCGAGTGTGATCGTTTAATAGCCGCTTTACATAACACAGTACAACACATGATTTTGGGAATCAATACGAACTTCTGCATAATTCGTTTTGTCAAGTTTGCTGCATTAATAATTTAATGATGATGATGCAGATTAAGAACATGAATATGAGAACAACCTACGGAGAAAACAAAACGAACTGTTTGGATCAAGTTCAAATCTGGCTACTCATTTCTTTTTTAACCAAGACGTTTATTTTTTTTTTTTTGATAAATTAAAATAATTATTATAAATTATCATTGGAAAAATTTTTTCATTAGGCTAGCAGAACGGATCAGAACTTTTAAATTATTAAAGTTTTTTTTTTCGTATTTCATGAGCGCGAGTTTTCGTGATTGTGAGTAACTTTTTGAGCCAAAAATATATATATATAGCATAAGCGTGAGTAAAAAGTAACTCACGACGCCATTTCTACTTTCTATAGCGAGTAACTTGGTATAATTTATTTATGTGAACAAAATATAATTTTACTTGCTAGAAGCTTAAATTTCTAACCCAGTAAACATAGTAACGACGAAAATCGAGGCTTTAGTGTAGTCCGGTTGCGGATACATGTTTATATTTCTACGTTAATTTGTTAAATAAGCATGATACAAATTGAAATTTTTCGGTTTTATTATGTGCAACCCGTTTTAACTCTCTTAAGAAGATATTAAAATTTTTTTTCAAATAAATTTTCCGTCATGCTCTTTTTAATAACTCCCGCAATACTTTTTATATATTGTGAAATAGTTTATTACAGCCAAAACATGCAAACATACGTTTGTGCTTACATACATACACAATACATGCAATGTATTTCCATACATATGTTTGTATGTGCATACCTACATACATACTTACATACATAGATATTGAATTTCAAAGATACGTACCGTATTTGCATTTATGTTCCAAGAAATCCAAATATAATTGCAAGACTCGCTCGTGAATGACCGGATAAGCTGAGGCGATTTGTTTTTGTATGTGAGGATAACGATCTTTCGGTTGGCTTAGGACCCGGCAAGTGTTTGTGCCAAACTAATGAAAAATTTAAGACCAAACCAATGATTTAATAAAAATACCTATTTATGTATGTACATACATATATACAGAGATACATACATACATACATAATTACTGCATATTTAAATTATTGTTTTTTTCTGTCTTACCTCTAAAGGAAAGTTTGATGACTTTCTTTTAAATTCATTTATATTAACTTCTTGACCTTCTGGCTTTTTAACTGACTCGCATTGCTTCAATAATTTGTGGCCAAACTCTGTTAATTTTAATTGCGAACCGGCTTTAGGCCAAATTTGTTCAAACTCTTTACCAAACCTGGACATTTTGTATTTTTTATTTTAAATGTAAATTTTCTCTTTAATAATGAAATTCTAGATATGCGTGTTTCTGCTTAACAGAACTTTGTTTTGTGGTCAAACGTTATCTTTGTATTATTTGTTTACGTATCTCAAAAATTATTTATAGCAAAAATCGAATAAAAAATTGTTATTATGTGACAGCTGTTCAAAAAGCTTTTCCAAGGTGAATTTGCTATGAGCTTTTTCTGGTAAACGTAAACAGAATGGTGAATAATTCTTAAATTTCAAGCACTGTTGCCGTTTTCATTATTTTAAGCCAATATTAATTATGTATGTGGAGATGTGATTTTGTTCTGTTTTGGGTATTTATTTTTTTTATTATATCTGCTTAAATTTAGTTTAGCTCCCATTGAAAAATAAAAATAGAATAGCTGATATAAAACTTAAAAAAGAAAAAACTAGATATACCAAGAAATTTTATTTTTTGAGGGTTTTAAAAATATAGTTAAAGGTCTACCGATGATTTGGCATAAGCACCAATGAAATGCATATACTTACATACATACATGCATATGTATATAGACTAGCTAAAAAACTTTCAACAAACAAAACTTTTTTAAATTAAATTATGAGAATTCTTGAATAATAAAATTACTTAATAAGAAATTTGTCAAAGGCTTGTTTTTACAACAACAAAAACAAAGGGCATTTTGTTCGCCAGTCTCACCAGTTTAGTCTTGGGAGGGCGCAAACATTTTCTTTTAACCATGTCAACCTCAAAAAAAGGGTTTCGCACTGACTGTTTTTATTGGTACTCCCTCTAATATCTTCATGTTTGTTTTCTACGTGTAGAAATGACTACTAGTTTTAATAAAATGAATAAAAACGCAATTAAGAATTTTATCACTGTAATAAAAAGCTTTCCTAAGTGGATTTCTTAATAAAAAAGGCTTTGAATTTCTCTATCTGATGAAATTAATGTGCTGTTTATAGAATCCAAGCAATCGTATTGAGTGAACAATTTGTATGAAAACCACTCAAGTATTTGGGTGGTTTCCATACATATTTTCTACTCAAGTCGATTGCTTGGATTCTATGAACAGCATATAAGTTCGGCTTAAAATCTTGTTTTGTTTTAATTTTGGCAATTTACATAGACTTATGTACATATATTTCCGAAAAACAAATATTAGTAATAATATTTACATATGTATGTATGTATGTTAGGGTGATTCACCAGTAAATTTGAATTTCTAGTGTAAATCGGTAATTATATGAAGTAGGAAAATATACATACATATGGGTACGTTTTATAGAAAACTTACGTAGTTTTCTTTCCTAGAAAAACATTTACAATTTTTTTGCCATTTTCAATGAAAGTTTGCGATATAATTATTTTTTGAAATAGTGAACTTATTAGAAATTATGTATATCACACATTACGAATCAAAATTTGTATTTTAATAGAAATTTTTTATTCAATTTATTTTTTTAATGAAATGTAAAAAAATTTCACATATTTTTTTTTCTCTAGAAAAGAAAACGACATTTGTGTTTTTTAAAAAGGGCAATTTAAATTTTTCTTACAAATAAGCTTTGTTCGATTACCCGCTATATTTTACTACTTATACCAGTTTTTAGTCTGTTTGCTACAAAATCGTTCGATTACACTTCTAAACAGTAAATTTTGTAATTAATTTAAGAGAATAATAAATAATTTGTATTTTACTACAATCTTACTACACTTTGATTTGAAAAAACTGGAAGAATAAAAGCATGTTGTAAAGGGTACAATATGCAAAAATATGCACTAACAAAATTCATAAAAATGTTATCTATCTATACAGGAAGAAACATACAATTGTACATTTCTGGTTTCTCAGATTATAATTGATGGCGGGTAATTTCTAAAGATGTTTGCCGCGACATTAAAGTGCTGCCTTGGACTTTATATGCGATTCAATGCACATAAAAATTCCAGTTAGATTTTTCGACCAAAATAAAAAAAGCATTTTCTTAACTTAAGAAATTGTCGGCTATAGCCCACTACTCAAAGCCGTCGCCAATAATTTTACAAATAATTGGATCTCTGTCTATAAGTATGCCAAGCTGTCAATAAAACAAAAAATCTTTTTTAACCGACTTCAAAAAAAGGCGAACGTTATCAATTCAATTGTTTTTTTATTTAAAAGTGTATACTTCCAATTTAGTCGTGTTATTTAATTATTTTTTATTTTGGATTTAATGTCCTCCGTCTCCCTGTTTTAGAGTCGGTTTATTCTTGCAAACATTATTTAATATATGTATCTTTTTTATTATTTATTCAGCTTTCTTTCTTTTTACAATAAATTTTTTTATTATAAACTTTTTTTCATTGAATAATAAATACCTTTTTGTTCAGCTTAAACAACTAAATTATGATGATTTGTTCTTTTTTTCTTTTAATTTTTTTTTTTGTAAAGTTTGTTAACATTTATAGTTTTTCTTTGGTTAATAAAAAGTAATTGGAAATTATTTATAGTAATTGTCAATGAAATAAAATTATGTGAGTCTAAGAAAATCTCTAGACAATTTTAAATTCATCAATTAGGAAATGCATCATAAAAACAAAGACAAACAAGCAGATACACACTTCAAACTTATAACACCCCTTTTTTGGTCCGGCGTTAAAGAAGTGGTCAGTGTAATGTGTCAAGACCGTTAACAACCCATTCGCAATGATCGAATTAGTAAACCTTTCGTAGTTGTTCAGTTAGTAAATACGCAAAAGCAGTTTCTACAAATTTTTAGCTATTTTAGAGTTATTTTTTTTTAATATCTTTAGCTATTTCTTAAGGGTTTCTTTAACTAAATAAGTAACAAATGTTTTATATTATTTTTGAATGTTTTTAATTTATAAAAAACTTTTGTTTGTTGAGGGTTTTTTAGCTAGTCTATATACATGCATTTCATTGGTGCTAATGGCAAATCATCAGTAGACCTTAAACCATATTTGATAATTTGGCATTAGCACCAATGTATATAGACTAGCTAAAAAACCCTCAACAAACAAAAGTTTTTGAAAATCTTCGAAAGAAGATGTCGAGGCAATCTCGATTAATAAATTTAAAAAAAGTTTTTAATTTATTGTTGAAATTATAGCTTCACCAAAATAAAGTGTAGGTACACAACCAACTTTGTGATTGTTACGAGTTCCGACTATTCAAATAAAGTACTTCTCTAAAATATAGTGGACTTAGAAATTTTTTCCTTTCTTATTATTGGAAAAGTTTAAACCCAACTAAATTTTTTTTCTATTTCATCAATTTTATCAATTATTATTAAATTGTGGAAAAAAATCAACGTAAAATAAGAAAATGAGAAAAAATAACTTTTTACATCAAATATTTTTCAAATTTATGTGGAATAATTATAGCGCACTCTCTTTAAGCACCTTGCTTTCTCATCCGACGAGGACTTTTGTTAGAAAATTGAAACGGCTTTGTGTTTTTTTAATTGATTTCGTATTGGCTTTGTGCTGCTAATGTGGGGGTTTGTAGCCGATTGAAACTTTACGCCAACAAAAAACCTCGCTGCCTCTACAAGCTGCCGTGTTATGCCAGCACAATTCTTGTCGTGTGTGAAAGCCCATTAAAATCGAGGATTTTTTTTAACATTTCGTTATTGTGATTGACCTTTTTTGCTTATTGTGTTCAAAATTATATATGTACATATATTTTTTAACAGTTCTATAATAAATTGAATTATTTAGAATATTTCTTTAAATAATAAGAAAATAAAAAGTTTTTTGTTTTTGGAACAGGTTTGGTCGCCCGTCTACACGAAGCAATTTTTTTGTTCGAAATTTTACAAAATTTTTTATTCTGTTCACACTGAAAACTTTTGTCGCTGCAATTATGGAGTTTGTGGGAGAGAGATGAAATGCAAATATATAATATTGCATTGAATTAGTGTTTATTTTTTATATGGAGTTTGACATATCTGAACAAAAAAAATTGCTTACGATTTAAGACTAAAGAACCAATTTAAAATTTTTATATATTTTCATAAGTTCATACGCAGCGCAGTTATTTTGTATGTTTAATTTTATTAATCAAAACTTTTAGTTTTTATAAAAAAATTTAAACAATTTTAAATGATTTTGAAGAAGTAAAAATATAAAATGTAATCAGGTGTTTTAGTTCTAAATATGTACGTTTGGTTTTCTTTATGGACATTTTAATTTACTTGTTCAATATATAGTTCATACATATATATTTTTTCTTCGACTAGTTTTACACGATGGCTTTTTCATGAAAAATGCAACGGTCCTAATCTTTTTAAATGAAATTATGTTTAGATATGCAATTTCAGAGTATGTTTTATATTTTTTTATTCACGTGCTTGTTCCCACTTCCTATCAGAAAATGAAAAAGTTGTATGAATCAAATTTCATGAAAAAAGATACCGTATAAATATAGTCTATCACATACAAAAGTTAATTCAAATTAATTATTATTTTATAGCTTTTTAATATGTATTTAAAGTTTAATATTTGTTTTGTTTATTTGTTAATGAAGCTTGAAGCAATATAAAATATATATATTTTTTATTCATTGAACTTGATTAGTTTTGCAAGAAAAAGCGTGTAAAATATACAAAAAAGAAATTAAGAGTTTTTGTTTAAAATTTATTTCTTGAAAATGTATTATTTTTTGTATAAATAAATGCTTTTTCTGTTAGAAAAAAATACAGAAGAAATTTATTTAAATATATACATATTTCCCAGTAAAAACTTTTATCGCTCGGACTACAAATAACGATTTTAAAATGCCAATACTTTCAAGTCATTGAATAAACAATAGAAATTAAATGTATGCTGTCAGTATTGAACTCGTGCTTTTGAAGGAATTGTTTCAAGTGGTTTTTGCTCCCTGGTCTATTGTACAACTATTTTCTACGCATTAAAAATATTGTTTTCGTAAACACAAGCACAGAAAATAGGCATTTGACAGGTGTTTAACAGCTTAACATCTTCATGATAAGCGCCCGCTCTACGGCTGTGTCACTCACCGAATAAGTTACCTGTTTATTTACTAATAACTAGTTATGTAACTACTGTAAAGTAATGAAGACGGTATGTAATATGTGTGGAAAAGAAGAGAAAAGAATAGAAGTCATCACCAAGTTTTTACTGGGTATGTATACATTTTTTTCATTGTAATGTTTTGTTAAATTAATATTTATAATGAAGTTCATACTCAGGAAATTATTGTTAGTTACATCCATGCTACAATAAACAAAATACACCCGTTAAAGCAGCCGATTGCTTGATATTTTTCTTGAATGTCAAACTCAATCAGAAAAAACACATACACAAAAATATTTTTCATGTATGAAATTTGTTTAACAGTCAGAAAATATAAATGTTTTTGTTGTATTAACGGATTTGCCTTGTTTATTATACCATGCTTTCGCAAAAGAAAATATTTAAATGAGCAATCTCAGAACTATGGAAATAATGTAAAAATTATATTTTTGATTCCCATTATGCCGAGGATTTACTCTTGTATCACAATTGTTTCACAAACAGAGCTCATGAGCATTTGTGACTTAGGGCCTTTTCAGACAGATAGGCGGTCAGACGCCGCCAAAACCGTCACATCGATGAGCAATAATTAGCAAACATTTTGTAAATAAAAATATACAAGTGTATACGTAGTATTGTAGTGTTGCCGGACGTTACATTTATGAAAGCAGTTGCCTTTCCCAGGAGATCTTTTGCCTGCATTTATAGAAGTTATTCCATATATTAATTAAAATTACCCTTCACTAAATCAATTCATTGTTAAGAAGTCTATAAACAAATGTAATCTACTTAGATTTATTTGAATTTCAGATTTTTAATTATTTTTAATCAATAATTTCGTGAATATAAACTTCAGGATAGATAGTAGTTATTATTGCTATTTTATTATTAAGGCTTTTCACAGAGGTAATTGTGCGAATTCGGCGTCCATTATGTGGTATATCATGAGGATACTTTCTAAATATGCTGCGTATTCGCTTAAAAGTTGAATTACTAAAATGATAATCCGGCAGCACATCTTCAATTGCTTATATACTCTAAAAAGTCTAGCAGCATAATTCGCTAATGAAAAGTTCTATACTCGTTTGGCAAGAAGCGGTCATAAGAAGATAACGGTTTAAAATAAATTCCAAGTATAAAAAATATAAATTAAAGAAAAATTATTAAATTGATCTATAATGTTTCGTGTTTACGAATAATAATGTGTTATATGTGTTTCATATGGTAGCCTTGATGTTCCTGAATATTTTAATCAAGTGAATCAATGGTGTTGCAGAAAACTCGGCCAACAAAATTTTTCCGGACAAAAATTTTCTCCGCAACAAATTAGTGAATCCACTTTAACTTCAACACTTAAATTCCAAAAGGCGGTAACTACAATATAAAAAATAAGTCCGTAATAGCACAATTAAAGTCAGGACCTTGGCGGCTGGACTGACCAGTAGACATTATGGAATGGTGCTGAAAGGTATGATAAATAAGTATAATTGAAGTAGCTTAAGCTGGCTAGACACAGTGATTGATAGTATGAACAGTACTAGTGGACTGAGCGAGAGGGGCCGAAAAGTGACCCAGAGCAGGCAGTTTAAAAAATATGTAAGATTTAAATCTTTTGTCGCTGCTTTTAAGTATATTGAGACAAATAGACACAAGGTTAATCCTGCCACTGGTTTAAACGAAATCATACATTTTATTGCATAAATAACTTGGGCTTAAGTCCAGTTTAGTGACACAGTTCCAAAAAAATAAAAATTGCAAGGGGTGGGGGGGGCAGAAAATGGAAAAATAGGAAGAAAATATTAAATAAAAAATTGGGAAACGCATAATTTTCGAGATATGAGCCTCTGAAGTTTCCTTTTACATATAAAGCTTTGAATATTTCTATTAAACAAAAGCATTTATTCGCTGTCCTAATTTTCATCGAGCGGGCTGTCTTCTGCTATTTATGCATGACGGTCGGCAATGTAAAAAGACCTTTGTAGTACATTAATCCCGGCCAAAGGCCGGCTACGCAAAAAGCTTTAGTTAGCGAAGATGGTGTTTGTCATACATAGAGGAGAAAATCTTTAAGCCCGGTCGAAGGTCGGTTATGCAAAAAGGCTTTAGTTAGCGAAGCCGGTGTTTGTCATACTTGGAGGAATGTGAGTCTTTTGTCTTTGCAGACGATATACAATAACTATTTAACGGTCATCGTCAGCTCTTGGATGTATTCGAATTTGACAACAATACTTTATTGTATAATGTGTCACTTTGGATGAGAAATTGTAGTTTCGTATTAACTCTTCAAAGACTAAGGCATTAATTTTTAAACCGCCAAGCACTAAGATTGACCTATTTATAAGCATCGATGGCCAGGCTATTGCCTTTGTAGATCGTATGAAATGTCTTGGTGTGTTATTAGACAATAATCTCAGATTTGAGCACCATATTAGTGGATTAATTTCTAAAATCAATTTTACCCTAAAGTCACTATATGCATTGAATTTATATTTACCCCTTCATGTCAGAAAGATCGTAGCTCACTCCTTATTGATGTCTAATTTATTGTATTGTATATATTTTGGTCTTTTCGGGTTGTAGTGCTGAAGACTTAAATATGTGTATCTTACTTTGTAACAGAATAATTCGTTTTGTTTACAATTTAAAAGTTCATGATCATGTTTTTTTGGGCTGTGGCTTTAAAAGCTTCGTAAATATTAGATCACTTCTATTCTTTTATAAAGTTATGGTATCAGATTGCACTGCGTAAGTTCGGAATGCCAAGTGTTGGAATTCTTTACCACGCTCATTAAGAGTATTTAGCTTTAATCGTAATTCATTCAAGATCAAGCTTGTTGAATATTTTTCCTTGCACTTGAACTGATCTAATGCAAGATCAAACAGGTTAATGTACGCGCAAAATAGAAACTGTATATTTATGTTATTATTTTTTGTTTTTTTACCTTTTACTATTTTTAATTTTCTATGTATTATGGTTATTATTTTATAAGTTGTTGCCTATATATGAATTTAACATTGTAGTCCACCAGCTATATAAAGCCATAAGGGCTCGTTTGGTTACTTTAATAAATAAATAAGTAAAAAAAATCCTTAAGCCCGGTCGAAGGCCGTCTATTCAAAAAAGCTTTAGATAGCGAAGCCGGAGTTTGTCATACATAGAGGAGAAATCAATCCTGTCATTCAAATAAACTACTTACATACCTAGTGCACATAAAATTTGGTATAAACTGCATTGAGAGCTAAAAAGTTAAACATTTTTTAATAAAATTTGAATATTCTAAAAGATGTATTCAAAGGGCTTTAAAATGATACTAATATTCACCAGATAAGCTTAGAAATGTAGTGGAAATCACATATGTATGTACATATATATGGAAATTTCAGAGGCCCGTAACTCGAAAACTTATTTTTCAATTTTTACCCTCCTGTGCAATTTTTATTTTTGGATCTGTACTTGGTCCATAATTTGCGCAGCTCACTTTTGCAGCACAAATTCAATTGTTGACATTTTTAGCATGTGGTGCGTGCAATGTTGCCAGAATGAAATCTGTGCAGTGCGGGCGTGCAATTTCAAATTTTTTTTAAATAAAAAAGTGAGCATAATTTTCTATTTGAAGTTTATTCTTTTTTAATTACCCCTGCATTTTAAATCCTTATTATTTATAGGTGGTTAAACGGAAACTCTTTAAATTTTATTTCGTATCTATTTTTTATTAGTTTTGGTTTCTTGAGGAAGTAGGTTTATTTAAATACTGTTTATATATTTCACTGTTCTCAAAACATATTTTTTTGTTTTAAATATTTAATGAGAACTATTAAACTGTTTTTTAGTTAACATAAATTTGACTAGATTTCATTTTTAGTTTGTTATTTTTTTAGTTTTTTTTTTAATTTCATTTTTGTATAATCGGTGTATATTAATTTTTTTTTGGTTTTTTATGTATTTTCTTAATTTCTTTTCTCTAAATATATGATTCTTTTTCAGTTTTAACTTAAGTTTATAATACATATTCTTAGTTTAGGTATTTTTGACTTCAGAAATATTAAAGTTTTTTTCTTAGATATAAATTAATTAACAAATTAATCATTTTCTTATGAATTCCTTAAATATTAAATATTTCGATTGCATTTTTCTCAAGCCATTTATAATAATTTTAATTTTCTGGTAATTTTTTTTTATTTTTTGGCTTTTTTTAGAAAAAAATATTTTATAACTCCCAGTTTAGGTTTTCATCTTTCTTTTTGTTATAGTTAAAATTATTGTTATTTATTCAGGAATTTGTATTATGATCCTGTAATTTTGAATTCTAGGCAAAGAACTCGGATTTTCCTTGTATTTTATAGGCCTCTTCTTCGACTTTGTACATGTCTAGAAGCTGGAAATAAAAATAAAAAATAAATTTATATTATTTAATTATTATGTTTAGTATTACTAAATAAAATAATGAAAGAGTTACTTCCTGCAACTAATTAAAAATTTTACAAATAAGCTATTTAAAGAAAAATAATGAAATAAATGGGTTTTTATTTTGTTTATTTGCAGTTTTGCTTGACAACTTGGTGCCTTCAATAAATAGGTTTTATTATATAGTATATCGATTGCTCTCAAGCCGTATTGTGGGCGCATAGTCCCAACTCAACAAATAATAAACAAAGAGAATTTTAGCTTAAAAACGGTGAGTTTTTAATTTTAATTCATTTAATATTTTAGACATTAAAAATATGTAGTAGAAGTACAATTATCTCAAGAGTAGATTGTTTTAAACAAATTTGTTTGAGCTTGGATTTGATTTGAAATATAATTTTTTTCTTAAGAATTCCTATGCGATTCGTGACATGCTTTTAATACTATCTTTTGGAAAAAATTTCGTGAGCGCAAGCAATATAGTAGAATCAATTGATTCCATTCCGTTTTGACAAATACCACACGACATGTCAGAGTCGTCGACCAATCAATGGCTGGATTCAGGTTCTTGGATCAAGCAAACTTTACTAAACACAATCTATCGCATTGATTTATATAATTAGATCACCCAGATAAATTTTCAATAATTGCGATGTGTCCAGTTTAACTGTGCCCAGAAATTTAAAAGTAGGTCACACGCAGCTACTGCAGAATGCATTATAGAGGTCCTAGCCTTCTAGCATGTCGACAGATATTACCCGGTGTCCCCTCAACACTGCGATGAGCCTTGACATGACTTTACGGTCCTTTTTTAATTAGTGGTGCTGAGCGCTTGTCGTGATAAAAAACACCACGATTTAGCAATTATTCAGTTTACATGACTAATCTTCCACTCTGAGTATTTGTTTGAACGACATTGCAAACGTTACTGCAGGTACTGCAGGCTCACATGGCAGAAACCGCCCTGGACAGTTCATGCGCCTGTTAATTTCCAATACAGCTGTCATGCGTAGTAAGCCAGATAAGAGTATCCTCAGTCTAAAGCTAAGATCCCACTATCGCCTATCGAAAAAAATTAAGATGTTTTCACTCTTTCGTATTTAGCCAGACATTCCCGTGATTATATTTTTCGATTGTATTTGTAAATTAATGCATCAAATAATTGTTTCTCAATATTTTATTACAACTTTTTGCCTTGTGTTTTAATCATGCAAGATTTCGTTGTTATGATGTCGTTAAAATAACTGCATTAACTGCATTTACAAGTTCTACACGGTTACTTTATTACAAATAATGAAAGTAGTTTCATTTATAGATCTTGACGTTTACCATGATCTCTAATTTTGGAGGCAATCACTCCTATCGTGAACAAGATGTGAAATTTTCATTCTCTTTGAAAAGAAATTTGGTATCGAGAAGGTCACGTGAAATTTTCTTCCCGCAAATTAAACAAATTTAATTTTAATAATACAAATTTTTGTGTTTAAATACTGCGAAGTTCGTTGAATTCCTCAATTATTAATTCACCTTTTTTATTTTGATAATGCAATGACTTCCACATATAAGGAAGTTTCAAAGATTTGTTGATAATTATATAATAGAATTTTTTGGCGTTTTGACAAAAATAAAAACAACATCACGAACTTCTGCAGATGTGAAAGTTCACTAAATTTGTGCCAACCATAGACATTGCGATCGTTGTTAAAACTTAAAATTGCTAATCAAATTGGGTGTTTTGCTCACAAGCTATAAAATTTTTTTGTACAATCTCATTCACAACTTTGCAAAAAAATCAGGAATAAGGTTGTGCGACATGGCCATTAATATTGCGATTGAGTTGTACAATATGAAAAAATTCCAAACTTTTTAATCTTTCGTACAACCAATAGACACAACTTCATTCAGCAGCCCACAAACGTTGCAGTTCTAGCCCACAACTTTCTCAAGTTGTACCAACGGTTGCAACGTTTATAGCTTGCATTACATTATGACAAATCATTGTACGCAAACTTCTAAGTAGATAAATAATTGCAAAGATTTGCTCATTGCTAATTTCCTTTGTTACTTTTACACTTATCGAAACCGTTATAATACAATGTAAAAAATAATATGAACGTTACCACATTAGTAGCCATTAAAAATTAGTTTTTAAGGGTTAGGCGATTGAAATGTGACCAATTTCAGGTTGGCAATATTTAACGAACCGATAATCCCAGCTGTGTCAAATCCATACCACAATATATAGAACAAAAGTTATTCGAAATAAATTTCAAACGTAATAGTGTGATTGCGTTATATTTCACGGGAAAATCACAATCAGTTATTGTTCGTGAGATGAGCCATCTCAAAGTGAATAAAATAATAGTGTATCGCACCATTAATTGTTATAATGACACAGGCAGCATTGCCAACCGCGATGGGTGGTGTACGAAAAAAAGCAACATCACATGAAATGGTTCGTAGTGGCCAATTAATGGCCAAAGAACTTAAAATATCCCCGCAAAGCAGGCGACGCATATTCTAAAATGTGCACAAGGTAAAGCCTTACAAGTTCCAAAAGGCACAAGATCTTACACCAAAGCAAAAAAAAAAAAATTAGACACGAAAGAGCAAATGAGTTTTAACGCTTGCCCGAACGGGGAAAATTTTCAAACATCGTCTTCTCAGATGAAAAAATTTTCCTATTGATAAATTCTCAAAATGATATTGCTTACTTAACTCAACGCACCCACGAAAATTTTAGCCATAGTCAAGGCAAAATATGGCCACAGTGAGCTAAAGTGAATTTACTCTGGAATTCTTATTATTTCCACACATTTTATAATATGAATCAATAAAAAATAATTTCACACAAAAAAGAAAAGAATATTTGTGTTCTAATCGGTAACACTTCAATCGGCTAGCCCTGTAGAAGGTGATTGATTTATTGCTGTAGATATTTTAATCATAATTATGGTTTCGAATGAATAGTATATTACATAACTAAAGATTAATAATAATGAACTAAAATAAGGAATAAAATTTCTTAAATGGTTGAAAATGTGTAGTGGTGCAAGTAGGTGTGTGTTTGTACTATTACTAGTATATGGTTGAAACTAAATACTAGATCTTTGTCTCATAAACGTTCAGTACCTTTTGTACATCCGTACTAAATTCCTCGACTTGTTTGGTATGCGCCATTTTTAATTTTTCCATAGCACGACCCTGCTTCACGCCAATTTGCTGTAGAACGATAAATCAAAAATTTATTCATTAAAAAAAAATAATCAATGCGTTTTTTTGTTAATAACTAAACTCTGTTACCTTCTTTTCTTCCATAAAACGTTTAATATTATTTTGTCTTTTTTCTCTGAGACGTCGATCTTTTTCGTTTTTAGTTTTTAAAGTTTTATCATTTTGTACCTCTTTGGCGGTATCGGCTGAAGTCTTCGCCTGTTTGGTATTCAAATCTTTGATGTCTCTGTGCACAAGAACATTAATTTATAATAATGTATTTTATTTTATTTGTTAGATTTTCAAACTCACCTTGCATGCCTTTCTTCCAATTGCTTGATTTGTGTTGCCTGCACGGTTAACATTAGAGCCTTCATGGCCTCTTGCGAGTCTTGTACGTGCTGGCGCAATAGATCCCATTCTTCTTTCTTATGTTTGGCAATCATTTCAGTCCATTGTTTGGTTTGATCTGCTATTGCAGTTTTAATTGCGGAATCATTTCGAATTTCGTCTTTGCTGTAAAAGTGTAATACAAAAGTATAAATAAGGTGTTGCGTAGATAACATTTAGTGTGCGAACGCAGCGCCAGAATTTTTATACAAACGAATATTATATTTGATTGAAAAACGATGTTGGTCTTGCATTTTATAAAAATAGGTCTATAATCTTGATTTTGTCGCCATTATATTAAGACATGCGATTTTTTGTATTTTGTGTGGTTTTTTTAACCCTTTTTGTTCATGGAAAATAATTTACATGAAAAGAACTGTTCGGCCTTTTATTCACTATAAGAGTGAAAACGTTATTGGCTGCCAATAAATAACGCTAAGATGCGCGGTGGTCAACGAAAAGCCCGTCAGGTACAAGCGGGATAAGCACAGATTGTACGCATCATTTGTCGGAGAAGCAGAAGTAGCAGCAACAATAGAAAAGAACTCCTTTTATTACTGCTGATAAAATAAGTAGTGTGATTCCGATTAAGGATCGAAAATATCACATTGCAAGGTTGTTCAAGCATGTCTTTGAAATTTCTCGGCCCCCTGCAATTGTGACGAACAACACCATCCCAAAATAGCATTACATCAATGTAGAAAGAAAGAAAAATGGCTACTCGGACGTTCATGCTCAAATCAAACCGATCTATAAGTTCTCGAACTGATGTATGTAGTCTGACCATGTTAAAAGTTATGAAAGAAGGGGCAATGTCCGACTGAAGCAACTGGAGAAACAATATAGAATGCTGTTGTACTAAACGGAATATTAAGCAAAATTGAGAGCACTCTTCGTAATAAGCAAGCGGGGTTTAGAAAGCTCTTCCATTTTGTGTACTCTCCTCGCAAAAAAAACACATGCAGCTCAACATAAGCAATTTACAAATTCATAATTACACACTGATGTACAGCAAAAGAAAGTCGTACGTGTAATCGCGCCGTACAGTGCTAATAATATTATTATTGTTATTGAGATAACTGAAGTTGTTGAATTTACCTGCCGTAGCGGTCTAGTAACACCCGATTGTGGAACTAAATGCTTTCTAAAGCAAAGGAGGCGTTTGCAAAATATGGTGGCGCAGACAGCCATCAAATGCAATGAAAATTATAATTTTTAATTCAAATGTTAACACAAACATGACTCGTTAAGATTGAAAATACCAACAAACTCCAGGCTTTCATAAACCATAGTAAACATTTTGTGTAGAACAATAATGGATTTTAAATTCAGAATTGACAACAAATACACATCACTCGGGAAGTTCTCTCTATGAATGGAGTCGACATAGTTTACATTGGAACCCCCAAGAATCATTCAGCCGCTGGCGACCCAAAGAAGAGGTGTAACGTACGAAATAAAGTCTACGTACGAATACCACAAATGTTGTAGTAAGTTTAAGGAATTCTGTATGGCACTTTGCTCCTCTGAATCGATATTAAAAACGTCAAACTTTATAATTCCGATGTCAGGTTGCTATATCGCAACCCACTAAACTCACTTAAGTCACTTGACTTAAGGTCAACATAAGTCACTTGACTCAATTTTTACTTGGGAGAAATCTGCGAATATTCACATAAACCGTTTAAAGTTGCAATATATAAAGAAATTTAACATTAAATATGTATATCTATTTGGAATTACTGACTTTAGGTGCTATAAAACAAAATATAGGAACGGTACATGGATGGTAGACTAGAAAGAAATCACACGAGCGAAAAATACAACATGTACAAAGGGAGAGAGAGAGAGAGAGAGAGATTTTTTCTAACATAATACCACTTACCTCTTGCCCTTGATCAGCTTATCAATAGCAGCATTCTGCGTCTTTTGTACGCCCATGCGCTCTTTAGTATGCTTCTTCTTTAAGGTATCCAATTCTTTGTTCTGTTTCTTGGCCACCTTTTGGAATCCTTTCTCACTGCGCAAAGATTCCAGTGTTACTGGTTCAAATACCAAAGGAGCTTCTTTCTTTTCCTCCTCCTTCGTTTTGCCAGCATCTTTGGCGGCGCCACTACTTTGTTCCTCAATACCTAAAGCTTTCATTTGCTCATTTTGTTTCGCCGCTGCTCCAGCAAAACCTCTAGGATCGGATAACATGGCCATGAAATCTTCAAAGCCATCGGGTACATAGATTTTTAATTCGATGTTGACAAACAACATGGGCAGAGACATGGGAAAGTTGGCCTCGGTACGTAGGGAAACATGACGATAGCCACCCTGCAGACCATCCAAAGGTAGTATCCGTTGACCAATCATTTTGCCACTCTCTTCATAAACACCAAATCGCAACACAGCCAAATCGGGCAAGACAACTTTACGGAATACAAAAGCATCTTCATTGTAAACTGGATTCAAACCATTGTTCGGCACCAAACGGGTTCGAAACTCTTTCTTCACTGTATCGGAGGGTAAACCATACATATCCACTTCAACATAGGTGCCCACTTTTTTATCCGATAAAAATTGACCAGCTATTATTTTGACCGAACATTGAGCGGCAATAACACCGTCCACGGGGGCATCGGCAAACGGATCAAAGTCTTTGTCGGAACGTCTCATGAAATCGGGTTTCAGTAAGTAACCGCAACCGCCATTATATTCAAATTTCCCCTGATTCAATTGCATGGGCAAATCGGAGGTTTGAAAATTTAAGGACACCATCTGGCAGCCAGCATTCCAGAATACTTGAGGCATATAGTTGGAAGAATCGGCACGTGTGCCTTTAGGGTAAATACGTGACATCTGACGCTTATTATAATTGACAAAATCAATGGAATTCTGTTTGAGATAGTTCATGCCCGCCGACTCGGCAAATGAAGACATATTGTGGGCAATATTCTTTTCAATGGCCTTATCAAAGCCTTGGAATTTGATAGGTTGGGCATAATTCACCATTGATGACAACCAAGGATGGACATTGGTCGTTGAGCCGCTATAGGCCACAGCCGCTTCACCGCCCTCTGCGGGCGCACCTTCAGCACCCGCCTCACCAGGAGGAGCACCTTCTGCAGGTGGCGGTGGTGGGGGAGCTTCGGCTTCCGGTGGCTTTGCAGCACTGGCATCTTCCACAGGATCATCATCTGTCTTTAGCTCACCTTTTAAAAACAAATCAAGTTCGACTTTTTCTACTTCGGGTTTCATGCGTTTGTTTTTAATCATGATTTTACGTAAAAGTTTATTAGGCGGTGGGAGCGGTAAACCAGGTTCAAGCTGGAAATGTTTAAGGTGAAAATGCAAGCAAAATTGTTAGTAAGTAAAGTAAAGCTTTGTGAAATGGAAAAGGGATTAAATTAGAGTACAAAAAATTATTTTTACCGGATGATCTGGCAGAGGTTCCTTCAGTAAATATTCACCAAAGAAGTCATCACAGTATTTGGCTAATTTATATTGCTGGGCACGATTGCAATGATTTTCAAACGATAATATAACAGGATACTCCGAGGCCACAAATGCACAATCCGCTATAGCTTGTATGCAATCCTGTATTTGTGGCAAAAATGTTAAATTCTACAAAAAAAATATGCATAACTTAAGGTTAACTCTTACTTTAAACAATATTTCTGTACAGTAGGCGTGTCCGTGAGTAACAATTGGTTCTTCATCTTCGCCCTTCCCGTTCCAACAATCTAATTCAACGCAGCTGTGTAACATAAAATATTTCAAATGTCTAACAACACATACTTTTTAAATAACTCTTTAAAATATGTATCTTACCGACATCCTGCCAACATCGTTTGTCTATACATTTCCACCGAAGACTTGCCACCAATTTGTCTGCCCGATAAATACGTATTATGCGAACTATTTATATAATAATGGGACAAAGGTTGATCCATTTCCATGTAAATATCCAAACGATCTAGAAATACTGGAGCGTTTTCATCCGACATTAAATATCGCTTAAAGCCGTCCATTGAAAGTTGACCTAGATAAAACAATTTTATAGATTTATAAAAGTGTTTATTGTTGTTGTTGTTGTTTTTGGGAAAAGTACTCGTAACTTACACGCTTTCTTTTTATCCTCACTTAATTCATAATCGTTGATAATTTCCGTACATCGCTTTTCATCATACAAAGGATATAAAATTTCATTCATTCTAGGATCACGTTGTTTCTCATTCATAAACTGAACCATTTGCACCAATTCAATTACTTCCGATTTGCCTTTGGTTCTACAGAGTAAAAAAAAAAAAACAAAAATTCCAAAAGGACATTTCTAAAAATGTACTTCATTTTATATGATTTCAACTTACATCGTTGTAAACAATTCCTCAATATCATTTCTAGGACAGACTTTGTGATATAAAGCATAGAATTTGTCAAATGTAAAATCATCTCGCGTCATATTGGCACTCTTGTCATCCGGTAAACCGACATCTTTGAAACATTGATAAACTAACTTTTCTGTTTTGCCCGAAGCAAATGTTTTGGCCACCGTTTTAACCGGTATTTTTCCACCCTTCTCCGTTAGGAATGATAAACGCATCCAACTGTTCTCAAGAAAGGAAGAAATTTTTTTTGTTACAAAAAATTCAAAGGTTACGTAAAGTTAAAACATCTTGAATTGTAATAAATTTTGTGATAGAAAGAGAGCTGAAAAGCACTTACCTTGATATTATTATAGTTATTTCGGTGTAATTTATAAAAACTTACCCGATTTGTAATAAATAATTACCCCTATTGTGAATAACATGAAATTTGTATTCCCTTTAAAGGGAAAAATGTTACTGTGAATCACCCGAGAACTTTAGGCCCAAAAAGATTTTGCGGAGTTATTAAGAATAATGACCACTATTTAAAATCTCTTTGCCCATGGGCGACTGGCCTACGGTGTTTCAGGCAGAAATACGCCTGTAGCGAATGTGTTAACATTAATTTAAATAGTTACATTAGAGGCGCGCATATAGCTACCTTTTCCGATAGTCAGGCAGCTCTCAAGTTCAGGATGGTTTTAGAGTGCTTTGACTCATTACAAAAGCATTCCATGCGGAACAAGGTTTCAATTTACTGGATACCTGGCCACAGTGGCCATCCGGGGAACGAGGAAGCGGATGAACTGGCCAGAAAGGCCTCTGCTGCTCCTTTCATGGGCCCAGAACCGTTATGTGGCGTAAGTCGGGCGACTGTAACATCCCTGATCAAAGGAGATGACACCTCAACCGCTAAGGATATGTGGCAGACATCTGGTTTAAGGCAGGCCAAAGCATTGATGCAGCCATTTTCATATAATGGCATCCTGAACCACAACAGGAACAATTTACGGCTTGTTACTAGTTTTCTTTCTGGCCACTGTGGACTGAACTATCTTCTGTGGAAAAGTAACCAAGTTCGATCACCCTGAGTTTCTGTGTTCGGATGATATTAGCCGAGCTTCTCCAATATCTGTGCTGACTTTCATAAGGAGAGTCATACAGATATTGAGATAATTTAACTTACATATCTATGGCACAAGAGATCCATCAGGTGTCGCAGTGCCGGTCTTTGGACCACATCTTTCCCCTTTTCTATTCTTCTAATGACCCCTATTTACTGATCTTGTCCTAAACGCAAATATTTATAAACTTTAATATATAATATATTTTTTCGTGCGAACATCTTTCGCGAGTATTATTCACGATTGGAACATTGGAAGGAAAATGTTGAAAATTAAGGAAAAACATTATTCGTGATAAGAGTAATTTATTTTTTCGTGCGAACATTTTCAGCTAGAATTATTCACAATTGGAACAGCAGAGAAAAAGGAAATACATGTTTCGCATTACGTGTGAATATCTAATATAGTAATCGATTGGGATTATGAAATAAAAGGTCTCAAACGCTTGTTCGTCGAACTCAAAACAGAAAAATTGAGAAAAGCAGACTGTGTCCGGAAGAAATAGATAGACAGCGAAATCGAAAAAGCTTGGCTAGTTCTAGTTTCATTCAAAAAAAACCGACACCGACCCCTAAACAGAGGGAAAAAACGAGTTCTAACCAGCGCAAAAAATTGTTTTTGAAAAACTTTTTTACGAAATTAAAAAACATGTTTTGAGTGATGGAAATCTTTATTTGGACCTTTACAATTTTTTCTATTAAATGGAATAGATGATGTCTGCCAAGTGGCTGCCATCAGTGTTGGTGGTGCATTTTATGACAGTGTGTGGTTTTGAGATTTGCCTATCCCCGGTGTGACCGCCCGAGACCTGCAGCTATACTAGGGATCTCTCGCAAACTGGAAATGCAAATACCTGTGTCAGTCTTGACAGGGTGTACTATCTCACAGGAGTTTAAATATTCCATTTAACGACTTCAAAACGAATATGGGGAGGATGAAGGGTAAAGAACTTAACTTACGAGCCGAAAACCGGTATTTGAAACGTGTTGAATACTTGACGAGTACTACCAAATAAAGACAATATCACAGCAATTCATAGAATTACTCTTTGTTTATGTTACTTTTAGCATGACAGTAATCAAGTTGTTGTTGGGATATTGATTTGTCTTCTCCCAAAGAAAAAACCTATTCAAGGATTTCACAAGTAGCATTTGTTTGCAGTAATTAAAATTTATCAAAAATTCTTCAACTTCTAACAAAGAGCTTGAACACATCCTCTGTCAATGCCGAGCTTCATTGCAGAGTAGAGTGGCTAACCTAGAACCGGATTGGTTTAACATAAAACCGCATTACGATAAGTAGGCACGCGCCTTCTAAATGTCCGCATCAGTCATCACAAAGGGACCAACTTCATCCCTAATGAGACAGTGAACAACTGCTGGCAGCGTTTTTTTAAATCTTGAGCATATTTTCAGGCTTGAGTACTCGTAGTTTGAACACTTGTCACGTAATCTATGCTGAACATGTTTTAAATACGACCGAAGGGTTCAAACAGCCCCAATAATGAAGATGTTGAGAATATTTCATTAATAATAGATGAAGTTTATTTAAGTATTTTTTGTTGTTGTTGCTTTCTTTTAAATGCATTCGGTAGCAGGTGACAGACAACATCCCTAAAGAAAATAAGAAACAATAAAAATCATTGCAATTTTCTCCCCACACCGATTTTGTTTTCAAACTTTCAAATTCCACTAGCTTTAGTTTATCGAGTTACCAAGAGATTTAATTCCCATTTAAATACATTTGCAAGTAATAAAAAAGTATTTGTGACAACTTTCACAACATTTCACAGTTTCTTATAAGATTTAGTTTTTGAACCACCCACACCACCACATGCACCAGCCAGACTCGATTCAAAGTGGTATGTTAGAGTACTTAGAAATTTATAGAAATTTAAAATTGAATGGATGCAACGCAAGAACATCAAGAGAAAAGTAAATAAAACAAAAAGAATCGGTATAATAAAATGAAATTATCCTTGCAATTGTTGGTTTGTTTTCCAATATTCCTTGAAACTTTTATAACAACAATATTGATGACATGCATAAAATGATATGTTTAATGGCAACAAAAACAAAATGATAAAATAAAAGAACAATACACAATGTAACGAGAAGGCTATAAAAAGTAATCCTAACTAAAGGTTAAAGTTCATTGGAATTTCTGTAAAAAAAAAACATTAAGCTACTGAGAGAGTGAGAGAGAGATAAAAATGTTGAAATTTTTTTTAGCCGTATTAACGGTTTTTGAAATTTAGGTCAATTATTTTTTTTATTTAACTTTTCTATGGCAAAAAATATATCTTCTCTACATACACAAACGCACAAACATCTTTATGTTGACATGCAAAGTTTATGAAAGAAAATTTAAATATCTGCTGCATGTGTGTTTGAGAGGAAAACACTTAATGCATGTGACGTGGCAAGCCTTCAGTTAATTTAGGTTGTTAACTCAGCGCCCAAATTGTTTTGTCAATCAACCAAAATGTGGGTTAGTGGGGCGGTAGAGAATCACATTTTTTGTTTGCTTTCTTCAACAATAAGTAAATATTTAAAATAAAAATGATTTTTTAAATATGTCAAAGAGATTAAAATGATATGAAGTATTCATGTGATAAAATAAAAAAATAAAAATATCCGTCCGCACACATAATGTAGGAAGATTTTACAAGTGAAAACTTGTGGTTGCCAGAACAGCACTAAATACCAATTGAAACTCTCAGTTGCCATCGGTAATCTCGTTTTGTAACAACTATTAACTCAAATAAAGCAATTTTTTAATATTTATGGTTTGCAATTTTCGGAAAAATTTTTTCTTAAGGAATTCATATATTTTCATGAATGAAATGCAAGGTTGTGTGAAATGTTAAAACAAAATCGTACAAGGAGTTGTTAGATAATAAGAAAAAATTAAAATAATTCGTTATAAAAAATTTTTGTTATCCATAAAACGCATCAATTTTCGTATTTTCCATATTTGTGTGTCCAATTTTTTTCTTAAATGGCGGTTTGCGCATCAAACATGATCGATAGTCTGGCTAGTCAAAACTATCACTCAACAGTTTTGAATTTTTGACTGTCACTCAATTTCTATAATGTGTAGCCCGCCCACTTAACTGAGTAAAATTGCAAATGCAACCCTTTTCACAAGCATATTCACAGAGAAATATGTTCAGTGAGAATAAAAAATTCTGTAAAATGCAAGGCACATCAAACAGGCAGTCGCGCTCGAACAGCCGACTAACCTGAGTACATGCCGGTTGCGTGAAATTGTATTGTTGTATATACGTTCTCCATGTTAATACGGTATTTGACATTTTCTTTGAGATTCATCTCTGCTGACAGTGCCACCCGCCTATTCATTTGTTTTGACAGCTACTAAGGCGTTTTCAACAACGAATTTTGTATTGTTGTAGAACAGCTACTAGCTGGTTGATATGCCTTGTATCGAATGCAAATTGAATATGTGTGAAGACTAAATTCAATTGCTCGATTAAATATGAATTGTCTCAATTAAAAATGCATGTCGGAATATAAATAGTATTGCAACTCTCTTATAAAGGGTCTTTCATTAACCGCATTCTATCAGAAAATTTAAACAAAAAGTGTGTAAGATATCGAAATTTTTATTTGTTCGATTCCATTATATATAAAATATAAGAACGCTTTTTCGTTGGATGGGCCCATCGGAATTGTCCATTTCCATTAATTTGGACTATAAATCGTATCGAATCAAATTCGACAACTTTATTTGCTGGCGACGTACCTATTAATCCAGATACAATCCTTGTCGCTGAAGATGGTATACGTTGCCCGAACACAACACCCATTTTGATAAAATTGCTCCCATTATCAAGTGTACTTGATATTGAATGGTACAACCATCCTTGGACATCTAGCTTCAACAATAAAAATCGTGTCCGATACAGCAGCATAGTTTTTCCAAAGTTTTAAAATGTTTTTCATTCCTGTCTTGAGGGCCCTCGGTTAGATCCACTTTTCCCTAACTACATAGATGCACACAAACATATTTCATGTACTAAACAACAATGAAATTGTCAAATCGCAAAGAAAATCTATGTGGGGCTATAAAAAGGGCAGTAGATGCCCGAAAACCTAAAAACAAGAACGTTTTATTAAAAATAATAAATTAAGTCCTGCTTAATGTGATCCGTTTCTTCAAACCATCCCTCAAAGATGTGCTTAATTGTTATGGAATAGAAGTTTTCCATATTTCCATATTTCTGCGATAACCATATTTTTTCTCTGATCACTTAATTATAAAAATATATTAAAGCCAATAATTTTTTATTTATTTAAATCTATACGAAAAATAAGATGTTAGTTGGAATTGAACTCAAGCTTCTTTAACTTTGCTTCAACAATGTTTGTTACTGTTAATCAAATTTTAATTTCCAACTAACTTTAATGCGTAACTATATTAGTAACTTAATTATATGTGCACGACTGTATAAAACATATTAAGGGTGATTTTTAGCAACTTTCGAACATGTTACTTTGTAACATGTTACTGTTGAACATGTTACTGTTGAACATGTTCAGTTTGGTCTCTAATTTAACCATGAATCGACTTACACTAAGTCTGCACGAGCCATCAACTTGTGCATGACATGAACACGACGATGCGTGTGAAGTTAGCTCCGTTTGTACCATTGCTGTTAAGTTAACATTTCTGTAACTGAGAGACTGTTAAGTTAACAGAATGAAGCGTACGTAAAGATTTGTTCGCAAAAGTAATAAAAACTCCGCACATAATTTAAAGAAAAAGAAAATTTGTAAAAAAGAAAGATATTTTTCAAAAATCAAAATTTTTTTAAATCTAAAAATTTACACATTCTTTTTTGTTTAAATACATAGTTAAAAGTTAACATAACTAAATATAAGGGTTATTTAAAAAAGGAGGAATTTTCCGAAAACCCAAAACTCAATTTAACGTACATACATGCATATATTTCCCTGTTCTAAAATCTACAATGGCTTGGCTTTCTGTCGTAATAGCCCAAGTTCTTTCTAAATGCTGATTTTTACCGATTTTCGATTTTTCAGCATCTGAAATATATGCATGTATATGTGTAAAATTGGGGTTTGAGGTTTCGGAAAATTCCTCCTTTTTTAAATAACCCTTTACTCAATTATGTTAACTTTTAAATAACAAAAAAAATTGTGTAAATTTTTAGATAAAAAAATTGATTTTTGAAAAATATATATTTTTTTTTACAAATTTTCTCTTCTTTTAATTATGTGCGGAATTTTTCTTACTTTTGCGAAAAAAATCTTGATGTACACTTAATTCTGTTGACTTAACAGACTCTCAGTTACAGAAATGTTAACTTAACAGCAACGGTACAAATGGAGCTAACTTCACACATGAATGGGCGCTGGCAAAGTTGGATGAGGATCCACTTTTTTTCAGAAAATTGTGTACAGCGACGAAGATCATTTCAGGTTAAATGGATACTTGAACAAGCAAAATTGCTGGGAAGGAATTTTTTTTTGCCTAAAATGGAAGAGCTAGAATTCGGTGATGTACGGTTTCAACAAAACAGTGCCACACAGCACGCGAAACAATGGGTCAATTGAGAGGCAAGTTCGCTGAACAGTTTATTTAACGTTTCGGCCCTGTCAATTGGCCGTCTAGATCGTGCGTTTCAGCGCCTTTAGACTATTTTCTGTGGGGCTATGTTAAGCCCCATATCTATAGCGACAAGCCCGCAACGGTTTTTAAGAATTTGTTGTTGACACCGTCCGATATGTTGGAGTATGCCAAATTAGACCCAGCGTATGAACCATTTCAGGCGTAGCCGGGGGTCAACATTTACATCGTTTTATCTACTCATATCCGAAAGCTTTTAAAAAAAATCACCCATTACAAAAGTTCAGTATAAAAAAATAAAGAAAAGGAAAATTTATTGGAAATATGTAATCCCCCAATTTTTTTCGCGAAACACGAAAAAATCGCCATTAGGGAGTAAATCCTCCAAACTGGAAACGCTGATAAAAATGAAGAATAAATACGATTAACAACCTCAATAAAAATTCCTCACTATATGTACTGCTCTAACGGTAAAAGTGTTGGTTTTTTTATTGTTACGCATTTTATTCTACACCCTCTTTTACAACGTTCCCGTAAAGAACGAACATAGTCCTAAAAATCAATAATGATTTTAGTATTTTTAGACAAAAATTATGTAGAACAATACTCACCTTAAACTTCAATTAAATTAAAAAAATTGTACTTACTGCTTCATCAAATTTGTAGTGGGGCACACATTAGTCGCCTTATTGTTATGCGTTATATAACGCAAGCCATTTTGCCAACGCTTTAGTGCAGCCATGCAGTTTTTTAATTATTAATGATAAAGTGTTGTTAATTGTTTATTTAAATAAGAGAAGTTGGTGCATTAAGAACAGACATGCAATAAAATAAAAATAATTTTTTTCAAAAGAAATATTTAATAGAAATAATAAATTGAAAAAAGTGTTCGTAGATTTATAGAGGGCTAAATATTTAGGAAAAGTAACTGTCAGTATTAGACCATTTCTGAAGTAGCCTTATATGTCGGGTATGTTTAGCAATCGAGTTTCAGTTGTGTTGCCAGCTTGCAATTGGAAATTCTTAATTGTAAACAAAACAAATAGCATTTGTACATGAAAACATTGTGAATACGTATGCTAAAAAATTTCAAACTTAATTATGGTGTTGTCAGATTTTCGATATTGAAATCAGTGTTGCCAGTTCCCGAAATATAAATAGTTCCCCTCATATTATGTATCTTTTGGTCTAGAACGATATCAAATGTCAAGTTCCTAGGAACGACAAAGCAAATACAAGTAGCAACCGGATAGTGTGCCAGGTGATAGGACCGTTCGTCGAAGTGACAGCAATCTATTTAACCAAGCTCTTAGATGGAACCCATTTCAACAAGATGATAGAGAAAGCGGCAGGCCACGCACATCATGGAGCCGTTCAACGGAATCAGAAACCAAGCGGGTATGTCTTGGAATTAACTTATTCTATTGCTCGAAACCTGGTCAGCTGGAGAACAGCTGTTATTGGCGTCCTACGCTTCAGTGGGAGTTAGAGGAATATATGTATCACTGTCTTTTGCTCTACATTGTTACAATCTGAATGGATCTGTGGTGAAACAAGTAATGACAACTACCTTTGTCCTTCATGCATCTAACAAAGTGGTTGTGAGTGCCACGACTTGTGCAGTACATGCAAATCGTACCTTTCCACAAATTCAAGCAGTTGTTCTCTATAATTATCATTGCTCTGGCTCACACCGTGTTGTATGAGTTGGTATCGCAGCGTATTATCAGAAGTATAGCTCTCTACTTACAGAAACTTACTAGATTCTCTACTTTGTAGTACATTATGTAGCATACATATAGTCAAATTTCCCTCGTCTAGTGAATGATACAGGTCGGTGGTTTGTTGAGACATACTCTCAATAATCCAAGGCTCCTGCAGTACAGCAATGTCCGGTTTATCTTCCAAGCATTGCAGCTATGCTATGAAGAATATTCAACTGTTACACGCTCAATATTTCCTGGTATATATAAATGTCACATAAATTATCCGATAAATTATACCCAGCGGAGTTAATGAAATTACTGGGAGCAACACGTGTATACATTTATATGTATATTTCATGCAAATTTTAGTTTAGTTTAAAAATTAACGACTTTTTCCCATTTTCATTTTATTCTTTTGCAGCCCAATAAAATTATTGCGTGCCATTAATTGCAGGCCACTACATTTTTTTCAATAATTTCCTTTTTTTGTATGAACACCTTTAGAAATTAATTGAATTGTTAACACTGAAATTAAATCATTTATCGAATAATAATAATATGGCAACACTTATTGTCACAAACAAACAAACAAACAAAACAATAGAATAAAACGTCAACACTCAACACAAACACACACACAGAAATAATAATAACAATAATAGTGCAGACAACAAAAACAGCATAATAGAATTAGCAAAAGAAATAATTGTTAAATTGTCATGCAACATTGGGTTAGTAAATATAAATAAACAAACAAAAAAACTTGTCTGTAACGGAAGTGTGAACGAACGCTCAAAAGAAATAGGCTCAGGCGGAAGTTAATTTGCATACTTTTTTTAGTTTTGTGTACATGGACATATTTATTATAGGCATGTTTGCGTAACAACGCTAATTATTAAGAACTTACTGCTTTTTCAAACACATCATGGGGCAAATATTATTGGCCTTAACATTGTGGGTTATTTTACGTATGCCATTTAACCAAATCTAGAAATTAAAGGAAAAATTATATTTCATAATCAAAAATATGCGAGAGAAAAGTAATTTTGTTACGTGTGTGAAGTTAGTTCCGTTTGTACCACTGCTGTTGAGTTAACATTTGTGTAACATAATTAAAAGAAAAAGAATATTTGTAAAAAAGAAAGATATTCTTAAAAAATCAACATTTTACATTTACACAATTTTTGTTGTTTAAATACATAGTTAAAAGTGCACATAATTAAATGAGAGTGTTATTAAAAAAGGAGGAATTTTCCGGAAACCAAAAAACCCAATTTTACATTCATACTGTTGCAAAATTTAAATGTAGATTCAAATTTAATGAACATAAAAATACAGCTTAATCAACCGTGTGTGCAAACTTGATAGCACTGAAATTCAAAATAACGAAAATATAACATTCAGGGAACCAGCGACGAGAATCTATAAGATTGTTCGAGAAATCTATACGACAAATATTGTACTGTAATGATAGTGCAGTTTGTCCGTTTAGGTTGAAATGAATTTGAAATGATCGGCACCGCCAAACCGTCTCTACAAAGAACTATCTAGAAACTGCGTTATCTACTATATAAGAAATATAGTATAACGTCGATAAGCAGACAAATTACTTCGTGTATTTTATTCGAATGTGTAATAACGGAAATAAAACAGCATTGAGTAAAAATCTAGGTGCAAGTAAACGTTATTGAAAAGGTCGAAATGTAACAATTGGTGTCAGAAGTGAAATTTAAAAAATAAAATAAAGGATAATTAATTAATTAATTAAAACAAATTAATTAATTATAAAAGCCATTAAGTTTGAAGAACTGAAAGTAGAACAACTCAAAAAGGAATTGAGTAAGTGGGATCTGCCGGCTGAGCTGCAGAAGAGGCTGATAGATGAGTTCAAGCGGCGTGATATCGAAATCAGTACATGCGAATTTAATGGCAAAGGCGAAAAATAAGAAATAGAGGTATGTACTCGTAAGACAACAAGTAGTTTGGATTTGAACATGTTGTTGGCTGCTGTGATGGAAAAAATTTACAAAGTGGAAACAAACGTTAAAGCCGACGTTCAAGAAAATTCTAGAGCCAACAACGAAATTTCTGAAGTTATAAACAATAGAGTTGATGGATTTGTGAGTGAATTTGACGAAAAGCTCTCTATACTGGAGAAAAATTGACGGAGCTAGAAGTTACAGGTGGCGAAATGTGGCAGGACCTGGAAATGAAAATTAATAATATGCAGTGTCAAGAGGGACCAGTGCGTGTTGTTCCCGAAGTTTCTAACAAAATAAAAACACCTTGCTTTGATGACAATGCGCCATTTAATGTCTTCTAAGTTCTAATTCTACACAGTGGCCAGCAAAAACTAATGGGACAGTGAAGAAAAGTCCATAGAATTGATTTTGGCGTTGAAATGCACATCGGCAGAGGTACTTGAAACAGTACCAGGAATAGCTATGACGACATATTGGCGGCACTACAGCGCAAGTACGGCGGTGAACACAAGCGCGAATTGTACCCGTATGGAATTGCGAGGTAGAGCGCAGAAGCCAAATGAGTACAGGATTTCGAAATGGGAATCGAACGGCTTGTGCAACTTACGTATCTAAGCGAAAATAATCCATTTTTGGATAACTTCAAAATGGAGGCGTTTGTAAACGGAATTCGTGATCCGGACGTCAAGCTTGCAGTATGTGCCACGCAATTAAGCGTGCTTTGGAGAAAGTGTCGCATTTGCTCTGGCACAAGAAACTGCTAGAGCTATTTCTAAGCCCCAAATATAGAAGGTGCGATGTATGAAAATGAGAATAACCTAGT
Source organism: Gymnocheta viridis (assembly GCA_956483585.1). Lineage (NCBI taxonomy): Eukaryota > Metazoa > Arthropoda > Insecta > Diptera > Tachinidae > Gymnocheta > Gymnocheta viridis. The sequence goes on from OY101443.1 coordinate 14,565,956, forward strand.
AACAACAAGCATTAAGGAGGCAGTGAAGCAAGCATTAGCTGGGCGACAACACAAGGACAGAGCTAAATGCCATATATGTGGTAAAAGCTGTCATTTCCAGCACAACTGGAAGGCGCCTAGAAAACGAACAAGATCTGTCTCGCCACCAGGGAACAATAAGCGGGAGAATCTACAAACATCACAGGAGTCACCGTTAAACTAAAACGAGCTGGCACTATGGGCTAAGAGCTAGCTCCCACCACCGAGGGCCACACAATCTCCATATCAGTGATGCAGCCGAAAAACAGCAACATTACAGCAAGTAGATACATCAGTGGTGAAATACACATTTTTACCATAGACACAGGAGCGTTGCAGTCAATTATGAGACCCGATGTAGTAAAGAGCAAGTGTGAATCATTGAGCAATGTACGACTGCGCACAGATACCTGGTAGCCTGCCACTGTATTGTAAAATTGTAGTGAAGGTGAATATTGCCAATATTACAGTCAAACATGTATTTATGTTGACGACGTTATCATTGGTGCCGATTTTATGATAAGCCGTGGCATCAATCTGCATATGGGGCAACAAGTTATCGTTTGGCGTAACATTGAAATACCCCTGGATATTGGCTATGAAAACCAGGTTCACGTAAGGAAACTTGTTGATGTTGGATATCAGAAGTTACCACGGCATTGTGAATCTTTGATATGGGCACGAATGGAGGGAGATTGTGTGGGCAACCGGTTGTGGGTAGTAGAACCAGTAGAAATTAAGAACGACGTGATAACAGCAAAAGCCCTCGTTAAAACCTGCAAAGGTGGAAGAGTCCCTATAAGAGTGATTAATCTATCGGGCCATGAGCAAGTCATCAACAAAAAAACCGACATAGGTCACTGTGGTCTAGTGGAGGCGATAATAAATTGCGAGAAAAATCTTCTACGTTCCACTATGTCTGCCAAAGAGTGTGAATTATTTGAGGAGCATGTGGGGAACTGGGTATCAGGATAAGCAGCTCCTGATAGAAACAAAGCCAAACAGCTGCTAAAAAGGCATGCCACCGGCTTCGCCTTAAAAAGTCAAAGCCAAGGGGAAACGGCAATAGTAAAACATGAAATAAATACTGGCGACGCGAGGCCAATAAAACAGGCGCCCGAAGCGTACCTACAGGCAGCTAAACGACGTCACTAAGAAGAACAGCTACCGAGAATTTATGACACCTTGCACAATATGGTTTTCCACCTTAGACTTGCAGGGTGTCTATTGGCAGGTGGAAATTGCAGAGCAGGACAAAGAGAAAACTGCTTTCAGTACAAGCGATGGCTTATGGCAGTTTAAAGTTATGCCATTTGGGCTCCGCATCGGAACATGTCTTAAAAGGACTTCACTGGAAGACATGCTTGGTGTGCCTTGATTACATAATTTTGATGGGAAGACTTTTGACGAACACCCCAAAAACCTGGCGGAGGTGCTTAAGAAAATACTCATTATTCCGTAAAGAGGTGAAATATTTGGGTCATCGCGTTACGGCAGGCGGTAGTTCAACGGATACAGATAAAATACGAGCAGTAAAAGACTGGCCTCGTCCGAAAAACCTTCATGAGCTCCGAAGCTTTCTGGAACTTTGCACATACTACAGACGCTTTGTACCGGATGTCGCCAGCGTAGCAGCAAGTTTGCACGAGCTAACCAAGAAATCGCGACCATAACAAAGGGGTGAACCGCAAGAGGAAGCGTTCCAGACACAGAGGTTTGATGTGTACAGCTCCGGTTTTGGCCTATCCAATCGCGGGAGAGAAATTTATGCTAGATAGCGATGCGAGCGGATAAGGAATAGGATGCATGCTTTCACAGGTAGTTAATGGAACAGAAAAAGAGATATGCTATTACAGCCGAATACTTTCGAAGCCCGAAAGAAACTATTGTGTGTCGCGGCGAGAGCTTCTGGCAGTTTTAGAGTGCATAAAACATTACCACAAATATTTGTATGGGCAACACTTTATGCTAAGGACTGACTATTCTGCGCTCAGGTGGCTACTGCAATTTAAAAACTGCAGGGCAGCTAAAGCGCTGAATTGAGCATCTTCAAAGCTACGACTTTAGCATCGAACACAGAAGGGGTGTAAAACATAACAATGCGAATGCTCTGTCATGTAGGCCCTGCAGCTTAGAGTGACGACATTGTGGCAAAGCCTAAGCAAAGGAATGCATCGTTGACGTTCGGCTAAGCCACATCGATACTGAGGACTGGTCAGAGGCTCAGAGGAATGATCCCACACTAGCAAAAATTATAGCGGCTAAACTGAAAGACGAAAGACCTACCCGAAACGAGGTATCAGCTCAAAGCGCAATCGTAAAATCTTATTGGGCCTAGTGGAGTAGCCTTAAGCTGATAAATGGATGCTTATATCGTACATGGTAGTACGGTACGGACGGCAAAGCGGTTTCTAATTTGCTAGTGGTGCCGGCATCCAAGATGATAAAAATAATGAAGGAATTCCATAATGGCCCCAGTGGCGGTCATCTTGGTGTAACGAAAACCTTCGAAAAGTTAAAACAGCGTTTTTATTGGGTTGGATGTCAGCAAGCTGTAGCCGAATGGATAGCAAATTGTACACACTGCATTGCTGCCAAAGGTCCTGTAAAAAGAAGCCGCGGACAGCTACAGCAATACATTTCGGGAGCGCCATTTGAGTGGATAGCAATGGATGTTGCAGATCCTTTCCCATCAGCAACGCCGGAAATCGAGCAACGCCGGAAATCGTTGCTCTTGTGGTTATGGACTACTTCAGTAAATGATCTGAAGTATATGCCATACCAAACCAAGAAGCAAGAACAATAGTGGATGCATTCGTAAACAACTGGGTTTCGCAATGGTGTTCCAATAATCGTCGCTTTCGATAGCGAGCTGATTCGATCGAATTTTCTTAGTTTGAGATTATGGCATTCGCTATCGAACAATATAAACACATTATTCGATATTTCCAAACTAAGAAAACTCAATCGTATCAGCTCAATATCGAAAGCGACGATTAGACGACAGGATAGAAATTTTAAGTCTGCAATATTTCAAGAAATGTGCGAGATATATGGAATAAAGAAATCCAGAAAAACGGCGATCCAACCCACAGTCAGATGGCATGGTAGAAAGATTTAATCGTACTCTGGAAGAATACCTGCGAAAAGTGGTAAGCGCGCATCAAAAAGACTGGGACGAGCACATCCCGAAATTTCTACTAGCATACAGGTCAGCTGTACACGACTCAACATCACGAATACCTGCTAAGATCGTCTTCGGAACCGAGCTGAAACTGCCTGGCGACTTGGAATTTGGTATTAAGCCAACACCAGCAACTGAAGAAGATGCAAACTATTCCCAACAGCAAGAAAACCTTAATGAGCTGCATAACTTTGTACGCGATCGAATTAAAATGGGCAGCAATAAAATGAAAGCCAGATACGACCGAGCTGCAGGGATTCAACGAGGCACAAACGGTTCTACTTTTCAACCCACAAGGAAAAAAAGTATTGTCCCCAAAACTACAAACACACTCGGATGGACCCTACACAGAGGTAAAAATATGTCGTTTAAAGAATACAGAAGTATAACAGCCCAAGATCCAAATAAAAGTGTTCATCTGAAGCGGCTAGCCAGCTATGGAAAATGTGATTGTGTGCCTGTTCGGGATAACAGGGCTGTTATACTTCTGTAGTCTTTAAACGATATCGTTTAATCTTTTTGCCATCCAAGTGAGTTTGTAGTTTTGGGGACAATACTTTCTTTCGTTGTGGGTTGAAAAGTAGAACCGTTTGTCCCTCGTTGAATCCCTGAGAGTTTGCAGCTCGGTCGTATCTGCCTTTCATTTTATTGCTGCCCATTTTAATTCGATCGCAGGTATTCGTGATGTTGAGTCGTGTACAGCTGACCTGTATGCTAGTAGAAATTTCGGGATGTGCTCGTCCCAGTCTTTTTGATGCGCGCTTACCACTTTTCGCAGGTATTCTTCCAGAGTACGATTAAATCTTTCTACCATGCCATCTGACTGTGGGTTAGAGCGCCGTTGTTCTGGTTTTCTTTATTCCATATATAGCGAAAATTTCTTGAAATATTGCAGACTTAAAATTTCTATCCTGTCGTCTAATCGTCGCTCTCGATATTGAGCTGATACGATTGAGTTTTCTTAGTTTGGGATTATGACATTCGATATCGAATAATGTGTTTATATTGTTCGATAGCGAATGCCATAATCTCAAACTAAGAAAATTCGATCGAATCAGCTCGCTATCGAAAGCGACGATTATTGGAACACCATTGCGAAACCCAGTTGTTTACGAATGCATCCACTATTGTTCTTGCTTCTTGGTTTGGTATGGCATATACTTCAGATCATTTACTGAAGTAGTCCATAACCACAAGAACAACAATTTCCGGCGTTGCTGATGGGAAAGGATCTGCAACATCCATTGCTATCCACTCAAATGGCGCTCCCGAAATGTATTGCTGTAGCTGTCCGCGGCTTCTTTTTACAGGACCTTTGGCAGCAATGCAGTGTGTACAATTTGCTATCCATTCGGCTACAGCTTGCTGACATCCAACCCAATAAAAACGCTGTTTTAACTTTTCGAAGGTTTTCGTTACACCAAGATGACCGCCACTGGGGCCATTATGGAATTCCTTCATTATTTTTATCATCTTGGATGCCGGCACCACTAGCAAATTAGAAACCGCTTTGCCGTCCGTACCGTACTACCATGTACGATATAAGCATCCATTTATCAGCTTAAGGCTACTCCACTAGGCCCAATAAGATTTTACGAGTGCGCTTTGAGCTGATACCTCGTTTCGGGTAGGTCTTTCGTCTTTCAGTTTAGCCGCTATAATTTTTGCTAGTGTGGGATCATTCCTCTAAGCCTCTGACCAGTCCTCAGTATCGATGTGGCTTAGCCGAACGTCAACGATGCATTCCTTTGCTTAGGCTTTGCCACAATGTCGTCACTCTAAGCTGCAGGGCCTACATGACAGAGCATTCGCATTGTTATGTTTTACACCCCTTCTGTGTTCGATGCTAAAGTCGTAGCTTTGAAGATGCTCAATTCAGCGCTTTAGCTGCCCTGCAGTTTTTAAATTGCAGTAGCCACCTGAGCGCAGAATAGTCAGTCCTTAGCATAAAGTGTTGCCCATACAAATATTTGTGGTAATGTTTTATGCACTCTAAAACTGCCAGAAGCTCTCGCCGCGACACACAATAGTTTCTTTCGGGCTTCGAAAGTATTCGGCTGTAATAGCATATCTCTTTTTCTGTTCCATTAACTACCTGTGAAAGCATGCATCCTATTCCTTATCCGCTCGCATCGCTATCTAGCATAAATTTCTCTCCCGCGATTGGATAGGCCAAAACCGGAGCTGTACACATCAAACCTCTGTGTCTGGAACGCTTCCTCTTGCGGTTCACCCCTTTGTTATGGTCGCGATTTCTTGGTTAGCTCGTGCAAACTTGCTGCTACGCTGGCGACATCCGGTACAAAGCGTCTGTAGTATGTGCAAAGTTCCAGAAAGCTTCGGAGCTCATGAAGGTTTTTCGGACGAGGCCAGTCTTTTACTGCTCGTATTTTATCTGTATCCGTTGAACTACCGCCTGCCGTAACGCGATGACCCAAATATTTCACCTCTTTACGGAATAATGAGTATTTTCTTAAGCACCTCCGCCAGGTTTTTGGGGTGTTCGTCAAAAGTCTTCCCATCAAAATTATGTAATCAAGGCACACCAAGCATGTCTTCCAGTGAAGTCCTTTTAAGACATGTTCCGATGCGGAGCCCAAATGGCATAACTTTAAACTGCCATAAGCCATCGCTTGTACTGAAAGCAGTTTTCTCTTTGTCCTGCTCTGCAATTTCCACCTGCCAATAGACACCCTGCAAGTCTAAGGTGGAAAACCATATTGTGCAAGGTGTCATAAATTCTCGGTAGCTGTTCTTCTTAGTGACGTCGTTTAGCTGCCTGTAGGTACGCTTCGGGCGCCTGTTTTATTGGCCTCGCGTCGCCAGTATTTATTTCATGTTTTACTATTGCCGTTTCCCCTTGGATTTGACTTTTTAAGGCGAAGCCGGTGGCATGCCTTTTTAGCAGCTGTTTGGCTTTGTTTCTATCAGGAGCTGCTTATCCTGATACCCAGTTCCCCACATGCTCCTCAAATAATTCACACTCTTTGGCAGACATAGTGGAACGTAGAAGATTTTTCTCGCAATTTATTATCGCCTCCACTAGACCACAGTGACCTATGTCGGTTTTTTTGTTGATGACTTGCTCATGGCCCGATAGATTAATCACTCTTATAGGGACTCTTCCACCTTTGCAGGTTTTAACGAGGGCTTTTGCTGTTATCACGTCGTTCTTAATTTCTACTGGATCTACTACTCACAACCGGTTGCCCACACAATCTCCCTCCATTCGTGCCCATATCAAAGATTCACAATGCGGTGGTAACTTCTGATATCCAACAGCAACAAGTTTCCTTACGTGAACCTGGTTTTCATAGCCAATATCCAGGGGTATTTCAATGTTACGCCAAACAATAACTTGTTGCCCCATATGCAGATTGATGCCACGGCTTATCATAAAATCGGCACCAATGATAACCTCGTCAACATAAATACATGTTTGACTGTAATATTGGCAATATTCACCTTCACTACAATTTTACAATACAGTGGCAGGCTCCCAGGTATCTGTGCGCAGTCGTACATTGCTCAATGATTCACACTTGCTCTTTACTACATCGGGTCTCATAATTGACTGCAACGCTCCTGTGTCTATGGTAAAAATGTGTATTTCACCACTGATGTATCTACTTGCTGTAATGTTGCTGTTTTTCGGCTGCATCACTGATATGGAGATTGTGTGGCCCTCGGTGGTGGGAGCTAGCTCTTAGCCCATAGTGCCAGCTCGTTTTAGTTTAACGGTGACTCCTGTGATGTTTGTAGATTCTCCCGCTTATTGTTCCCTGGTGGCGAGACAGATCTTGTTCGTTTTCTAGGCGCCTTCCAGTTGTGCTGGAAATGACAGCTTTTACCACATATATGGCATTTAGCTCTGTCCTTGTGTTGTCGCCCAGCTAATGCTTGCTTCACTGCCTCCTTAATGCTTGTTGTTACTAGGTTATTCTCATTTTCATACATCGCACCTTCTATATTTGGGGCTTAGAAATAGCTCTAGCAGTTTCTTGTGCCAGAGCAAATGCGACACTTTCTCCAAAGCACGCTTAATTGCGTGGCACATACTGCAAGCTTGACGTCCGGATCACGAATTCCGTTTGCAAACGCCTCCATTTTGAAGTTATCCAAAAATGGATTATTTTCGCTTAGATACGTAAGTTGCACAAGCCGTTCGATTCCCATTTCCTGTACTCATTTGGCTTCTGCGCTCTACCTCGCAATTCCATACGGGTACAATTCGCGCTTGTGTTCACCGCCGTACTTGCGCTGTAGTGCCGCCAATATGTCGTCATAGCTATTCCTGGTACTGTTTCAAGTACCTCTGCCGATGTGCCTTTCAACGCCAAAATCAATTCTATGGACTTTTCTTCACTGTCCCATTAGTTTTTGCTGGCCACTGTGTAGAATTAGAACTTAGAAGACATTAAATGGCGCATTGTCATCAAAGCAAGGTGTTATTATTTTGTTAGAAACTTCGGGAACAACACGCACTGGCCCCTCTTGACACTGCATATTATTAATTTTCATTTCCAGGTCCTGCCACATTTCGTCTCCTGTAACTTCTAGCTCCGTCATTTTTTCTCCAGTATAGAGAGCTTTTCGTCAAATTCACTCACAAATCCATCCACTCTATTGTTTATAACTTCAGAAATTTCGTTGTTGGCTCTAGAATTTTCTTGAACGTCGGCTTTAACGTTTGTTTCCACTTTGTAAATTTTTTCCATCACAGCAGCCAACAACATGTTCAAATCTAAACTGCTTGTTGTCTTCCGAGTACATACCTCTATTTCCTCTTTTTCGCCTTTGCCCTTAAATTCGGATGTACTGATTTCGATATCACGCCGCTTGAACTCATCTATCAGCCTCTTCTGCAACTCAGCCTTAATACCTGTTGTCGGCCGATCCCACTTACTCAATTCCTTTTTGAGTTGTTCTACTTTCAGTTCTTCAAACTTAATGGCCTTTATAATTAATTAATTTGTTTTAATTAATTATCCTTCATTTTATTTTTTAAATTTCACTTCTACAACAGTTGTTACGTTTCGACCTTTTCTATAACGTTTACTTGCATCTAGATTTTTACTCAATACTGTTTTATTTCCGTTATTACACTTTCGAATAAAATACACGAAGTAATTTGTCTGCTTATCGACGTTATACTATATTTCTTATATAGTAGATAACGCAGTTTCTAGATAGTTCTTTGTAGAGACGGTTTGGCGGTGCCGATCATTTCAAATTCATTTCAACCTAAACGGACAAACTGCACTATCATTACAGTACAATATTTGTCGTATAGATTTCTCGAACAATCTTATAGATTCTCGTCGCTGGTTCCCTGAATGTTATATTTTCGTTATTTTGAATTTCAGTGCTATCAAGTTTGCACACACGGTTGATTAAGCTGTGGTTAATCATCGCTGTATTTTTATGTTCATTAAATTTGAATCTACATTTAAATTTTGCAACAGTATGAATGTAAAATTGGGTTTTTTGGTTTCCGGAAAATTCCTCCTTTTTTAATAACACTCTCATTTAATTATGTGCACTTTTAACTATGTATTTAAACAACAAAAATTGTGTAAATGTAAAATGTTGATTTTTTAAGAATATCTTTCTTTTTTACAAATATTCTTTTTCTTTTAATTATGTGCGGAATTTTTATTACTTTTGCGAACAAATCTTCACGTACACTTAATTCTGTTAACTTAACAGTCTCTCGGTTACAGAAATGTTAACTTAACACAATGATTAAAACGGAGCTAGCTAACTTCACACAAATATTAAATACATATAAGCTGCCTTATAACGGTTGCCGAATTGTCTGTGCTGTGCATAGAATCCAATCAATCGAATTGAGTGAACTATTTGTACGAAAACCACTCAGTTATTCGAGTGGCTTCCATACATATTTTCTACTCAAGTCGATTGTTTGGAATCTATGAACAGCACATTCGTCTTCGACTTTGACACTGTGTCGTCTTTATTTACATATTCGTTTTTCGAATGTTACAATTAAAATCATTTTCCTTATATTTTAAAATAATTTTAAATATGTTTCATAATTTCTATTTCTAGCCTTGCTCAAAATATTTCCCACATCTCGGATACCAGTACACATTTGTATCTTATCCTCTGGAGAGTCTTCTTTCAATGTTTCCTCGTATTATGATTTGAAGAAGTTTATGTTTTGTCATGATGTGATGTTTTTCTTCTCTTTTTTATTGCTCGTACAAGTTTTCTTTCGCGGTTTATCTTTATCAGAACTACTAAATTAGTTATGAAGTGTGTGCAGGGAATTTTTAGGATACGGCAATAAATCCACATTTCAAAAGCTTACAGTTTCTTTACATCTACGACTTTCATTGTCCATAACACTGAAGTATATAGCAGAATCGACCATACATGTGTTTTGAAATTTCGTCTCATTATTGATGTCATGACTGTAGAGTTCTTTGAGTTCTTTCTGATATCTAAAAAATCCATCTCTCGCTATTTCAATTCGGCATCGTATTTCCTTCGAAATGGTCCCATTTTTCGTTAATTGTGACTCCGAGATGTTTGAAGTTTTGTACTCTGTCAACGTTTACATTATTTATTAGTAATATTGATTTTTAATCCGTATTTTCCCCTACATGTAGTTAGTCTGTTGAAAAGATCTTGCAGTCCACACATACTATCAACCATTAGAGTGATGTCATCGGCATATCTGATGTTGTTAACGTGCATGCCACTTATGTATGTATGTATGTAACTCTACGAACATTAGAAATGTATTCTTGAAATATTTTTTCCGCGTAGATGTTGAATAATAATGATGATAGTATACAACCCTGTCTGACTCCAATGGATAGCAGTTAGCTCTCTGTTGTTATTGACTTGTGCAGTTCGGTTCCAGTATAAGTTCTTAATACATTGTATTTCTTTACCGTTTATGCCGATGGACATAAGGATTTCTATCATTTTATTATGCTGTAGAGAGTGTCGAAAGCCTTTTCGTATTCAACGAAACATTGAAAAATATCTTTTTGTACGTTTCGGCATATCTAGATTAGCATCTGTAGACATCGCCTCCCCTAAATTAAAGAATAATCTTGTGTGCTTCTTTAATCTAGTGCAACTTGTCGAAGTCGAAGACGAAAATTCCGCAACCATAATAAGGCAGACATACACATACTCGTATATGATCATTATTATTACAAGCTCTCAAAGGACTTGAAAAAGCCATACTTTACCTCCACAAACTTTCAATTAACCCGTGCCATTATTTTTAATTTTAGCTCACGTTCCTTTTTCGTTCTTTTATCATTTTACTTAAGTTAAACTTTTTTCTGTATGAGAGTATTGTTCAATTCACAGCCTGCTGTATGAGTTGTTAGTAATTTTCACATAAACATGTTTCTAAGCAAATGTTTTATTAGAAATTACCAAAAATATTTATACAACATACAAATCATACAGAAGGTTTTGAATTTGAATGGGCATATGCGTATAGGAGGAATAGCGAAGCAGACTATCCCTTCATGGAACAATGGTTGTTGGCTGCCGCATCCAACCATTGTGTCGACTTACCACTCAATTTTTGAGACATGAGCTATTACCATCGTTTGCTGTAGATAGACTTTATTGATTTTTAGAAGTCGGCTGGGTATTATCGTCTTCCATTCTCATCAATGAGCTTTTGGAAAGCACCAGCATTTGCATTACGCTGAGTTCCTCCGACGTATCCACAGCTGGTGTGTTTGCCAGAGGTTCTTGTGCTAATACTAGACAAAACTGGACTTCCGCTTACTATGTGTGCCGCCATTTTAGCTTCTTCCAGTCACAGTCTGGAAACATAATCTTCCAAGATTTTCATCTTAACCAGATGGTATCTGAAGTCTGCGTGTCCCGCAATTAACGCAGTTACCCAGCTAAAAGTAATACAGTTGTACCTAAGTGCCTTACTTGCTCTCCTACTTAGGGGCTAAGCACCATGTGAATTCGCCTACAGCTTGTTGAGTACCGCCACCTAAGGCTTATGAAATCCCACCAGTGTAGTATATTAGCTTTTATCATCCTGGTCCACAAAACGTTGGAGCCGATCCCAGTTTTGCAAGTTCATCTACTGGCTTGTTGCTCGTGATGTCAACATGTCTCTTAACCCACATCAGTTATAATTCGTTTACCGAGTCTCGTCTATTTAGCTGGCCGTTGGCAGTCCTTCCAATTCTAGGTTGGAGTTCTCACACGTTGGACAGACGAGTTAACATGATAAATGTTTTTGGCAATTTCTATTAAACATTTGCTTAGAAATATGTTTATGTGAAAATTACCAACATTACTAATACAACATTTAAGTCATACAATAAATAGGTTGTGAATTGAACAGTACTACGCTCAAACAGAAAGAAGTTTAACTGAAGCAAAACGATAGAAGAAAGAAGAAGGCAAGTGAGGTAAAACGAATGCGTAGCAAGACTGAATTAAAAGTTTGTGGTGGTAAAGTAGAGCTTTTGAGAGCTTGTATTAGCGATGATGTGGCAACACTGCTCTTCAAAGCTCTTCAACTACTGTCAAATGCTTTTTGTTCGTTAAATTAATTTATAAATTGCACTGTTTGCTTTTAACAAAAGTTTAATAAAATTTATATGTTTTTATTTTCCTTTTCGCAAAAGTTTGAACATTTCTTCTTTTTTTGTCACAATTCTTTTACAATGTAAGCAAACTGCAACGTCTATTGTTCACTTTGTTTTTCACTTTGTTGTTGTTTGCACTATGATCTGTCAACGCACCAGTGATTACACATTTTTGTTCACAAATTAATAGTTTTGAAAAGTTTTTAGTTCTTTTCAATAAAAGTTCAAAACTACTTTTTATTTAGTTTAAGTTTTTAAACTAATAATAAAACAACATCAATTTTAGTATTAATTTCGTATGTGGTATCATTGGTAAAACCACCAAATATCAAGTAAGATAAATTGTGATTCACGAAAATCATTCCATTAATTCTCGGAAAACACATAATTTTCTATAAGATCATGTTTGTTATTGCTGGACAAATTTATGTCAGAACTTGACAAATTAAGATTTCTATGGAAAAATCCTGTCAGTGATTGCCAGACAAATTTTTCTATAAGAAAGATTATGTCTGTAATTGCCAGAAAAAAATTTCTATAGAAAAATTATCTCAATAATTGACAGATATTATTTTCTATAGGAAAATCGTGCCAGTGATAGAAAGACAAACATTTCTATAGAAACGCTTATCACAAACGAAACGATTCTACGATGGCCAGACGAAATTTTTTATAGAAAAATCAGGCGAGTAATTGACAAATTTAATTTTCTAAAGAAAAATTAAATCAGCAATTTACAAGCAAAATTTTCTATGGAAAGATCATGCTAGTAATTGACGTACAAAATTTTCTATAAGAAGGATCATGTCTGTAATTGCCAGACAAAATTGTCTATACAAAAGTCATGCCAGTAATTAGCAGACATCATTTTCTATAAGAAAGGTCATGCCAGTAATTGACAGATATTACTTTCTATAGAAGAATTATGCCATTAATTGAAAGACTAAATTTGATATAAACAGGACCATGACAGCAATTAATAGACAATCAGGGTTGTCACAGAATCCAATGTTGTAGGAATTGGATTTGAAAAGGCGACAAAAAAATAATTTGTATGATGAATTTCAATGTTATGGGTTTTATGTTCAATCTAGAATTTTTTAACATAAAACCGATAACATTGAAATTCATCACACAAAAGTATTTTTTGACGTATTTTCAAATACAATTCTGACAACATTGGATTCTGTGAAAACCCCGAATATTTTCTATAAAAAAGATCGTGTCTGTAAGGCTGACTTCCAAAACGTCAATTGCTTTGTCTTCGAACATAATGCCGCAGTGCAAAACATTGACAATGTAAACCCTTTCAAAACGCTGTCGACAACTATTAGTAACACAGTAAGAAAGCAATCAGAGCATCGGTTTTAAAGTTGATGCTTTGATATTTGATTGTTGACGCGCTATAATTTGAAACAAAACGAGAAGAAAATGGACCAATCACAAGCTTAAGTTTATTTATTTATGATAAAGTATTAACATAAAACAGCTAAAACATATTTTAATGTCCATTTTTACTTTTGTAAACAATAAATTCAACGCATGATCTACATTTTTCATAACGTCACCATAAATTAAGCACATGGTTGCATTGTTTCGGAACTTTGCATATGTACTTGATTTAAATACACGGTAGCACAACTGTGTCGTTTATTGTAAAAGTGGTGTAACTTCATATTTTTAATACATACATATTTTTTGTAGAATAGTATCACATTTAGTCATATCTTTCTTATTAACAGTACCAATATTTGTACTCCAATATTTGTACCAAAATCCCATAGATGGCGTTACCTGTTTATACTCGTGGAAGTAAAATTGCAAAATATTCACACACAATAGCGGTATTCAGTGTTTAATGCAAATGGTATTGCAAAAGTGCAAATGCAAAATATCGTTGCTTTTTCGTGTAATTTCTTGTTGGATTTCATAAAAAAGCTACGATATTTTGAATTTTCACTTTTGCAAGAGCTTTTGCACCGAACACTGAATACCGCTAATGATTTTCAAAAAGCTCGTTTTCTCTAAATTTAATTAAAAGGAGATAATTCACTGTTACAATGAACGACACAACTGTACACCAACTTTGTATTGATAAGCGTATCAATGCTTTGGAAGTCAGCCTAATTGGCAGACACAATTTTCGAAGAAGAAAAGCAAGTGAGTGTTTAAAAATATATGGCTTATAAAAAAGTTTCAACACGATTTTCAAATAGAAAAATGTATCTTAACATTATTTTGCTTTTCGATTTGTCTTAAAATTTATCTTATATATATATACATATATATATTTTTAATTTTAGCTAACACTGGAATTATTTTAATTTTTCTTTTATCAAACTAGAATTACTCACCTTTGCTGTATCGGCATCTGGACAAACGACATGATGATATGTTATATTTATATAATCCGTATTCGAGCATATAGTTAAAGACTTTTTATCCAACGCCGTTAAATCTGCGCCACATTTTTTCGTCACTTTGTCGAGAATTTTGGGATCCTGAAAGAGAAACGAAAAAAAATATTAGCAAAAAAAAAAGATGGCTGTATTGCGAATGTGATACAAGGATGATAAGAACAACAAATATTAAATATTTCATGTATTAAATAACAATGAAAATTAATTTTTCTTTTTTTGTTATCTAAAAATAAAATAAATAAATTAATTCTCCTAAAGTAGGCTTTGAAAATATTCACAAAAATTAACGGCCTTATTTTGTAAAACACAACGCTTGGCGTTAGTAAATTTTATACGGAAGACAAGTTGTAGCGTTTTACAAAATAAGAACATAAGAATAAATAGATTAACAGAAAAACAGTCTCGTTTTTTATTGTTACGTGTTTTTCTTCTACCCGCTGCTCATTCAGCACAGCGTGCCACAAAAAAACATAATTTTAAGAGATAAAACTTTTTAAGCTATTTTTTCCACTCTCATCCAACACATCACATTTTTTTCTTTTTATATGAGTTTCGTTTTTAATTTGTTTATTTGTAACATCTTGACGTGATATAATTGATGAGATTAAATGTGACATACTGAAGTGAAAAATAGTTTTTAGTTTACTATTTACTCCCTTTCGGTTATAAAACTCTGAGTTACATTTATGTGTCATTTTAAAAATCAAGGTTACATGAAAATGCTGTAAACTAAAAAAAAAAGAAACATATTCAATTGAAAAAAGTTTGGAAATGATAAAAGGACTTTAATTTGGTTGGCAAAACAAAAATTTTAATTTATCCTCGTTTAGATTTTGTTTCAGAGAAATTACCTGCCTTGGAATTTTATATATATTTTATGGCCAATTCTATATTAACTAGGCTAAATGGCTGCTGCCTAGTTTATGTGATGTTGTGTCGGAAATTAAAAATGTTTTTAATTAAATTTTTAGTTTCGTAATATCCTGTGATTTTTTTCTCTATTCTTTATAACAACATACGTGCCATTTTAGATTTGGAACGATAAAAAAATTAAATTTCACATGTTTTCATTGGTTTAATTTTGTTAAATTGTTAACTGACATGTTTTCTATTTTGTTCATATGTATGTTTGCATAAAAAAATTAGGTAAACTTTTTCTATACTTTGGAACTCAATTTATAAAATTAAAACCACACATTTTCGAAAACAGTTTTTTGCTTCTCCTCAACATTTTTGAATTTTGAGTTGTGACTTTATGATTTAGTGTGCTATATACCGGTAATAAACTAATACAAAACTCTGTCTTTTTTTACATTTCAACTAGAGTTTCAACAATATTCACCCCTTAACACCTCATAAACTTAAAATGTTTATTTTTCCTTAAATTTCATCACTATTTCCTTAATTTTTAATGCAAAAATATACACAATAAAGAAAAACATTAAACTAGAGCAATATGGAAATTTAGTTAACAATTTTGTTTTCGTATGAAATGCAGCAACCTTTATTTGAATGAACTCATAGTCATTTCTGTAAAACAAAAAAATGCAAATGAGTGCAAAAAAATGCACAAAACAAAAAAATTAAAAGAAAAACTGACTGACACCATGATTTAAAAAAGATTTTTTTGGGTTAAATTTTTACTCAATAATTTGCAATGTTTTAATTTTTTTCTTATATATTCGGTGTTTTGTATTTTAATGACACAATTATTTCAGATGGAAGAACGAGAAAAAAAATTGCAGTCAATGAGGGAATTGATACAAAAACTAACCTCAATTTTGTTATTGCAATGCAATAAACATGCTACAGTAAAACTCGTTTATAGCGAATTCTCGGTTGTAACGAACTAATTCCAAAGGCCCGATGTTTTGGTAGCCATACAAAAATCCTTGTTTTTAACGAACTATTTTTTACGGTCTCACGAAGTAAATTTAATACATTTTCCCCCGTTTTATAACGAACTTATAAAAATGGTAACACTTTTAATCAGCTGATGAAAAAATTTGCATAAAAACGTTTTAAAATGTCACAAAATAAGATAAATCAGTTGTCTCTACCTTAAAAATATAACATCTTAAATGAAACAGACAAATGTACTAACATTGAGATAAAATAAAAGTATATATTGCTTTGAAAAATTAAAATGTTGATTAAAACTTAACGAACAAGAAAATATAGCCATGTTTAAGTACACTATAATCTGCCAGATTAGCAGCACTAAATTATACAGGGTTAAGCGATTGAAGTGTTACCCATTCAAACGGGCATATTTTTTTGTGTGGAATATTTTAATGATTCAAATTACAAAATATGTGGAAATAATCGCAATTTCTGAGTCCATTGACTTGAGCTCGATGTGGCCACCTTTTGCCTTGCCGTTAAA
Organism: Gymnocheta viridis; assembly: GCA_956483585.1. Classification (NCBI taxonomy): domain Eukaryota; kingdom Metazoa; phylum Arthropoda; class Insecta; order Diptera; family Tachinidae; genus Gymnocheta; species Gymnocheta viridis. The sequence goes on from OY101443.1 coordinate 14,582,576, forward strand.
AAATGAGCTGCATGCTGCACGAATATGATTTTGCGGTATTTTGGCCCATTCCCGTAAAATGTATTTCTTTAGTGCATCCATAATCGTACTGGCATATTTTTTAGTGCCCACCTTGCTTTCCAAAATGGCACAAATGGAAAAGTTCATCGTATTTGCATCTGGCGAATTCGAAAGCCATTGTGTGGACGAAATTAAGTGTGGAATGTGGGATTTTAAACATTCTTGGTTCACACGAGCTTTATGAGATGGTGCCGAGTCTTGTTTGTTTTTCATCAGAGAACATAATGTTTGGAAATTCGCCCCGTTCATGCAAGCGTAACAATTCCTTTGCTCTTTTGTACCTAACTTGTTTTTTTTTTGCTTTGGTGTAAGATCGTGTGTCTTTTGGCCTTATCTTGAGCTCGTTTTGGAATATGTAACCACTACGACGTGGATTTCGATGAAGTTGATCGAGCCTTCACTTTCCGAACTATTTCATGTGATGTTGCGGTTTTTTTTATCCACCACAGTGCTACGATTTATGGTGCGATACACAATTATTTTATTCACTTTTATGTTTGAACTCCATTTCGAATGAATTTGACACAGCTGGCAGTATTGATTTTTCAAGTATTGCCAACCTGAAGTTGGTCACATTTCAATCGCCTAACCCTGTACAACAACATGAAATTCAAAATAGCGGGAATAGAAAGAACATTTAGGAAAGTTCTATAAACAGCAACGATAATTTGCAAGTTGATATTTCTAGTCACAGTTTGTATCCACCGTCAAAAGTGGTAAAATCGAACAAAGAACACTACACCATTAGCGACCTCGAAATCAGTACTGATCCGTTCTGCTAGTCTGATGAATAAATTGTTCCAAAAAAGTACTCTCTTAATAAAATAACGAATTTATTCAACACAATTTCTTAAAAATTAAGAAAAAATAGTTAAACTCAGATTTGAACTTAAGCCATAAATTAATTTCAATATAAACCTAAACAGTTCAACAAATTACGTATAAATAATAATTATTAAAAACGAAGGCACACGTAATAAACTCCATGTTTACATTGTTACAGGTGGTTGAATACTAAAGAAAGTCAACTAAAAAAATAAAAATGGAAAATTGCTTGATCTCAGAGCCAATGGTTCTGAAAAAGGCGGGAGAGTATGGAATATTTGGAATAATTAATCTTCAGAGAATTTCGTACTATTTCAATTTCAAATTGTTTTTAATAAAACTTAATATTTTACCACATACATACATACATATGTAAAATATCAATACTGGGAAATAGTGCGATTAAAAATTTAAAGTTATTTTTATTAAGAATGTATTGGAACTATTTATTCATCAAAGTAGCAGAACGGATTAGAAATAAGGGTATTTTAAAATTCTTTTTGGATTATTTTATAGATTTTTTCGTGAGTATTTTGTGAGCGTGAGTTTTCATGATTGTGACTAACTTTTTTCCACTCACGTAAGCCAAAAATGTAAGATCGTGCATGAGTAAAACTTTTTCCTCAGTGAATTAAAAAAACTATATACAAGCCCATAATTTTGGGTGGTGAGGGAATCGGAGAAGAAAATTAAGGAAACATTTAGGGTTAATGCAACTAGAAACCTGCTTAATAAAAATCTTAAAGTCTTAAGCGATTTGCTCAACCAAATGATGTTGCTTTATTTTTGCCCTCCAAGGAAAACTACTAAAGTTTTAATACAAATAATTTGTATTACTCCACCATTTCAAATGTAAGTAGTTAAATGTGTTGCAACGACAACACGTTTCACACATTAAATATTAATGAACATTTTCGTTAACATATTCATGTAAATGCAAAATAATGCTGGAAATTGGCAGTAAGAACGTGAAGTGAAAAAAAGGAACAACTGAAGTATAGTGACAAATTTAAATGTCATCAAAACTGTTAAAAGAAAATGTTAATTTTTTGACAGAACAACGACAATGAGAATGGTAACGTTCGTTATTTATTCAGATGGGAGACATTTCACGGCTTAAGAAAAAAAAGTGCGGAGCAAAAATAGTTGAAAACGAAATTCACTACTAAATAATAGTTTTATTTTGCAGGAATCCTAAGAGACTATTGACCAGCTTTTGACTTCGTTTTTATATGTTATTTGCGTTCCATTTAACTTCTATTTAAATACGAAATTATTTTTTTTGTGCAAACTTAAATGATATTTATATGATCAACGATGTTCATTTAAAGTCTATTTATACAAATTATAAAAATTACATATTGCTACGTTTCGACGTATTCGTAAACGTTAGCTTGCTTGTGTTCTTTTAATTTGTCTAAAATAAAATAAACACACAAACAGATTTATATGTTATGTTATACATTATCGAACTTTTATAGTGCAAGGATCTTTTCAAGAAGGTTCGAAGATGAACTAGATAGCTTGTTCGCCATATATTTTAATTAGAGTGGCCAGTTAGCATGTGTAAACATGCAGTGGAATATCCTCTGCATACACATAGATGGCTCTTCGATACGGATAATTAATAAATTATAACACGTACTTTTCACTCGCATTAATCGCTAAAGCTTACTGTTGCTATCAATATTTGTCATACAGATTTCTCGAACAATCTTGCAAATCCTCGCTGCTGTTTATAAAACTTTCGTGATTGTTCTCTTTTGAATTTTGTGTGATTGTTGTATAATTTAGTGCTGTCAATCTTGCATACACGGTTGATGAAACTGTACTTACACATCGCTGTATTTTCATACTCGTTAAATTTGAAAATACAAATGAATTTTGTAACAATATAACTTGTGTTGTGTAACATGGCAAATGGCAAATTTATCGCCATTGAAAACTCAAATTAAGTTGACTTGAAATTCATTAATTAAATAAGAAATGAAACTGTATTTAAGTGCAAGTTAAATTTAAGTGAAAAATAACCAAATCCTTATTTATCTACATATGAAGTCAACTACTGAGCATATGATTCTCATATACATAAAGAATTATTAAAGTTAAAAGTTTCTTATAGCAAAGTAATTTTATAAAAAAATTTACTAACCTTTGGCACACCTCCAGCTCTTATATCACTAACTTGACATAATTCAATCACATCGCCGCCCTGTTAGAAGTAAAAAAAAGAAAAAAAATGTTTAGTATCTGGATTCTATTTACATAAATAAATTCTTGCTTACCCTATCAGCACTTTTCCAATACAAAAAGAAACCGTATTCATCCACTTTAAACAAGGCTTCCTTTTCAAAATCATTTTCTTTGGTTTCCTTTTCATTCTCAAACCAACGATCGAATACACAGCCGGTTGTCAATTCTTCCGGAACCGGAATAATCCAATCGAATTCGTACTTCTTGGTCATTGTTGTTGTTTTTTTTTAATTTGTTTTCAAAACAAATTTACTAAAACTAATACTTCTAACGCTTACGACTACGGCTTCTCTGCTTAGACGTCAGCTGTTGTTCTGGTTTTTACGATTTCATCAATTCCTTTTACTTTTAAATTCAATTATTTTTAAAAGTAGAACACAAAAGTCTATTGTTAGAATATTAAATGGCTAAAAAGAAACATTTCTTTTTCTATGAATTCAGCGACTACAATTTTGATTGTATTCATTTTAAATTTCTGGTAACACTGTTTTTTAGGCTGCTAGCAAACATATTTTCACTCTTCTCCGTCTCTGCCTTTTTCTTTGTAATGGAATGTTGTTGTTGTTATTGTTGTTGTTATTATTGTTGCTGCTGCAGATTTTACTGTTATTTCTGTTTGTAAACATGTGGTGGGGTTGAGTTGTATTTTTGTTGTTGTTTAAATTTCTTATTTACGCACACAAGTTTAACTGTAAAGAGTACAAATAGATACAAAATATTTAATGAGTTTGATTTTTTTTTTGCATTTTGTTTTCTAATTTACATACTATTATTTATACATACATACATACATATGTACATGCATACATACTTATGTATCCATGTAAATGTAATAAAAGTTAAATTTTTTTAAAGAAATTATGGAATTGTGAGTTAGGAAAAGTAAACAGTAATTTTGAATATTCGTAATTACTTCTTGCAGACTTACACTTCGTTACAAAATTATCTCTGACTAGCTTCGCTGAGACATATTGACTATATTATTTCTTTTGCAGTCAACAACTAGAAACCCATGGTACAATGGATACTGGTACCTCTAATATAACGGCTGACTTAGGGCCATTATTATAACTTGCCGTTAGTTAAAGGCAGGATTTTTTCGGGCCGATAAATATTTAAAATTATTAAAACCTGCATTTATTATTTTTTTATCCATTAAATATTTTTATTAATAATAACAATAAATCAAAATCGTCGAATCCTATCATATTAAGGAAGGAATAAGAATATGGGAGATTCTGTGACTATTTTTCGACATCACACCAATTCAACAACAAGTGCTGGTTCACACAAATCAAATTTACCTATTCTATTCAAAAATTTTAATAGCAGTTTTTGTCGTAGTCGAGTTTTAGTTTTGCACGTTAATTATTTAAAACCCAATTTAGGGAGCAACGATTCTGAGGGGGAAATTTTTGGCCGGCTTAATTGGGGGATTTTAGGGGATTTAATTACTTACTTGTCTATACATCAACTACTAAAGGGCATTTCACACTATAATACAAGTACATATTACATAAATTAACAAAAATGCAATGCTTATGATATTGTTGTTTGAAAAAATGAAAAAAAAAACAATAACACTTTATCAGGATTGCATTTTTTTAAATTTACGTAATACTTGTATTATAGTGTGAAATGGCCTTAAGTATATATTAGAATATTTCGCAGCTGATCAGATAAGAGAGCCAACAATGGCATAAAGCATTGTAATATGATAAAAAATAATCTTATGAAAATAATTGAATCAATTTTTAAAGCAAACTTGAGAGATTTTCTCCCTAACATTATGGTCATAAATATTATAGTTAAATAGAATTTAGCTTTTTTTAAATGACGCTTTTAATATTTTACAAAAGGTACCCTCATAAATTTTCCATTATAAACTGCTCGTTTATGCTGTCTGCCACTATTTGCCAAAAGAAAAGTTGTTAGAAAATTATAAATATCTTTAAAATTTGTAGACTAAAACCAATAAACTGCACGCACGAAGAAATTTCATTAAATTGCAATATAAGAAGCAAATATGTACTTAAACTTAAGCGTACAAACAAAAATATATACTATACAAATATGAAAATAATTTTTCCTAAATTAATGCTTTTGTTAGTATAAACTGTATGTAGCCTGAAAGTATGCTGAAATAGTTTTTTTGTAGAAGGGAAAATTCACATGTTATCCTCGCTCTTACGAGTTTTCATTCTTTAAAACTGACTGGCATTGCGTTAGACAAACACTTGCTTTTTTCAAGTTTTTTTTAAGTTGCAGTTTCTTTTTTCTTTCAATATTATTTATTAGATTTTTTTTAGGATTTTGCTCTTCTTAGGTTTTTCTAGTATTTTTTTTAAATTTTATTTTACTGTAGCCATCAGCGTTGTTCAGCAGTGAAACAAAAAGTTAGACAACTCTTTAGAGCAAAAATTATTCAATACCACAAAACAATTTTTCACTCTCGCAAGTAGATCTCTAAAAGTTTGTAATTTGATAAATTTAAATCTCAAATATTACTATAGTTCCACGTAACTCTCTTTGCAATTACTTACAATATTACGCACTTCGTCATAAAAAAATTTCTAGGTAGAACTAATTGTCTTCTCTAATTTTTTTCTAAAAATTTATCGAAAAACAAAATTAAATTGAAGAAATCCATACAAAATAAGACTTTCAATAAAAAATTCAACTAAAAAGCAATAAAAAATAAAAAGAGTGCGAATAACTTTAAATATTTATGGGTTCATTCATAAATGATTAGAGCAATGTTATATTAGGTTTATTGTTGGATTTTTATAAGGGCTGTAAAAACGGCTTTAATGCACACAATAACTTTACGAATCATTTATGAATATTACCGCAAATGAATAAAGTGAAACAGAAGGAGCCAAAGAAATATCCCAGCAAATTACAAATACGTAAAATTAATTGAGTGGGTGAATTGAGTACAGTGGGGCCTCGATTATTCGTGTTTCGATTATCCAGGAAAGAAAATTTGTAATAATTTCAATAAATTTATTTTTTTGGCATCGATTAACCGTGATTACCGGGATTCTAAACATTTTTATTTATTACATTTTATGTAAATACATAAAACGAAAAAGGTGAATTCCCTCGTTTAAATAAGATGAGTCAGAAGCATGTGTACACGCATGGTTAGTTTTAATTTTTTTAAGAATCTACGTAAAATGAAATCTTTATGTATCCTTAACCTTTTTTTGTCCCCAAAATTTTAATTTTTCTTATAGTATAAATTTAAATAAATAAATTTACATAAAATCTCTGAGTAAATGAATTACATATAAATAAAAAATGTTTAAAAGTCCAACTCAATATATTATCAATGAACCGGTAAAATCGATTATCCAGAATTCTTCCGGTCCCGACCATTACGGATAGTCGGGGTCTCACTGTAATTCAATCTGTAGTGAAGTAAAACATGGTATAAATAGAAAACTTCAAAAGAGTGTGACAAAATCCAAAAATTTGCGGAATTCGTTTTTTGGAAATGCAATCGGTTTAAATCGACTCGCTTTACAGAACCAGTCCAATTACAATTTAAAACTAAAAAAAAATCTATGTATGTTCGGAGAACTTCTCTGCAGCATACGTATTTATGTCTATAACAAATTCGTTTTGAGATAATTTTTTTGCCATACTTTTTTTAATATCTATACAATTATAAGAAACATTTTCAATTTTGTGTAAAAAAAATATATATTTAAATGAAAATGTTATTAATTTTTTAACACCACGACGACTTTTGTTCCACCTGTAATTCTGCTTTAAAATTAAATTACTTAATTTTTTATTTTCCTTTCGCATGTTACGAAGGAAGTCTTTGTGTCACAAAGAACTGATAGACAATGGATACTTTTGTAAAGGTCTCTTCTCATACATCTGAATAAAAAATATTTGCCAAGAAAAAAATACAATAATTTTTCCCTTTTTATGTGTGTAAAAAAATTAGGGTTTTATTTTTAGTACTCAAAACAAGAATAAAGAAGAAAAATTCAATGTGTCGTTTGGGCACAATTTCATAGATTGCCTTTTAGAATTGCTATTGCTGTTGTATTGGTTGTTAAAATACTACAAATATTGAAAAAAACAAGGTAAATGCGTTAAAAAAATCAAGAACAATTTTTAAGGTCTTTTAGTTTACATTTAAAAATTTATTAATGTCGAATAAAATATTTGAGAAAATATGAATGTGTTGAAAGTCTGTTTCGAAAACAACTAAAATTCATATCCTTTTTGAGTTTGCTTTAAGTACACAATAAAAGGAATTTAAATGAATTTTTTATAAAAAAAAATAAAAATTATTATTTTTTTCTTCTTTCATGTTAAACCCTTAATTATTGCATACATTTAAGTGCTTTTACTCACCCGCAATGTATGCATTATAATTAGATTTAATATTTAAGAGTGTTTTACTCATTACTTATGCAAGTGTCACAACAAAGAATAAGGAAAGTAGCAGAGAAGAAAATATTCACAAATTTTCGTTGAATACAAATATCAATTGGCTGTTAAGCCTTAAAATATGCAACAAAAACGTGTCTAAACGTGTGTGTGTGTAATATCCATACATTCATGTATGGTTGAAAGTTTAACCTGCACGAAGGCAGCAATATATGATAATACTACTTAACAGCTTGCATATATCAACGCCAAAACAGAGCTCAACTTGGCTCAAGCCATTATTATACATAATTTAATACGTTGGCATTGTTTTAAAGTCTTTAATGGGGAAAAAAAACTTCAGTACAATCAACAATATATATACATATGAAGATATATCGTAATTATACGTGCATGAGTTTCGGTTTCTGTTTCTGTGTATCTCTATACAAACATATGTATGCTAAAGGTGTGTATCTGTGCAGAAGCACTACAACCACAACCTTAAAGCATATGGTTTGAGGAATTGTAGTAAGTCGGTTTACGCCTTAGAGCATCCTTTAGAAATAAGTTTATTTGTAATTGCAGGAAGAGGTTATCTATTTAGTTGGTTTAACTGTTGTAATTTAAATATCATTTTAAGTCTTAAATAATGCAAGATATGCATATGTGAGTGTAAGAAATAAAATTTTTAATTTTTAACAGTTTAAGGAATAATAATAATGATAATATAAGACAGTGCAAAAAAATGGGTTTTAAGTCAAAACTAATTAAAAAATATATCAATAAAGCACTGAAAAAGGAAACGACAATAGATGACATAAAAAATGCTGACGATCTGTGCCACATTGCAGAAAATAAATTTCATAAATTCTGTTTCACAAGCCAACAAACACAAAATTTTAGCAATTTAGGATTACGGAAGAGAAAATGAAACGGGTTCTTTAATGAACTAAGTTCAGAATTGTGTAGAATAAAAAGTAACAGCAGAAAATAAATTTCATAAACTCTGATATGGTTTCAGCAAATCAACAAACACAAAATTTTAGCAATTTAGGATTGCAGAAGAGAAAATGAAACGGGTTCTTTAATGAAGTAAGTTCGCAATAGAATGAAAAATGATCCACATGAAAAATTATCACATTTTATTCAAATAGAATAAAAAAAAGAAAAAAATAACCGGTTTCATTTAGAATGAAAAAATTTAAACAGGATCATTTAAAATAAAACGAAAAAAGAACCGGTCTTTTTAATACAGAATGAAAAATTAGCTAGGGGTTTTATAATGGAATGAAAAAAGAACTAAGTTCATTTAGTATAAATGAAAAATTAACAGGGTTCATTTGGCATAAAATTAAAAAAAATCGTCTTCATTAAAAATAGAATGAAAAATGAACATTGATAATTTAGAATAGAATGAAAAATAAACTGGGTTCATTTATAATAAAACGAAAAATGAGAATATGAAAAAGGAACTGGGTTCATTCGGTTTAGAATCAAAAATGAACTCGGGCCATTTAGAATCGATTTTAGTATAAAATGAACCAGGTTCATTCAGAATAAAATAAAAAATTAACTGGTACATTTCGTATTGAATGAAAAATGAAACGTGTTCATTAAGAAAAAAACTATAAATCAAATGTGTTCATTTATAATAAAATACAAAATTAAACGGGCCCATTTACAATAAAATAATAAAATTACCGGCTATTTAGACTGACAAATTAACTGTGGTTTTTTTATAATGGAATGACAAATGAACCGCTTTCATTTACAATATAATGAAAAAAATTGGGTTCATTTAGAATAAAATAAAAAACCGTTCCATTTAGTCCAGAATGAAATATTAATTGGGTTGAAAATTGGACATCTTTCATTTATAATAGAATGAAAACTGAATCGTGTCCATTTATAACATAAAAAAAGAACTGGGTTCATTTATAATAGAATAGAAAACGAACCGAATTCATTTGTAATAGACTGAAAAATTAAAGGAAATTAAAGGAATTGAAGGAAAAATTAACAAAAGAAGTAGAATGCAAAATTCACCGTCTTATTTGAAAGATCCATAATCGAGATCTAAAAATTATTAAATCGTTTGCATGTGAATTTATTTAAAAACATTTAGCAAAATATGTTTATATTTGTGCAAGACTTCATAAAAGACATCAATAGTTTATGAAGCTATAAAATCATCCTTCATTTCGATCAAAATGACAATTAATGTGTGTCTGGTAAATGTTTTTGATTTTGCTTCTAAAAAAATAGAAACAGACCGACAACTCTTGAGGACTTGTTAACATGAAAATAATTTTATTAACTAACTAAATACATTACAATAAAGTATACTCGTACTTGAAGGAGTAAATAAAGCAAATGAAATAGTTTATCAATACTTATGTATATATTTGTGTCTGTATTATGTACATTTATTTTAACAAAAAAAAATAATAATAATAAAAATGGAACTAAAGTCAAATATTCTCTCTTATGATGTCTTAACTATTTCCAATAATAATAAAACTACAGGCCATAACAATAGCAAACTATTAGCTGGCGTGGACATAAAAAACATCAAAAACTTGGAAAATATGTTATTGAAGACATTTTTTTGCAATAAAAAATATAGTTTAGAAAACAAAAAATATATTTTTATATAAATTGAAAGAATTGAAGTTTTATTTATTGGGCAGAATCAATATTCCACACAACAAAAAGTTATATTCCCAGAAAACCTTTTTCGATCAAAATGTATTATAAATTGCTTTTTATAAGGAAGTAAACGAAAGACATCAATATTCTATTGCATATTTGAGGGGTGCAATTGCCTGCTCTGCGTATGAGTTATATTCAAATTTATGTAAAGAATACTCATACGCAACGTGTGTCCGAACATTTATTGCAAAGAATTAATTCGAGAGTTGCAAGGAAACGCAAATATGTACACACATTCATATACACACATATTTAAATAGTAAATACTATTATTTTCCTCTCTGTTAAGCTATTTGTTGTTGTTATTTGATGCGGCAGTTTAATACTTTCTTTTCTCTGGCTGTTTCTGATTCTTTCTATCTACATATAAAAGATTAAGAAATCAAAGTCCATACGAGAATGAAGTTAAAAGTTTTTGATGCATACACAAACAACAAGCAACAAATAAAAAGGATATCAACAACAGCAACAACATAATAGTCGTTTAAAATAAATAAGAGAAGAAATCCAAAACTATCATTTGTAACCTTGACAATGTTTGTTTTAAAACTAAATAAAAATAAAAGTTTTTCTGTCTGTTTTTTTTTGTTCTATTTTGTCGGCAAGATTTACAAAAACAACAACCTTCAAGTTGACATACAATGGATAACGAGGGTTGTCAAAGAAAGTTAACCAACTATTGTATTTAACAAAACAAAGTTTATTGGAGTATTGTGGGGGGAGTACAAATAAGTTTCCAGCAAACTATCGAATGTAAAAGTTGAAAGTTTAAGGGTAGATATCTAGTGACACCTTAAACTTTATTATATTGACGGTTTTACATCACTTGATTGCCTGACAGCAAAAATGTCAAGTTTTGGCTAAATAAGCGTGTTGGCAGAAAATATTATGCTAAAATGTTCTATAGGAGAAAAGCGAACTGGCAAATTAAATTGCTTTGTTATTTCGTACACACAATATTAATGCATACAGCTAATTAACATCATTCTTCTATTTTTAACTTCTTTTAACATCAACTGATCGCGTGGAAGACTTGTTTGTCAAAGCCATTAAAATATGTAACTACAGTTTCACTAGTGTTGAGTACACTTTGTAAAATATAATGCGAGTAAAATTAGTCGTGTGAGTGGAATTGGCCTTAGTCCATTGCGCCCGGTTGAGTTTATCTTTGCCTTGCGAATCCTTATCGATTTGTATTTAATTTGTTATAATTAGTTCTTCGATCATGTTGACGTAAAAGAAATTTTTATTTATTCGCAATAGTTTTAATCAATTTACATTTTTTATGAATTTTAAAAATCTTTCATTTGCAGTCGAACGCATTTTTGCTAAAGGACATTCGTAAAACTCTCACGTTCGCTCATACGATCACGGATGTTGTGATACCGATTTTAATAAAATACAGTACGTTCATGTATGTTATAATCCGAAAAGTATATTTTTACATGGCAAATTTTACGTTCGGTAAATATTAGAGATGGGATCGTGAGTGATTTCTCACTCAAGCTCACGATAAAAAAATTTTACTCATCCACGACCTTATTTTTTTGGCTCACTTTTTTGATGCTCACGTGAGTGGAAAATGAAAACTCAAGCTCCCGAAATGCTTACTAATAAAAAAAATAAAAAAATAAAAATTACAATAAAACAAAAAGAAAATCACGAAATAATCACGCCAAAAATCTACCCAAGCACGCTAATTTTTTTTTCATATTTACGTTCATGCGCGCTAACTAAACAACAAAAAACTAATCACTATCACGCATGATTCACGTAAATCATGTGAGAGGTGCCCATCTTTAATATATATGCCAGATATTTCTGGCAAATCAAAGGAGGAACTTAGTTCTTTAGCGAAAGCAATTCGTCTTTGTCTATTTACTAATGACACTAGCAGCTTGTTCCGCGCTACATGGCTTTTGTTGTTGGCCTTTTTTCAAAATTCTGCGTACAGTATCTTTGGACATATGTTTATTAAATTCTGAATTAACTTAGGAGGACGACCAGAACGAACGAGTTTTTGAGAATAAAACTCTAGGGTTTTTGAAATTGTTTATCACTCTCTGGATAGAGGATGAGTTCGTGCAACTACTTGACCGATTTGGCGTAAAGTTTTTCCTTCTTTCCATAAATGTATTAAAAATTTGCGTTCAGCAATTATGATTTCTTTTCTGTTTGCCATTAATTGTATGATATTGTAATTCGAAACTAAAAGATTTCAAAAAATCAATTAATCAATGTTGTACGCAGATTTATGCTGCTGAGTGTACAAAGTTTTAATAATTTTTCTGCTAGATTTTAGTTGAAGAACAATTCGAATCGAATAATAATGACAAAAAGCTTTAATGCTTAGAAAGTGTAAACGTTTTCTAACTAAATATAAAATTGATAGAGTCTTCCATATTTATTGATCTCTGTTCCCTTACATGAACGAAATGAAAGAAATTGTTTTGGGAAAGCTTTTTCCCAAATCAATGTTTCTACAAAAGATTTAAAGCTTTTGGCTAACGTTACCCGAACTCGAAGACCTCGCGGAGTGCAAAATAAAGCGAATGAACTTGTTTTTTTTTCGAATATCAGGCTGTTTTAACATCCACCTTAACGAAGAATAGTCAGGGCTTCTCTCCACATATCCACATCAGGCTTCACAAAGGGACCAATTCTGGATCAAAATAGGCCAGCTGCCTACAACTGGCGGCCTGTGCAAGCTAACCTAATCATACTGTTTGGAAAACATTTCGAAGTTTACCAATTTAGCAATTCTAGGTTTTTATTTTTATTATATTATTTTTATAAGGTTTTCTTCATCTTATTAAAAGTCCATTAAGAAGTTCTACACATACACAACCATACACACACACACACATACATATGCATACTATTGACTCAGACTTTGCGTTACATTTTGCTTAAAAAATTAAGTGGGAGTGGGTAAGACTTCTTAAGAAAACAAAGAGTAAATGAACCATTAAATGTGTCTATGTATATGTGCATGTGCGTGTGTGTAAGTTTTTATATGTGTTTACTTATGAAGCTCTTTAAGGGGTCATTTCTGAAGAGGCCATATGTTGGAAAAAGTTTATTATAATAATAGCAAAGAATATTCTTTAAGGATGCCTGGCTGGCTATAAAGTAAATAAAGTCAAACTTTTGTAATTATGATAAATGTGAGTGTGTGTGTATATATACGAGTATGTATATGTGTTTGTATACATGATTTAATAAGGGTTTTGTAAATTTTGATATCTTGAATATGTGGTAACTCTAAATCAAAAACCATCTGTTTTTACAAAACTCACTTTAATATGCGATTCAGTGGCATCTATTGAGAGATAAAAAAAACAAAAAAACGAACAACAAACAAAAATTAAGAAATAAACAAGTTAAAAGTTTTTTTTTGGGAATTATTAAATTACAATTAAGTTTTAGTTTGTAACGTACTTTTTCCATAATTATTCAGTAAAATATGAATAATTTTTATTCAGGATTGTCGCAGAATCCAATGTAGTAGGAATTGGATTAGAAAAGACGTCTAGAATACTTTTGTGTAATAATTTTCATTGTTATCGGGTTTATGTTCAATCTAGAATTACTATTGGTTTTGAAAATAAAACCGATAATATTGAAATTTATAACGTAAAAGTATTTTTTTGTAGTCTTTTCAAATTCAATTTCGACCACATTGGATTTTATGACAACCTGCTTTAATGTGTAGGTAAACAATTGTGGTTTCCTGCCTAAAAGTGCGGCTAAACTAAAATGTTCAAAGTCATAACTTAACATTTTTATTGATATTCGTATATTAATATTTAATATTGAATATTTAATAAAGGAACATAAAAAACAACGACAATTACAATAGATGAATTTTAATAATGACAACTTCCGATTTCTATGACTTGTTTGCTTTTTTGATTGTAAATGACTTAAGTTGGATGTTTATGTGCAGAAGTGTCACCATATTTTTTTTTATGTGTGCAGCCAATTTTGATTTTTTATATGAAAATATTTTAAAATTGCAAAAAAAAAAATATGGTAAATATGCAGGTATACAAAATGCAATTACACAGGGCTTAGGAAGAATAATTACAGAATATAAAATTTGTTGGTCAGTTAAGTTGAAACGCAGCTAAAGTTGGTTTTTTGTATGAACATAATTTTAAAATGCCAATGTGCAGATACAAAAAGGGCACCTTAAAAAGGAATTTGTATGGGATCTTAAAGAATAGTCACAGAAATGATTTATTTTGTGCAAATAAGTGAAAAGTGCTTTTAAACAAAAGCCAGTTAAATCAAAACTACTGTAGTTAAAACAAAAGAAAAAGAAAATGATAAAAAGACGACTTCTTTCTATGCAAGATTATGGATAAGTAAAAAAACACCGCCAGTTAAACGTTATAATATAAAATTATTAAAAATAAAGAAAATCCGTTTTATTTAATTATACAGAAGTATAAAAGAAATTAAAATAAAGTAAAATATTAATTTTGGGAATTAATTTTACTTTTTATTGTAAATGCAGTGTTTGTTTTTTCTTTTACATTGTGACTAAATCAAAAACTTTAATGTCGTTTTCTGAAGAACGAGTTTTTTTCATTATTCCATTCTTCGATTAAATGTGCATTAAGACAAGACATGTGTGTGTGTTATTCCTATTCCTGTATGTTTTCAAGTATAAAATTAATTGCTCGTTTGTATTTTGATTTCTTTTTATTCATACCAGTTTACGTTCTTGCAGCCATAAAATTAGTTTTTGGTAACAAATTTTATTATTTTGCTAACAAGTTGTGATGTTGTTGTTTGTTTTTGTTTTTTTTTTCTTCATTTTTTGAAATATAATTTATTGTTAGTTGTTTTCCTTTTTTTATATTATAGTTTCAATTTCATACGTTTGACAAAAAGTTTGTTTACTTTTTGTACAAATGCATGCATGTATGTATGTACATATATGTAAGTATGAGTGTGTGTAACTTGAACATTTTTGTTTAGTTTTTAATATAAAAAAGTATAAGTTTTTGCAACAATTCATCTATTTTATCATACATGTTCAATAAATTACACTCAAAGAAAAAAATTTATATATATAAAAATTTAATTTTTATTACATCTCTTCTATATTAGATTATTAAGCAAAATATTTTTTTTATATCTCTTTTACAGCCGTAACAGTGAACCAATTTTGGAAAGAAAGATTTATATGTTTTTAAACGGGTTATTACATAGATGTGTACAATCTTAATTTTATTTAAATATTATACAGACGATTTTAATAAAATTTATATTATTTTGAAGATATTTATTCAGAAACGTTAAAATCAGTGTAATATTTTGGGAGCTGTAACTGTTTAAAGATTTGATTGATTTAAAATGAAATGTAAAATTTTTCTTTGAGTGTAACATTGTATACTCGGTACACAGTTGGATATTTGTTAATGCAAAAACAATAACAGCAAAACAAAATAAAGCGCACTTTTTTTCTCTCTCTGTCTCTCTTTATAACAGTAACAAATAACAACATCAGATGCAGCTAAAACTCTGCTGCTGCTGCGCCACTAACAATAAGAACAACAAACAACAGCAACAACAATGCAACAATTATTTGCATACAAATTGAACTGCGTAATTTTCAATGTAATCGAAAAACTGTAGTTTTCCATTGGGGTTTTTTTATTAAACCAATATAAAACACATGCTAATGCATACATAAGGGACGCTTTAATATATTGAAAAAAAATATATTTTTGGAAAATCTTAAACGATTTCAAAAAATTTATGGGTGCCTACTAAATTGCTTCGAATAAACATTAATGTTATCAAACTGAAAGTGAAGAAGATATTCTCTGGTGATCTTTAAATTACTTTGAAATAGTTGATATTCCTAACAACTCTGTGGCAGGGTGACTAAAAGAGGAGGATCTAATTAATTAGTATTAAATAATTAAAGATAATTTTGTTATTTTTCATTTATTTGCGAATTGGTTTGTGGAAACTTCAGAAGTGGAATTATCCCGACAACATGGAAATTAATACGCTGCGTCAAAAGTGTAAGAAGTCTGGCTTGCCAACTAATCGAAGCCCGAAGGATTTGATTGATCCTCTAGAGGAAAACTGCAATAAGATAGCGTACTGGCAGCAATTGATACTGGCGTATGCTAGCGGACATCACAGTGCCATCCTTCGTCGGTATTGTAGCAAAATCGCCGGCGAAGTAAAATAATTAATAAAATGGCTACAACAGCTTAAAACACATTTAATGCGCCTACTTGACATCAGAGGCGCTGCATACTAATTGCCTGAGTGTTACTTCTCTTTATTATAAAAAAAAGAAAGAAAAAAAAGATAGCGTTTGTTAGTCGGGTATTTCGTCCCCTATGTTATTAAAACATATCACTTCAGCAACAACAACCAAAGAAAATTTAGATCAATAGTTAATGGAACTTCAGTGGAGCGGCAACTCGCATAAGAATGCTACAACTGGGTTTTGCCCAAATGAATTTGTTTTCGATTTCAGGCTGATCGGTATCGTAAAAAATCGTATTGTTCCCTCAATCCATGTTGATAAATCGGAGAATGAAGTCTACATGCCTAGTATGTAAAAACGTGAACTTGCAAGTCTTAATATCACCAAAGAGAAGCAAAAATGGAAAAACCGATGTGAAATACAACATTCCAAAAACCTACTTTATTTATATCAACAAGGTGACAGAGTGGTGATCGAAAACGAATTTCCAGCCTACTGGTGAATCCAGGAAGATGGATTTTAAATACAAAGGACCCTATGTCATCGCAAAGGTTCTTGACAGGGACCGATATCTCATTGAAGATGTGCCCGGAATGCCGATTACATACAAAAAATTCTGCTCCGTCTAATTTTCGGATAAACTAAAGCCCTGGTGCCTTAGCCTACCTGTTTGTGACACATTGGTCTACACTCTATAACTAATATATTCAACTTGAAATATACTAAATTATATGTTGAGTTAAGCTGTTATTCCATATGAGATTATAAGTTGAAAAAAGTTAATAAGCGATTCTTTATGCTACAACTTTCTTAAAAATCGTGGAAAATAATTGAAACTTTACCAAGTGCTACTTCTGAATGTGAAAGAAGTATTGAATCAAATTTAGCTAATGTCGACTTAAGTATTTGTTCTTTTTTGCCACAGAACTAACAAGCAACTAAAAAGTCGAAAAAACAAATATGAATACGTTGATATGTATACGGTCTCCGAAAACAGTATATTTTTTAGTTAGTTAATTCTACATTAGTTAAAACTACATATTTCTTTATTCCTTTTTTAATCAAAATCATTTAAATTAATGAACTCAACTCTTTTTCAATAGCCAAAATAATTATCGCTCGTCTTTGGTAGCGAAATCTAAGCCCCGCTCAAGAGCGGCGCGGCTGCTTAAATTATTATTTTTACGCCAACATAATTTTAAAAGTCTAGCTTCAACTATTTTTATATTTGAAATTTCTCACACCCGGCTCCGTGTGCACTCTGAAAAATGCCTCTCACAGTTGTTTAACGTAAGTTCGTTTTCAAATATAAAATAATATTATCATCATTTTGTTGCTCCCCTTATTTGAGCATTATTTATGAAAATGAATCAAATCTCATTTAATAGAATATATTTGAAAGTTGAAAACAAGCTCAATGTCATATACGAGTACATATGCACATGATTGATAAACGTAAAATATGTATGAATGATTTCATATGCACGTTTTCGATAATGTAATTAATCTTTATAAGTACATATGTGGTCAATTAAATAGGTAACTATATTTACAAAATTATCAAAAACGCACGTTTTTCGATTGAATGCAAACAAAAAATAATAATAATTGCTGGTTAATTTTTGCTGCGGAAAACATTAAAAAATAACAATTAAAAGTTAACAAAAGTTAACCTGGTCAATAAAATAGATACTGCGATAAATAAATGCAGAACGGTTTCATTGAAGACTAGAAAAAAGTATTACTGCATCGGTAGCTACTAAGACCACTCTTAATTTTAATAACTTTATTTATTATGTTCGGCATGGATGAAATAATTTTACGGCAGGTTTTAGCAGGAGTTTCGCACTATATTTTCTGAAATTTTTGTCACAAGTCCTTTCCGAATATTTTGTTTTGTCAACCTCACTTTTAAATCGCATCCCTCCAAAGATTTCTTTTGGTGTTGACGTCGTGTCAACTTGTTCGAAACCAGCTACTCGGATTGAATGAATCGATGAACAAATTTAATTGGCTTTAAAATAAAAAATTTACAGACTTTTTGTTTCTTTGGGCCAAATATGTATAAAAAATGTCAATCAAAAATCGAAAAATTTAAATATTGTTTGTTTCTCATAAGATGCTTAACTTTTT
This sequence comes from Gymnocheta viridis, assembly GCA_956483585.1. Classification (NCBI taxonomy): domain Eukaryota; kingdom Metazoa; phylum Arthropoda; class Insecta; order Diptera; family Tachinidae; genus Gymnocheta; species Gymnocheta viridis. The sequence continues at coordinate 14,601,195 of OY101443.1, forward strand.
TTTATCAAATATGATAAGATGTGCATTTAGATATTTCTCATTAAGAAATTAAATTTTCGTTAAGTTTTAATTTATATAATTTCACAATAATATTTATAATTTCAAGATTTTTGTGATTCGATCGAATATCTTAAATTTTTTTTTTCAACAAATAAATAAAAATTTCTTTAAAATTATTCTTTGCTAGCTTCGTTATTTTTTTTCTCTTGAACATTTTAAATAATGTACATTTTTTATGAACTGCTTGGAAATTTTTAGCAATTATGTTAAAATTTTCATATTTTCATTTCTGTAAGAAATTAAAGTTTCGTTAAGTTTTGTATCTCGTTAAAAGTTATAATCCTTGCATGATTTTTTTTAATTAAAAATTTTATTTAAATTTAAATTATTCTTCGTTAAGTTTCGTTAAAAGTTTTAAATTTAGTATATTTATCATAACCTGCTTCGAGTTACTAAACAAATGTTGTAAAGTTTTCATTGAAATATTTTTCGTTAAAAAATCTAAAGGTTCTTTGAAGTTTTATTTCTGTGAAAATTTAAATTTTGAAATGATTTAATTAAATGTTATTAATTATTAAATAAATATATTAAAAACTTGTTAAAATTATTATTCATTAAGATTGTAAAGCTTCGTTAAGTTTCTGTTCTCATAAAAATCCAAATTATTATCAATTTTACATAAGTTACTTGAGGACTTTGAAGCAAATAATATAAAGTTTTCTCGTTAAAAAATTATTAAAATTATATAAACCAAAATTTTAACGTAAAACAAAACTAATCTAAACTACACGAAATATTTTGAATGCGTTATTTTTCCGTTCATTTAGGAGCTTTTTTATTATAAGCTTAACCCTTTAGAAATGATTTCCCATTGATGTTATTACTCTTGCCGTTTTTTGAAGGACAATCGCCATTATTTTTCGAAAAAAAAATAAAAATCATGTTTTCCACTTGCAACAGAAATCTCGTTTAGTGCAAAAAAAAAATACTTTCAAGGGATAAACAAATTGCTAACAATGGAAAAGGTGAAGGTGAATTTCATGACCAAAATCAAATCATAGTTACGCAGGCAAGCATAAACACACACGCACACCGATGCACTTCTACACACACACACACTATAAAACACTCATACTATTTGCCTCAACTTTAATGCAATATTTCCTTTAAGTAGTGAATATAGTGTTAAGGAACAAAAAGAACAAGTTTTAATCTTCAACAGTAGTTGAAATATGTTATGCAGCTCGAAAAAATACCCTCCTTAAGGCATTCGTTTCAATGGAAATTAAAGTATTAAAATTTGTTGAAATTCCATTAAACTGAGAAGCTTAAAAACAATAAGCGTAGATTTTAGTTTCTTAATTTGCCTTTCTTTTCATTACCGTGATGTGCCGAAGAAATTAAGTAAATCAGTATGGATTAAGATCGAAAAAGATACTTATGTGCTGTTCATAGAATTCAAGCAATCGACTTGAGTAGAAAATATGTATGGAAAAAACTCGAATACTTCAGTGGTTTTCATACAAATTGTTCACTCGATTCGATTGCTTGGATTCTATGAACAGCACATTAAGAAAGATTTGCACTTAAATACTTATCGACGTACGTTTTTTTTAGAAATAGAAACAAAAAATAACAGTCAGTTCTTCTTCCAAAGATTTTTTCATTTATTTTTAACACACTGAAAAAAAAAATATTAACAAAAAAAAATTGCAATTGTCTGCAGAAATACCCAAGGACACTGGACAGTAATCGAACCTGTGACCGGCAGACCTACAGCTTAGTATATCATCACTATTCATTAGACTACGCCGGTACCTTTTAACAAACAGCTTAAACTCGTGTGGGCCTGGCCCACGATGTCGAACGAATTATTTCTTTCGTAAAATTACAAATTCTAAAAATTTGATTTTGTTTTAAATGTAATTGTACGAAAGGAAGAATACATCGTAGGTCTGACAGCTAGTTTTTGCTATTTTTATTGTCTTAGCGATTCTCATCCAATGTTAGACTTTATATTTCTCTGATGTTAGCAAGTTTTTGACATTTCGCAGTTTTTTTTTCGCTGTTTTGACGTTGACATTTACATTCTTAGCGATTTTCATTCATTTTCAAGTTTTTTTTTAAGTTTTTATCGATTTCGAAAAACTTAATTTTCTAAAGTTCCAAAATTATATCAGAAATACCACCAAATCCTCTCTTTAAAAAACTATCTGGGGCATCACTTATCTATAGTGGGATATCTGTACACCACCATTTTTCCATAATGGCCAATTATATAACCGAAAAAAATTAAATTTTTTTAATATTATATTTATTGTTTGTAGAATTCCCATAATTATAATTATCTTAAGTAAAATCTTGGACCACATTTTCCATTAATTGGTAAGTATGGAACTGGTCCCTGTTCCTAGATTTTGCCGCTTAAATAAAGTTCATAAATTTCACTATGGCTGTTAAAAGTTTAACAATGGTCTGTTAAATGTATAAAATTGTTCTGTTAACTACAAAATGAGCACTGCTAAAAATTTTGGTTCATGTCTCTTCTAGTTAAATTGAAATTTAACTTTACTTACATTAAAATTTTCAATCTATCCTGTATCAGCGCCTGCACTCAGTGGAAAAATTTTTTCATAATAATCCCAAGAGTTCTGACTACTCCATAAATTCTTACTCTCCCAGGTATGTCCTATTTATGATTTAGAGAAATCTCAAATTTGAAAACTCACTAAAATCCAATTATTTTTTACACCATTATTCTAACCAACGAGTGTCATAAGTGCCGGCTGTCCTTTGTTTGTCGCCGAGGATTTAACATTGTCGTGCACTCATCTTTAATAATGTCGCAAAGACACGGTCAACTGGGTTGTATTGTCCATACATACATACATATGTAGCTTTTGAATGAGTTTTATAGAAAATATTGAATTATATACTTGTCTTTATTTATTCGCTATCTGGTAAAAATATACACCCAATTAAATGATCATTCTTATTAACTTTTATAATAAAATTTCTCAATCCATCTGTTTAAATAATAAACAAAAATATGCAAAAACATTTTTTCCGTGCCCTAATGAAAATACTGCAATAAATTAGAAAAATGCATTTTAGCTGTCATATTTACGAAGACAAAAAAAAATAAAAATTACTAATAAAAATTGGCGATCTAAATTGTTTTGTTTGTTGGCTACAACTACATTTTTGCTTTTCTTTAACTTTTTCTGCTGTTGGCCGAATTTTTCGGTTTAATTTTGTTGTTAACACCGAGAGGCAAAACATCAACACAAACACATGGAAAAATTTACAAAAAAATTAGTTTGTTGCTGCTTGTAATGGCTGGAATATTTATTTATTAAATAATTTTGTATGAGTAAAATCACAAAAATTGTTTATTTTTCTTTTGTCTTTTGGCCTACAGCCAATAATTTAAGTTCAAGTTTGAAAGAGAGAGAGAGAGAGAGACAGAGTAAGAGATAGATAGAGAAAATACCTGACATAATATGGCCTGCAGAAAACTAAAAACGAAATAATATTATTATTAAAAATATTTCACTAAAACTAAAAATTATTGCAGACAATAATGGCTTTTTGGATAATAAAAATTGAAAACAAATAAATTTCAATTTTGAAATCAAAGAGAAAATAAAAACAAAAACATAAAGATTAATAATATGTATTTCGTTATTTACTTGAATAAATTTTTTTATTCGAAAAAACACATATTTGCGGAAAAAATCTCATGGCAGGCAACACAGCCTAAAATTCAAAATAAAAAAAATCTATTAACTTGTGGTGGGAAATTTGTGGAAATTGTTTGCCAATAGAAGAAAACTCATTAATTTATCAATATCATTAAAAGATAAAAATTAAAGTGCTGATGCGATAAAAATGGGTGAACAATGAATGTTCACCGCTCAAAGGCCGCTCGCTACCTGGCACATTTTGTTTGTCAAAAGTTTGTTCATACAATTTCTTGCAACACATTTCTTCAACTACTTCAGCGTTTTATTAAATATTTTATAGTTTGCAGACGGGCTGTACAAATTTGCTGCATTCATACCACAACTCGAGCTTCAAGATTTACAGATCTGCCGAACCCCACGATATTATGCCGACAGAGAGCTAGCTACTAATATTACCGAATTTTATACATGGTGACACGATCCCTGACATGTGTTTATTGAAATAATTTTATATACACTATTTATTAATTGATGATTTTTTGCTTTATCATTTTTTTAATTGTTTAATATTTTTTTTCGTGAGTATTTAGGGAGCGTGAGTTCTCGGGATTGAAACTAAATTTTTTCTACTTACGTGAGCTTGCATGAACGTAATTGAAAAATCACTCACGATCCCATCTTTAATTCAAACATTAATGGCAAGAAAATAACTTTCAAATGAAAACAACTTCATGGCAATTAATACAATTTATCCGTGTTTTATTTTTAATTTAAAGTTCTATTGGTCTCTAAAAAAATAATAACACCTTTCGCAGGAAAGTTTTTATGTTGTAGCACAGTGTCGTTAGTTTATTTAAATGATTTTAAAAGCGCTTCAATTGTGATTTATTTTCACTCCAAACAACATGACCGACAGACCGGTGGTTGCTAGATAATTTTTGTTATTTTAATTTAATTTTGTTTTTTTGTAGTTGTTTTGTTTTTGCTTGCAAATGCCTGCACAATTTTGCATTCGTGCATAATGAAAATGTGTTCAAATTTATATGTGTAAACTGCGATATTTTTTTCTTAATTCAATTGTTTTGCAAATGTGTCCACGCTACCAAGTGTGGGTAAGTACGAGGGCCACCTAAAAACTACTCAAAAAAATATACTTCTTACAGTCAACTCCCAAAAACGTGAACTCATTTTTATCAGGGGTATTCACGTTTGAAAGCTTGAATTTTTTTTTAAACCGTGAAGCAAGTAATTCTAAGACTGCCATCGTGTTTACATATGTTCATTTGTGTCTGTGAGAATAAATGAGAATCGGTTTGTTTATTAAATTAAGTGCATTCTGATGCGAATGTGATATGAAGGGAATTAAGAGGCATTAAATTTATTGCATTGAGGTTGTGTAGATATTTGCAACTGATGCCGGCTGATATTTCACAAAAACAATAGACATCAAAGAAAAGCGACATTTAATTAAGAAGCAAAACAAATAAAATTTTGAAAAAGTCATAAATCACAAAATGTAATGTAATTGCGAACAAATTGTTAAAGCTTTTGCGCTGAAATGAAAAACTAAAATATTTTCACATACTTTTTAATTTATTTTAAACTTGTCCTGCCACAACAAATACATTCTCAGTTAATATCTCTTTTTAAATGAATGACACGTGTTTTCATTTAACTGGTTAGATAATATTTATTATATGCACAAACATATATGATGGTTCCATTTATATTCCCGCCAAAGAAGAAAAAGTAACAACCGGAAAAAGCTAGACACGACACGTGTCTTTGACAACCGTATTGATTGTGTTACACAAAGCAGGGTTGGGAGTTTTAATAAAAATCATTCACAGCTGACATGAAATACATACAAAAGCTTTAGGCTAATAATATTGGCTTAAATGGAAAAGCAACAGGAAGCCTTAAAAATAATTTTGCTGACATTGACAATATTATCTATACAAATGAGCTGATGTGACAGCTCATAAAAATGACAAACAGCAAATCATAAGAATTAGATTAAAATAAATTAAATGAAAAAGCAAAATGAAATAAAAATAAAACTAATAAACACATTTAATTTACTACTGGAAGATATTAATATGACACATGGAATACTAGACTTGCTCACTTTTATAGCTGATTTGTTGACTTTAAGGGAATATGCTACAGCTTTTAATAATTCATATTTTTTATTTGTTTTTGTATAGCAACTGTGTTCATAAACTTAAAATAAATATGCAAATGAGTTTGTGTTTTTGATAGTCTTCACAAAAAAATATGAATTATTCAAAAAAAAAAAAAAAAAAACATACGAGTACTTAAAAATGCGCAATCAATTTATTATACTTTTGCATTTTTTCTATATGCATTAAGCCAAAATGTATGCTATGGTGTTTCATAGAATTCTTAATGGTCGTTTGTATAGGGTCCTCCAATAAGAGGTTTCATTGTGATATAAAAAAACGAAAGCGAAATCATCTCATGTTTATTTCATGGTAAAGAATTGGAAGGGTAAGCCATTAATAATGGAAAACAATATCAGCCAAATGGCCGGCGCGACTACGCTTACAGGACTATATTATTCTCATGATATTTTTCATCACCAATTTGCATAATAGTTTTCTGTATGTCCTTGATAACTTCACAAATTCCATCTTTGAGGTCTTGAAACGATTGTAGGTTCTTGGCATAGAATTTATTAATTTTAAAAAATTAAAATGTATTAAACCACAAGATGTCGGTGGAGAAATCACACAAAAACCACACCAAAGAGCCACACGTTGAGAATAGAGAGGCTTTTCAACAATAATTCTTGGGTTTTCCGAGCTTTAAATGCGACAGTTCCGCTTGTTAACGTAACCGAGAAAGTGCTTCACAACAACCCAAATATGTTTTAGTTTTGCGAATTGTCACCGCAAAATTTTGCATTTTTTATAATTTTAATAATTTTAGTATTCAAAACAAGACTTATTTGTGGCAAAAAAATTGGGAAATGTGGTAAGACACTCCTATTGAAACCTGCCGTAGAATTTTTTCATTTATGCCAAACAAAGTAAATAAAATTATTAAAAATAATGATGGACGTAACCGATACTGACGAATTAATACTTTTTTTTCATCTCCAGTGAAATAATAACAAATAATAATCTCTAAAGCCTTTTTAGAACAGTTGAAAAGTATGCCTCAGATTGGAAATTTAAGATCAATCTAAGCAAATGTGAATCGATTTTTTTTAGACCAACCCCTCACCCCCGCAAACTCAATTAATGCAACTTAAATATGAAAAAAGGAAAATTATTTGGTATTAAAATTGATCTTAAGATTTAAATAACAAACAAAGAACTAGGATAATATCTAGAAGAGAACATGGGCAATTTTCTAAATAACCTATAAAAAAAAGATTAAATATTCTTCTGTTATAAGCACTTCTTTTTCGAAGTACCTATTTTATTTTGCAAGTAAATTTTTTATTTTTGTTTAATTTTTTTATGGTTTATTTTGGTTTGTTAACTTTCTCCTGCAATATCTTTTTGAAAAAATAAAGTTTGGTAGATCTGGACGAGGAAGAAAATTAATTCAAATAAAATATAAAACCGCCTTTTCCGAGCGTCAATTTTTCATACACAGCATCAGTCTTTGGAACCAACTCCCAAATCAAATTCAAGCAATTAGCAACGCAAATAGGTTTAAAATTGAGCTTACAAATTACTTTGCTTAATAGAAATTGTAATAAAAACAAAATCAACATATAAATTAATACTTTTGTAATACCATTTGTTATATTATTACATATTAAATTGTCTATTTTACTATCATTGTATGTAACTTTAAATAATTTGATCGTTTAAACACTCATGTATATTCTCGCTAGCACTCTAACTTATAAGATGCTTATCTTGTTGTGCTAGACTTTATAATAAATAATAAACTAAACTAAACTAAACTACATTTTTTTTGCATCCAACTGAAAAACTTGCGTTTTTGATAATTATGTAGAGGCTACCTATTTTATTGCTTATGCTAAATCATCAGGGGATTACTCTCTATTGCGATGCGAAAGCAATTTCATTGTACAAATAGTTCGGTTTGGTACAATTTTTCTTTCGCATCGCAGTAGAGAGTAATCGCCCAGAGGTTTGAAGCTTTTTGACCCACAACAAAAAAGAAAACATTTTGAAATCTGATATTATAGCTGATGAAAACCGATATCAAAAGAAAACTTTATAACTTTTTTTCTATCTAAGTAATTAGGTTTTTTTGTTTGTTTTTTTCAGATTTCTTTTAAGATTTACTAAAAATAGAAAACTGGGATACTAAAAAAAGAATCTGGATTGTCCGCCGCTATCAGGATTTGAAGTCTGTAGTTTTGGTTCACAGAGAATATACGCACACGTTTGGCGGCGGTGCTTCGGGTAGATAACCTATTACGAGACTTGTGAATAATTTTTCAGAGCGTGGGACCGTCGCTAGAAACTAGAGGAAACTATTGCTGCTGTAGCTGCTGCCGTACAAAGCAACCTCAGTGTTTCAACAAGGGTGTCAGTAGACAGATTTTGCAGACAATAATGTAGTTTGAGGACACAGGAGAATTCTCTTGGGTGTCGCAGTGCTGGTCCTTGGAGCAAATCCTTCCTTACTCAATTCATTAGGAAATATTGTAAAAAATATTTTCAGTATTAAATGATGGAATAATTTTCAATACCAACGTAAAATCAACTCTGTTATATGGGTGTGAAACTTGGAACCCTGCCTCTCGAGATATTGGTCGCATTCATAAGACGTAGCTGTTGAGCTCAACTATTGTGAAACTTTTGTCAACTGTTGATCCCAACAGTTACGTCTTAGAAACGGCTTGATGAATAATAGTATAATGAATGAACAGCTAATTAATGTAAACAATTGAAAAGAAATAAAAATGCTGCAAAAGAAATAATTTAAAATTGCTAAATTAATTAGTTTGGTTTATACTAAAAAGTATGGACAGCACTGAATTTGCAATGGAGTTTATCTTGGCAGGAATTTTCCATTTTTATTTTAAAATCTGCACCTCAAATTTAATATTAACAACATAAAAATGCATACTAAAATACTTCAATAAAATGATAAAATGGTATTTATATTTGAACCCTAAGCCGCCATTGTTTAAAAAAATCTTTAAACCTTTATTGAACTAAAGATATACTTAAAATAAATAAACACCATAATAAATCTATGTATATTTAATGAAATTAGTATTTTAATTATATTTCTTTGTTTTCGTTACTTTCTCGCATTTGTAACGCAAAATTTAACAGATTAATTTGCAGCCGCCACCTAACAAAACGGCGTTAGAATATAAAAGCGCATAACTCTCTTAATCAGCTGTGGAGCTAAACACAACATGTTGATTAAATTTAGGGAAACAAATTTATGATGGAAAAAATGGCAGCAAATAAATACTCAACGGTTGTGTTGAGCGGAACTACTCAACTCGGCGTTTCTAAGACAAACACTCAACGGTTGGCCAACAGTTACGTCTTATGAACGCGACCATTAACAGTTTGCAAGTTTTCGTAAATAAATGTTTCTGAAGAGTTCCATGAATCTTCTGGCCACGAACCATTTCAAACAACAATCTGTGGGCTAAAACGTGAAATACCATTGTGTGTAGAAATACAGAGAATAAAGTGGAATTGTATTGAACATACACTTCCAAAACCACTGTCCGATCTTGACAGGAATGCTATCGAAAGGAACCCTCAGGGGAGTTGCAGAAAAGGCCGACCAGCAAATTGATAGCAAGGCTAGAAAGATACATAAAAACTGGAGTGAAGTAAAAACTATTGCGATGAACAGATCTGAATGGAAGAAGTTCGTTGAGGCCCCATGCTCCTTATAGGACGAAGGGAATACATATATAAATGCTGCAATCGCAAAAAAAATTTAAATTGGCATTGTATGAGAATTACATTTACATATATTTGCGTATAAAATTTATTTCTTTAAGGAAAATGAGTTTTTCAATTAAAACACATCGTTAGTTAAAAAAGAATTTTATATTTAGAAAAATAAAAGCAATAAACTTAACTTTTTACGCGAAGGCTTTTCATGTCGTACTGGTATTTTAACACAAATTCCTTGAAACAAAAAACTTTATTAAAAAGTGTTATCCCTTATTTAAACAACAAATTTTAATTATAATATCAATAAAGCATGTAGAAATATATTTAAACTTTTTTTTTAATTTGTGCCAGCATACAACGAATCCTGCCGGGATTTTGTTGTTCTCGGAAAACTTTTCCATAAACAAAAATAATTATAAAGCCCAAAGTACATGTTTTTTTTTTACTTTAGTCTAGTTTTTGAAAACTCAAATGAAACGAAATTAAAGTCAGCTGTATGGAAAATATTTCGCTAATAAAATAAATACAGTAGTGGTCAAAACATTTGTAACCGAATGCATGTTCTTTGCAATTTATAATTAATTTCATTATTTTAAAAATTTTCAAGACATTTCAGTGCTTTTCATTGTATCACAAAATCAAAACTTCTTCAGCAACTAAATAAGTAATTAAGAACAAACCAGTTTTAATAAAATAACTCAAATTTCAATGTTACAATATTTTTAAAATTCATTTCTAAAATGTCCAATGATTTGTCCATCAAATCGAATGGTCACACTGTTCTTTCACCATCTTGATCTCAATCTAATTTCATTATTTTTCAATTATGTGGTCTTATTACTATTTTTGCAAAAGAAATTAAAAAAAAATAAATTGTACAAAATTAGTTACAAATTTTCTTTTCTTTAAATCATGCAGAGTTTTTATTATTTTCGCAAACAATTATTGGCAAAAACTAGATTCTGTTAACTTTACAGTCTAAGAGACGGCGCTAACTGCACATACACAAATTTCAAGTGTTCAAAAAAAAAAAACTCTCTCACAACATTTGCCTGATATTTTTCCTGTCTGGAATTCTGTTTCATTTCCATATCGATTCTGTATTGCAACGTAGTCATATTAAAAATAGAATTCAGAATGAATCTTCGTGTCGTTCTTCATCTTGCGTAAAAATCAGTACACATATCTTTTTTATTCACCACGCGTGTGGGGGGATAAAACTTTATTTTTATATTTCCATTGAGATGTGAGTAAATTTAGAACATTAAACTCGTTTTCTGGAGAACTAGTTTTTTTTCTATAGATATGACTACGTTACAATAAGTTTTGATAGTCACTGTAAAAAGTATACTTTAGGGGTACTTTAACACAACAACAAAAACACTTCATTAATGTGTTGCTGTTCAGTAAAGAAATGGAAAGTATGCTTTATATTTTATTTAAAAAATATCTTATGCAAGAGCGAGAGGGAGAGAGAAAGAGTTTGAAAAAAATAAAAATAAAATAATAAAAAACAAAACAAGGAAAAACTTTTTATTTTGAAGAAAACAAAATAATACAACACCAGACTGAGGAAAAAAAACAGAAAAAAACATAAAAAAATTAAAAATACGTCTTCATTAAAAATAGTTAAAAGTAAAAAAAATTTGGATTTAAGTTGCTCCAACATAATTTAACTAAATGCTCATGAATTTTTAAAAATATTTATATCGTAAAACTCATTAAAAGAAATTAAACAGAAAGAGTATTCTTCATCAAACACACACACACACCTACGCACAAAAACTGACATCAAGTGTATTGTAAATAGAAAAAAAGTGAAACAAAATTTAATTTATCCAAAAGTTCAGTTATCAATATTATAAACGAATAAACTTGTTCACAAAGTCAAACACATAAATAAAGACGAAAATATACTATCATTAATGATGAAAATGATATCTCCTCCTACACTTTCAAGAACACTTGAATGATTTTTATTCTCGCTTTTAGGCATAACTGTTCACTAGCGGCACCAAAATCCTGAGTGTTTTACAAATAAATAAATAAATAAATAGATACCTTGGCTGATATTATGTCAAATGATATAAATTAAATAAATAGAGTGTGTTTTCTTTGTACATGATTTACTTTAAAAAACAACAAACAAAAGTTATAAAGATGTGAGCCTAAAAATAGACAATGACAATTTAGTAGATCCAAAGCAAATGACGATAAAAATATATATAAAGCATTAAGTTAAAAAAAGTGTGTACCTTTAAAAAAGAACCATCTTCAGTATTTGGGAGAAAAAAACCAAAGTCCTTTTTTACTCGTTTTCTCAAAATCTTTCATAAATTCGGGAAAACGCACAGCTAAGAATTCTGAGTACTGGGCATTTATCTAGACACGACCACGAATCACTCCCCAAAAATTATTTTTCAGTCATTCTCCTACCATTTGTGAAAAAAGGACAAAGTTCCTTTTTATGCCGATTTTTTTAAACTTGTTTATATTGACTTATGCTAGGAACACAACTGTGACGAACGACGAATTTTTGGCCGCGAATATTCGTCGTCAAAATTAAAATATATTAGTTTATATGAAAATACACACAATCATGGCGACGGCGAAATTCGTCATACACGGCGAATTTTGCAATAGATTTATTTCTATTTCTTATGCCGGCGAACGACGAACAAATCAGTACCATGTGACCATTTTCGTTTTTAGTTTTTAAGTTTTTTACTAAATATAGTTTATTATTACTTTAATAATTATTTTATCGTTATTTTGTAGCATTTGCAATATATATACAAAATATTTAACTACAAAAATTGGTTATAGTTGTCTATTTGTTAATGTTTCATTTTTAAGTATGAATTATTTTCTTTAGTACGGTCACACTATCAGCTGTTATACAAAACAAACAAAGGAAATAAAACTTTAATAAAAATTGTTGGTGAAAACATGGAAGAATTATTTGCTCAGTTTAATTTCTTCAAAAAGCTACCCCATTTGATATAAATATATTATGTAAAGAACCTCCAAGCGATTTGGTATTGCGCATTATTTTTCGTCCACTAGCGCCAAGTAAAATTTGCCATTTAAGGATAAAGAAAGATGATATGCGTGAATTAATCTATAAAAATTATCTCATTTCGGTTCCAATGATGTTTGACCCTTTGGTAGCTGTGTGAAATGCTAATTATGATAATACTGCAATATTACATAGAATATTTAAAACATCCTAAATATAAAAAGAATCTAATTACTGCATTCGACTTCTTTCATACGGCATTTCGTTCCATTCACACACAAACGTAGAATAAAGGTTTCGAAGGAGCTGGCGGTGGTTTGCTTGATGTGAAACACTTGTAATTCCAATGAATTTTTTTTTATTTTTTAAAAGAAAATCCGATACAATCGATACTATACTGTTTACTTTTCTAAAAGTCGTGATTTGTTTCATTATGTTATATACTAGTAGCATATATTCAAAAACATCATATTACTTGATACATGTTTTTGTTTTATTTCCTTAAACAGTACACAATAACTATCAATTATAACAGCTGTAACTTTTTTCGTCGTTATTGTGCTTCAACGACGAATTTACACAGCGAATTTTCGTCAAATTCGTCGTTCGTCTGAGTTGTGTTCCTAGCATTAGTTCAAAGTATGTAGTTTTTATAAATGTATTTTATTTAAAACTTGTATATAACATATTTAAGTTTTTCTGGTTCATTTTGTTGGTTCATTTTGTTTGAAAAATTTAGCAAAAGAAAAATTTTTTTAATATTTAACAGAGTCATGTTATTATGTTAACATTGTTCTGTTAAGAATTATAGTATGAGTGTAGGGTGATAAATTTTGAAATTTATCTTCGCGCAAATTACTAAAACTGCCTATTTTATTAAGTACTCTTGCGAAATACCTTTTGAAGAAATATAATTAAGAGTGTAATTTAAAGCAAATAGTTGAAACACTCGCTCTTAAAAAATTGAATGTATTAAATTTTTTTTAATTTATACCCTTTGCAAAAAATACCATTAAAAAAAATTTTTTTTTAAAAATTAAAAGAAATACATTTTTACGAAAATATTGTTTAAATCAGTCCTTTACAAGCCTTAAAAAGGTGCATTTTACTAAAGTACTTTAAAAAAAATTAATTGAAAAAAGTACACAAAAATGATTTTTCTTAAAATACATTTTAAAAAAATACCTTAACGTTAACAGCTACATTACCCGGGTATGTTTTGAATTTTAAAAATTATATATCTTTGAAAGAAGCTACCATATTGCTCTGAAATTTCATTATAACCTTACTAGAAGTGTTTTCGGTTAAATAAAGTACATTTTGAAAAAATTACCTGTAAAATAGGTGCATTAAAAAGAATTTAGAAAGCACATTTTATAAAAGTACCTTTTAAAAATAGTGCCTTTTAATAAACGTGTATTTTAAAAAAAGTTCGTTTTAAAAAATTCCTTTTAAAAAAGGATATTTTAATGAAGTACTTTAAAAAAAGTACGTTTGAAAAAACTACCTTTTAAAGAACGCACCTTTAAAAGTACCTTTAAAACAAGTACATTTAAAAAAAAATAAGTGAAAAAGTAGCTTTTGATGAACTGAAATTCTAGAGCGCAAAATAAAACACGAAGATGGCTTTAAGCACTTCCAAATATTAAATAGGCTCAGCAAAACAATATTATATACATAGAATAAATTTAATGCTTTTCTGAGAGCTTCAATAAGATATTCATCTCAATAGACAGACAGGTTGTGCTTAAGTAATTTTTTAAACAAATTATTTTTGTATTATAGTATTTTTACGAATTTTTCCTTTCCTTACAGATATTTTTAATTAAATATTTGTTTTAAATTACTATAACTTTAATAAAATATTTAAAAAAAAGTATTATGCATATTTAGGGATTTGAATAAAATATACGACGCTATTCATGATTAACTTAGTACTGGATATAACGAACAATTAATTCATTTTAACGAGCGAGCTTGACAACATTTAAGTTCGTTAAATTGGAAAAATAAAAAGTAACCTTAAGAAAAATACCTTTTAAAAAAGAAGCTTTTAGAAAAATAAATGAAGAAAAAAACAAAAATACAAAATGAACTTTTCAGAAAGTACTTTAAAAAAGGATCTTTTGAAAAAGTAGTTTTGGGAAGCTTGTGAAATTAAAAAAAGGAATATTTAAAAAAAATTTCCTTTCAAAATATTTACCATTAAAAAAAACGTTCAGTCTATACTGCAGACATTTTGTTTGTTTTGTTTCGTGATTTATAAAGTTTTAGATTTTTGGCAATGCCCTCATTTTGTTTATATAACTCAACATCCAAAAAGCCATTTAAAAATTACTCTTTCCAATTTGCAGTATTTTTAGGAATTTATTTTTCTTCTGCTATAAAAATTCTTACAACTCAACAACAACATATTTAAGAACAAAAAGAAAAAAATTAAGTTTGCTTTTTGTAGTCACTTAACGTTACCTTTTCTGTGCGCATATGAGTGCCAAAACTTTGCAGCTTTTTCTGAACGTGTGTTGTACAACTCAGAAAGTTAAGAAGTAAGTGTGTACACTTAGCCGTTTAAATTACAGTGTTAAAAGCACGTCAAGTCAAGTCAAGTCAAGTACCAAAAAAAAAACACAAATCGTTTTTGTTGTAATATAAAGCACACTTGGCTTTTTTACAGAAACTCTAGTAACAATTTTTATTTATGAAGATTTGGAAGTAAAAATTATAGAAGAAAAGAAATTTAAATAGTTTTATTTAAACTTTAATTTTTGAGTTTGAGTTTGAAGTATTAAAGTGCGTTTTCCTCCAACGGCATTTTTTCGCTTTATTCTAAAAAATCCTAAAAACCAGCAATTCTACAGATGGATGGATGGAGCGAGAGTTTTTTTGTATCTTTTATGGCCATTACAACACACACTCGGCCAAATTATTAGTATCCGCAGAGGATTTTTTCCTTTCGGATGGAAAGCAAAACTCCTGGTATTCCAATTTTTCGCGGAAGAAGAAAACGAGGAAGAGAGAAAATCAGAATTAACAGGAAAAAAATTAGTTCCTTAGTTAAATGTATGAAGCTATTAACTCCGGTGTTGCCGAACACTTTCTAGAAAATATATTTCTTAAAAAAAAGATTTCCTTTCCAGATATCAATTATTTTTAACTTGCTGATTTGTCAAACTTAGTTTGGAATAAAGTTGTTGCCTGCGTGCCTTCAGCTAATAACTTTAGTATTTAAATACATCATACTTTCTGAGGATTTGTTGTTTACTGTTAAAAATGGAATGCGGCACAGTTTCTTTGCAGCACGCTTTTAATATTCCTGCCAACCAACTCGCAGTTGTTTGAGCTATAATGAGATTTGTTTAAAACAAAAATCACGGCATACTTTTAGGAAACATATTTAAAGCATAAGCAGAGACAGGCATATATAAATAAATGCGTAAGAGTGGAAAAGCAAACAGTATTTTTCATTCATAAGATTTCCTTTTAATGCAAATAAATAGTTTACAAAATATTTAATTAATTTACTTAGAAGCTAAAAATATTATAACTACGAATATAATATGAAAGAAATTTAAAGTTAAACACATACATTTTAAATTCATAAGATTTTTGAAGGCTTTAATATATAAAAGATAACATAAATAAAGCAAACTTGAAGGCATAACTTGAAGGAATAACAACTTTAATTAATGTTGTTAAATTTCACTAGAACGTAAAACATGCATCTGTCATTTCCTATTCTACTGAAATCAACTTCATACAAAGCTTCCGTTACAAAGTGATTTCGACTTTTGAATAAGATTAAATAATCAAAAATCTTCATAGACATTTTTAAAAGTGATTTACTAAAAATGTTTTGTGTTTATTGTACCAGTAGCTTAATGTGCCTCCCATAAACTTTTGCTATTTTTGTGTAAATACAGCTCTAGGAAAACAGAAACACACAAAAAGAATGTCTACAATTTATCTTGCATACTTTTAGGGAAACAAGCAGCCAAAACGTTGCTGACAAGGGGAAAGGCGGAAGCATAGAACACATTATTAAACGTAGTGTCAATTTTTGATATATTGTTAAAAACATACCCATCTTCAAACAAAAAATGCTAAATAAGAAAAATGTCAGCAGCGCAGTCAGTTGACAGACACATTTTTGAAGGAAGTATTTTAAGAATTTAGTTGCCGGATGTCGTTTGAGAGATTAAAATATCGCAAAATTGGCAAGCATTTTTGCTTATTTTTTCCTTTTTCTTTTATTACAAGTTACAAGTAGTATTAAGGTAGAAAGAAATTTATACACAAGAGGATTTAATGATATCATTTTGTTTCAAATTTGTATGAGAAACTCTCAGACATTTTTTTATATTAAAATTTTGAGTTTTTTCTGAAGCTCTAAAAGCTTTGAAACGGCCTTGAACTTTAAAAAGAAAAAGAAAACACACACACCCATATACATATGTAATCTTCCACAGGAAACAAGCGCTTCTCTTACAGATCCATTTTTACAGGACGACTAAAATTAGTCTTTTGGGTAAATTTTATCGGGTTTGAGGTTAAGGTTGCTAACACTGCTAAGCAATAAAGGTCGTCTCACTAAAAATGCACTTTTTTAATTTATTGTTAATTGTTACTTTTTTGTGACAGTAGCAACTCCGAAATTTGGCAGCTGTGAAATTTGTTTATTCCGATTATTAAAAATGGAGCGCTTCGCGAGAGCACAACGCATTATGTTTGTGAAAACTTATTGAAAAGGCTTGGAAAGTTATGCTAAGACCGCTCGCAATTAACGAAGAGTTTTCAGTCGAGAAAGTCAACCATACAAAGTGTGAACAAAAACTTTTAAGAAACTGGATCGGTTATGTACAGGACACAGTAAGACTCCTGTGCGTTATTGTACCGGTCGCTCTCTTAGAAACATTTCTGCTGTAAACGAGAGTGCCACTGAAATTCCGAAAATATCAACAACTTCAAATTTCATGAAGCACGACCCAGCAAATTTTAACAAAAGACCTTCATACGTACAAAATTCAGCTTACTCAGGAGCTCAAATCTGCATGCCATGGCAAGTGTCGGCAATTCGTTCAATGGGTAATGGATCAAAGTCAATGACAATTTTTCGAAAAAAAATTATCTGCTCGATTGAAACGTATTTGCATCTGAATGGTTTCATGAATTCACAAAATTGTCGAATTTGGGGTCGGAAAATTATCATTGGTCAGGTAGCGTGATTGGGACTTACCCAATCACAGTGGGTTTTTTGTAGAGTTTTACTATTGAAAGGATCATGATATTTTCTAGACTTTAGAGAACAGAAATATACTGGCAGTATACTGTCAGTATAGACAGAAAGAAAATCAATAAATTCTTTAAATTACAATAAGCAATGCTCAACGTCAAAAATCGTTGATCGAACAAATGTATAAACCATTTCCGTATTTCTGAGAACATTTCCGTACACTTACACATTTAGCACAGTTGATAATTTTTGATGTCATTTTGTGCAGTCGATTTAAACATCTTAATGCATAAATAATTCAATTACAAAATTTTTATTCCGCTCTGTTGTCAATCTCCAAAGTGTGTATTTATCTTTAATGTTTTTCTTGTTAAAAAATAGTGATTATTGTACTATCGTATCCTCGTTAATTTGTATATTTGTATATTTTATGGGTTTTTTCCAATAAAATACCCCAAAAAAATCTTTCCAGCAACAGGAAATGCAAAATAGCGCTATTCGTCATTATTTCTTTATTTACTATTTGTTAAATCAAAACAAATAATTCAACATAAAAACTTTTATTTCCAAGTAATTCACAATAGAGACTTAAACTCCCAAAATATATTCGCGATAACAATTTGTTGAGAGTTTTATCTCACAAACACAATATTTCTATAATATTCACGATAGGAGTAATCAACTCTGTATAACATTTGTCTATGTAAAATTACAATATTAGTCATGTTATAACATAAAACCTATCGTGAATTAAATTATAGCAAATGGAAATGTTAATATTGTGAATTCATTTTCGAACATTCCAATAATTGTAACAAAACTCATAAGATTAAGTTTAATAATTTTTTAAATTGTACTTCACTTTGTTTTTAAATTGTAAAATTCAATTATGAAATTTATATTAATCGAGATTGCCTCGATATCTTTTTTCAAAGATTTAAAAACTTTTGTTTGTTGAGGGTTTTTAGCTAGTCGATATACATGCATTTCATTGGTGCTTAAGCCAAATCATCAGTAGACCTTAAACCTAATTTTTAAATGTTTCAAACCTCTTTACTTATACAAAAACTTTTAAAAACTCAATAAGAGTTATAAAAATTACAATAGTATAAGCATAGTACGCTTTGAAACTTATTCAAAAATCCCAACAAACAAATTATTATATTCGATATGAATCTATTTTATTTTCTTTACAACCTTTTTTACAATTAGACGCCCTTTGGGTGACAATAAAAGTATTTATTTATTTTTATTTTTATTTTATTTATTTATGTATTGATTTATTTCCTGTACAACAAGATTTAATCTTATATTTATAGAACAGAAACAGGTTGCGTTAAACATAGTAAACATTTGCAATTATTAAAAAATAAAAAAAAGACAAATAAAATAGAAAAAATAAAAATCAGAAATATATATCTACATACGTATGTATATTAGAAAATTGCACATACAATAATATAATTTAAAAGAGTTACCTATTTAGAATAATTATCTATAAATTTTATTTAAATGAATTAACTACAAATTTTTTGAAACTATTAGCGTTGCTGTTTAATTGTTGACGTAGTGGAAGATCATTCCAAAGTCTAGCTGCATGGATATAGAATTGCCACTCGGAGACTAGGTATTGATGTCGAGGTATTATAATGTTTCGGTTTCGTGGCGATTGAAAAAAACGAATATTTTCAAATATGTATTTGGGAGTTTGAGTATGTATTATTTTGTGTAAGAAAACCAGAGTGCGGATTTTTAATAGGTTATCAAAACTGACTTCATAAAGATTTTTAGAAACAGAGGAAACATGGTCACATCTTCTCAATCCGTACACATACCGTATAATATTGTTATATAAAACATTTAGTTTTCTTCGACTAACAGAGTCACAGTTTGCAAATAATTCACACCCATACAGTAAGGAACGAACCAAGTATGTCTTGGCAAGCAAGATTCTAATTCTGAAGGGTGTAAAGTATTGCGTAGACCAGAGCGCTCGTAACTTAAAATACGACTGACCAACCAATGAGTTTACATGATCTGTCCATGTCAAGTGGTTATTAAAAATTATACCTAGATTTTTCGCTCTATTAACGATTTCAATTTTCTCACCATTTAAAACGATATCCTCAGAAATAAAAGGAGTTATACTTTTTTTGCAAATTACCATACATTTAGATTTCTTAGGGTTCAAACAAAGCCCATTTGCACTAGCCCAGAGATAAATTCGATTTAATTCGTAATTTAACTGTGAGATGCCTGTAGCAATGTTTTTGGCAGCGATACTTAACGTAAGTTGTACGTCATCTGCATAAAGATGGACATTACACTTTGAAAGTATTTCTGGCAAGTCATTTGCATAAATTGCAAATAAAAGCGGACCTAAAATGGAGCCTTGGGGTACTCCCCTTTTAAGTGTCAGTTTATCAGACCATATATTGTTTACAAGAACCGATTGTGTTCGATTCGAGAGGTATGATGTAATAAGGTTAATTGAAGTAGCCGAAAATCTGAAAAAGTGTTTTAATTTGTTAATTAATGTGGCATGGTCCACAGTGTCAAATGCCTTGGAGTGGTCAAGAAGTACCAAGAAATTTATGTTCCCATTCTCCAATCCCTGCCGTATGTGTTCACTTACTTCAACAAGAGCCGTAACACAGCTATGACTCTCGCGGAAACCAGATTGTTTACTAGAAAGCATGTTGTTAACATTTATGTACGAAATCATTTGCTTATACAAAATTTTTTCTAGTATTTTCGAAAGAAAACACAAGATTGCTATTGGTCTATATTCACCATTTTCTTTGGGTAATGGAATAATTTTTGCATGTTTCCAATTTGAAGGATACGTAGAAGACATAATAATATTATTTAAAAGGTAAGTGACGTATGGGAGAATTAGAGGCATAATTATTCTAATAAATTTGGGATGCAAATTATCAGTTCCCACTGCGTTTGATTTTATTAGTGAACATGTAGACATAACATCAAATTGTGATATACATGAAAAACTAAAATTATTACCATTCACATCATTGTCTGCATTTATCGCGGGTGAGGAAAAATTATAAAAAAGTGGGTTCGTTTGGATCACAGGAGCATTAGTGAACGTTTCATTAAGCATGTTTGCATCTATATTTAAATCTATGTTGTTCAAATGCTTGCCAATGCCTATTTCACGAACAGTTTTCCAGGTTTGTCGAGTATCAATTGCATTACTGAATCGGGTGGAATAATATTCCGTTTTAGCTAGTCTTATATGTTTATTAACGTTTTTTCTAGCAGTTGTGTATTGCAGTTTTAGATCAAGTGTTTTATACCTTTTCCACCTGGCATATGCAAGGTCCCTCCGTTGTATAGCTTGTTTTATAGTGTTTGAAAACCATGGATTATGCTTATGTGCAATATTTTTATGTTTGATTGGTACTGTTAAATCAAAAAGATATTGAATATTGTGTTCTAAGAAATGAGACTGCTCATCAATAGTTGGCATATAATAGATATTACTCCAGGAAATGTGTGATGAATATTCACATAAATTACTAAAAACTAAGCTGTTAAAGTCACGGTATCTGAAACTCTGCTCAACATTATGAACGAAAAAGTTGTAATTTAGAAATATAAGGTCATGTTTGGAAAAACATGACGCAGATATCTGATCGTATAAATTAATGTTTACCATATTAGACACAAAGTAAAGGTCAATGAGCGTACTAGTTGTGGATGTATGATGTGTAGGACTAGCAATATTAACAGGAAAAAGTCCAAATGATAACATATTATCATTAAGATTCGTCTCAATTAATATATTGGAATTAAAGTCGCCAGTAATGATAATATCATTGTATTGTGGGGCAAGAATTTCAAGTGTAGAGTACAAAGGCAATATTTGTATTCTTTTATTAGGCCGATATACACAACCCACTAAGAGTTTTTTGCCAAATGATAAAATTTCAATAAAGATAAACTCAATTCCCAGTTCATTTGAATTAATTACAGGAGAAGATTTGCAGCAAATTTTGCATGTAATATTTTTTTTTACAAATATGGCAACACCACCACCATGACTTACTCTATCACATCTATAAACTTTAAAACCATATGGACATATCAAGCTATCAGGTGTTGATTCCAAAAGCCATGTTTCCGAAACACAAATTACATCAATACCAGAGTTTTCAAAAATAAATTTAAATTCGTCAGCTTTATTATTAATGCTTTGCGCATTTATATGCACCACTTTAAGACCTCTTTTATAATTAGCAAGAATCCGGACCATATTCATTGTTATATCTTTGGAACTTCCACGCTCATTACCGTTAAATGTCATTAAATCGAGTTTTAAGAAGTGCAATGCTAATAAAAACAAAAATTGTAGTGTGCAACATGTAATTAAAATCGATAATGTTTAAAAAAAGTAGTATTGAAAACAAAAGGAAATATAAAATTGGAGTCACATAAACAAAAAATTTTAGAAAAGTTAAAGACATTGGTATAAAAAAAGAATTTATTGTAAATTTTGAAATTTTGAGACTATTCAGCCAAATTAGTAGGACGAAAAAGCTGTTCCAGTTCCTCTGGAAAGAGTATATTTATGGGCTCATCATTTTCATTTTTCTTAACGTAGACAATACCTCGCAACGTGTACACTGTCTTCAAAAGCCTATCTTTCTTGAGACTAAGAGCTGATTTAAAAATTCCATAGTTGTGTGGTGTGAGATTTTCGTTAATATGAAACGGAACATTACTCTCAAAACCAGCATTTGATAA
Source organism: Gymnocheta viridis (assembly GCA_956483585.1). Taxonomy (NCBI): domain Eukaryota; kingdom Metazoa; phylum Arthropoda; class Insecta; order Diptera; family Tachinidae; genus Gymnocheta; species Gymnocheta viridis. The sequence goes on from OY101443.1 coordinate 14,623,779, forward strand.
TAGTAACGACGATTTGGTTTTACGGCGATGGGCTGCAACAGTTTTAAGAAAATGATTTTTATCGTATGGCGTTTTAAATTTTACTACAATTGGTGGATCATCTATGTTTCGATGCAAAACGGAAAATAAAATGTTAACTAGGTAATTATGAAATTTATATTAATCGAGATTGCCTCGATATCTTTTTTCAAAGATTTAAAAACTTTTGTTTGTTGAGGGTTTTTAGCTAGTCTATATACATGCATTTCATTGGTGCTTAAGCCAAATCATCAGTAGACCTTAAACCTAATTTTTAAATGTTTCAAACCTCTTTACTTATACAAAAACTTTTAAAAACTCAATAAGAGTTATAAAAATTACAATAGTATAAGCATAGTATGCTTTGAAACTTATTCAAAAATCCCAACAAACAAATTATTATATTCGATATGAATCTATTTTATTTTCTTTTATTGTCACCCAAAGGGCGTCTAATTGTAAAAAAAGGTTGTAAAGAAAATAAAATAGATTCATATCGAATATAATAATTTGTTTGTTGGGATTTTTGAATAAGTTTCAAAGCGTACTATGCTTATACTATTGTAATTTTTATAACTCTTATTGAGTTTTTAAAAGTTTTTGTATAAGTAAAGAGGTTTGAAACATTTAAAAATTAGGTTTAAGGTCTACTGATGATTTGGCTTAAGCACCAATGAAATGCATGTATATAGACTAGCTAAAAACCCTCAACAAACAAAAGTTTTTAAATCTTTAAAATTCAATTAACCAAAATTATTCTAATTAAAAAATACAGTAGCTAAAATTGTCTAATTAATTATATTTAAAATTAAATATAAGCTTTGACATTGAAATCTAAAACTACAAAATCGTACTAAGTCAAATATAGAGATTCATTCACATTTACATACTCTCAAACACATACACCCTGGTACCTAGAGGTACATTTAGAAAGAAGTTGGCGTCCAACTTTGATCTTTACAGTCCACTGCCAGACACCAAGTTTCTTCAAACTTAAAAAAAAGAATCTTAACAGAAAGGAGAGTTATTCCCTTAAATCCCTACTGATCATAACTACTTGTTTATCTGTTCGAAATTTACAAATTACTTGTCTTTTTCTAATGCCAACGTAATTGCTTTTATAATTTTATAGCCAAACATGTGTAGCATATATTAGGGGATTTGCTTACATAATCAATACTAAAGGCAGTCAAGTGTATTCAGAAAAAAAAAGGGAAAAATAAATAAATAAATAAATAAGGGAAAAAGTTTTATACAACACTAATTATATTTAGCAGTTAACTGAATTGTAAGGATTAAATAAATTAGCTGTGTATATGTAAAAAAAAGTAAAGCAAACACTAGGGATTGCACAAAAGGAAATTGCTAATAACATAATTTGTAAAAAAATCAATAAATTATAGAAAAAAAATAATAATTTGCTTAACTTAGCAACAAACAGAATTGGCTTTGATAATGATGCAATGGAAACGAAATTTGCAAAGTTTAATTTTTTTCCTCAATTATATCGGCTGTCATATCTAAGCCAACAAAAGTAATGAAAAAATAACAATTGTACTTTTGCATAAAATTTATTGTTATAAACTTTATTTGTTATTTATTTTAATAATTTACTCAAGACCTACTGCCTTTTCTTTACTAGAAAAAATGCAATATTTCTCAACTTTTTATTAAAAAAAAACTGAAATTTAAAATTCGTTTAAAACCAAAATTTACACTCGTAAGGGATGATACAATAATTTTTAATAAATTTATTATTTTAAAAATAATTTCAATATTGCAAATTTTTATTGACAAGTGTAAAAAAAATCTAGATTTTCTTGCAGAATAGAAAACGTCAGTAGCTATAAAAATTTTAAATATTTTCGAATTTCGCTTGTTAAAATAATATTTTCAAAATTTTGTAGGGTTCCGTACATTAAATATAAAAAGGAACCATATTGTTTTCGGATGTCACAGTCTTCTATTTCGGGAACAGCGATAAGACACTAGAAATGTTCACAGCATATAAAAATGGTGATTTGAAAACCGTGGACTGTCAGCTGTTTAATGTCTCTTATTTGAAGTTTCTTTTATTTATTGAAAGGTTTGCTATTCACAAATATGAATCGTTTAACAACCGAAGAACGCAAAAAAATAGTTAAAACTTACTACAAATAGCACCACAAACAAACGTGGCCAATTTTCGAGCATTACGGGGTGATTATGACCTTCATAATCGACCTACTGTGCAAGGAGTTGACAAGATCATAAAGAAAGAGCGTTACAGATGTGGTCAGGGCTGTGCATCATCGGAATGTGCGCACTGCCGAAAGTATCGCTTCTGTTAGGGAAAGTGTGGCGGATAATCCGAATATGTCGATTCCACCGCGTTCTCAGCGATTGGAAGTATCTTACGGCTCATTATGGTGAATTTTGCATTTGGATTTGCACTGTCCCACAACGATCCAAAAATGATTTCGTTTTGCGAACTGTGACCGCGAAATTCGCAACATTTTTATAGTAAATTTGAAAAAGTTCAATGCGTTCTTGAAGCGTATAACGTTCTATTTATATTAATGGCGTAATTTTTACTTGTCATCTGTTAAGTAGTTACAGGTTGTCATTTTCAACTTTTAAAATGACGGGCTATTGAAAATGAAATGTCTTATTTGAAACTCCTGTATTGCTTTTAGAAATCAAATTTTGTATTACAATTACTTTCCATGTCTAGAATAGCAATTGATTCTTCGATTCATACTGAAATAAAAACACCACAAATTTAATCCATAATATACATGGAAATTTTTCCAAAAAATATTAATATTGTGTTTATTTCGTTTATGACGGAGTGCTTCTGTTGTGTGGGCTCGAATTCTGTTTTGATTATGAATTAAAGTTTATTTTTAGACTTAATATTTTACGTAAGTATGCAAGTATGTATTATGTATACCCACACGCACACACATACATATATATACTGTGAGACTATCAATCAACCAAAAAGCTGTTTATTTTTAGTTTGTTAACATTTACCCACTTGAAACACATCCTTAAGTTTCATAATAAATGTGTATTGTATACAACAGAAAGTATTTCACAGTCGTCATAGAGAGAGAGAGAGATATAAAACCTAAAAGAGGTATTTTACTTTAATATACTTTTAGGCTGACTAAAGTATTAGCTGAAAACAATTACAGTGCGAGCTCGATTTGCACAGCCACCAATTATTGCAACGCCCCGATTAGCTTAATAGGTAGTTTTTTTTACTTTGCAGTCTATAAGTGCAAGTTTTTTTTAAAAATCAGTCTCTATAATTGCATTTTTTTGTCTTATTGAATTTTGGGCAATTCTCTCTCTCTCTCTGCATTTATGTTTTAACAAATACTTGAGGTTGCACCAAAGAACCCATCTCTTTAAAACGTTTCCCACTCGTTAGAGTTGATCATTTTGAAAAAAAGAGGAGTTTATCAATCCGTCGGTATTTTTTATAAATTGTTTTACACACATAACTCACTTGTAAACTAATTTTAAAAATTCTATTTTTGCTTGAAAGTTTAATTTTTAATCGGACGGAAAATTTGCTTGCGCGAAATATTGAAACTCCTCCGTTAATAGGCCGATTTTGAAAAACATAAAATTTTTATTTAAAATCAAATTTAAGTGGAGCGGAAATATCGATTATCTCAAAACCATTTATGGACGGGTTATTGAAAAATTATCGCACAACTCTGCCATTTATAGACAGAATTTGCTAGATTTTTCTTTGAAATGCTCTTTACTCGATTGCCTCTTTTTTCTTCTTTGGGAAATGGATAGATGGTCAAAGTGACAAAGCTTAATTTTAACAATTCTGATATTACGCGTCAGGTTAGTTTTTTTATTAGTGTTGCAGTTCCTCTGCTGTCAAGTAGACACATTAAATGTGTTTTTATTAATTATTTTACTTCGCCGGCGATTTTGCTACAATTCCGACGAAGTTTATTATTTATTTTCATCCTTTTAAATTTTACACGCAGGAGTGGGGCTTAAAAAAATTTATAATCTAAAATTTAGGAAATTTCAAATTATTGAAAAATTACGAAAACTTAAAGTAGATGCTGAAAATAAAGCCCAAAACGTTTACATAGGATGGACAACAGAAAATAAATTTTCTTATGAAAATTTACATGCTATTAATGAAAATTAAACATGCTGCAATTTTTAAAAAAATTAAGAATTCTGAAATTCAAAGTAAAACTTCAGCATTCTCCTTATTCCTGTATAAAACATAAATTTTTTTAGCTTTATTTTTAATAAATTAATTTTTGATGTTGAAAATAATAAAAAATAAATGAATTTAAGCTAAATAGTGATTTATTTTTTTAAATTTTCGATTATTGCAACTTTTCGGTGAAAGCAACAATACCGATTTTTTTTCGGTTGCGGAAATCGAACTCGCACTGTACATACATTTTTATTTGTTAAAAATTTTTTTCACCACCCGCTAAAGAAATCAATTTTTTTTAAATTTCGATTATGTTGACAAAAAGGAAACGTTTCTTTTTGTTAACTGTCAAAGAAGAAAAAAGTGAATAGTAGGAGTGCAAAAATAGCGACGGCAGCTTATATTAGATTTATTTTAGAGAATTTTCTATTAATTTTTAAAATAAACAAGCAGAAACAGAAATCTTAGACACTTGTCTGCAGTCTTCGGGGGCAATCAAATTGCAACCTCCAGAACAGCAAAAAAATGCGAACGTAAACAAAATTCTAATTTTTTGAAAAATTCTTTAGAACATCATTCGACTACGTAACCAAGCCAAAGAAGAGGTTTACCCACAACTCAAAACATACCTCCCAGAATCAAATTTCCCCCCAAAAGAAAGAACGACGAAACCATTTAATTAAAAATGGTCTTTATCTCTCCTTGTCAGATTGTGTATGAAATTATGGTTTTCTTCGGCTATTTGCCTTAAAGAATTTTAAAAATTAAGTTGCTGCTGTTCTTGAAAATACTCTATTTTCAATTTCCCAAGACAACAACAACAAGCAGACAAATAAAAGAAAATCATTGAAAACAAAATAAGTGATAGACCGACCATTGGAACTCCTGCGCTTCTTTTGAGCCACATTGTATGCCATCATACGTTCTAACCCTACAAAATATTTAATTACAGAATATACAAAAGTTTTTAAAATAAAACATTTCCGTGCGCGTCAATTTTGTTTTTATTAAATAAATAAATCACAAAAATTTAAATTATTTCCATTCAAAAATAAAAAAAATTTAGTTTCGGGTTCGATCTGAAAAACGTACCGAACAAAGTAGAGGTTCGGCGGATTTGTCTTGAAAAAGTGCATTTTTTGGACACTAAAAGTTGTATTCAAGAACTTTCCAATATTGTTTCGGAATCTAGGATTTGTGTAGTTCTATGAATTGCTATTTGACGTTCTTTGTAGCTGCTAAAGTGTACGAATTGTTTATTTGGTTACATGGACTGTCTGTCAATTCGCTGAAAGGGGAGCGGATATGTTATTTTTATATTTACACATTTCTTTTAAATAAATATTTTAAAATTATTTACTTTTTAATGTGAATGTGTGTCTGTTTTAATTTGTTTATTTATATACTTTTCGAAAATTATTTATATTTTCCTTGTAAAACTATTTGCAATTGAACATTTTTATAACGCATTTGCCAAATTTTAAATACTTTCGACTTTGTGTAACATTAATTCCAAATAAATTTACGGCACATGTTTTGTAGACAATTCAACTTAACAGCCCAACAAATTTTTTTATGTTCAATAAAACACTTTAACACTTAATTTTTATTATTAAAAGCCTCTTAAAACAATTATCATTGAAATAAATATTATTTTTTTACGTACTAAATTCCAACACTAATCAACTGCGCAGTTTTTTGCCCACAAAATTTAATTAGTTTTTGCATAAATAACTCTTGACATTTGATGCAATAAGGTGGCAATATTGCTGCTTACTCAAGCACACTTGTTGACATATTCAATGTACAGTTAATTAGAAAACGCCCAAAAATATACTCCATGACTTTACAAAGAGCATGTTTAGGAGCCAAAATATAAATTTACCCCCAAACAAAACTTTGGTAATGTGTTGCAACTACCAAACAACAAACATTTCAATGAGATATTATTACATGGAAGTAGTTAAGTAATGACTGTATATCAAGTACGTATTATTTTTTTTTTGTAAAAAATAGAAACGAAACTAATGGCAACTGTCATTAAAATATAGGGAATAATTTTGCCTGGATCACAAGCAATAAGCAAAATACATTTTATATTTAAGGGTATTTACTGACACGCCCACGATGTCGAACGTAATCCTTCTTTCGTACAATTACATTTGAAAGAAAAACTAAATTTTAGAATTTTACGAAAGAAAAAATTCGTTAGACATCGTGAGGCGGGCAGTAAATGTTTGTGGCCAAATTTTAGAATCCAGCCAACGCATATTTGCTTTTAATAACAAAATACTAATAAAACTAAATTCGCTTAACCCTTTCGGACATATGGGGAATTATATGTTCCACTGAATGTTCACATAATAACGTTTTATATCTCTATATAGTTTCAGCAATCCATTTTAATACCCTTTTTATGTAGGGGAATAATTAAATCCTGTTTCGATTCGTTCGGCATTGTTTTCTGGCTCCATACCGATTTTATAAATAGATGAATATGTTTAATTATTGCGTCGCCACCACATTTTATTAACTCACACCGAATATCATCAATACCTGCCGCTTTGTCGTTTTTTTAGAACTAGTGAAGAATGTGTTTGTCAGCTTTTCACTTCATTACTTTGTGATCAAAGGTTTTTGATGGGCATAATATACATATACAATGTACCTGGTAGGTAAGCACAAGCAGCTAAGTTTTCAGGAAAAATATTAACAAAACCCCTGCATTAACTCAAATTCAACTTAGTTACTAAACATTTAATCTTTGCCAAACTTAATTGTGTAAAAAGAATTCGTTAATATGTTTTTTCCTTTCGAATTTTATATACATAATTTCTGCCAAAAGTTTAATGAAGACTCTAGCCAGCTTAGAGCTTAACGTTAAGTATTTATTCAATGGACTTTATTTAATTTATTATTCTTGTACGTCTTGTTAAACATATTTCAATAGCAATTTATTTAGTCACGTCATTATTAATACGTTTATAATAGTCTAGGATTTTTTTTATATACAACTAATACTTATTAATGTAAACGTGCACAATTAAACCGTATTTTAAATATTTCCAGCATGAGAGATTGAAAAATAAAAAATGCGCGATAATCATAAACGTATAATATCTGTGTTGCTTTTAAACTAGATGCATACAAAATTCTTTTACAAAATTATACGACCGGTCAGTGACACATTTCCGATACAGTAAATTCGATTGTTTAAACAACGACAGACGTTAGACAGAGTGGTTGGTAGTGTGAAGTGAAGCTAAAGTGGGTTGTGTTGAAGCTGGCGAGAGTGCATATTGTAAGATGAATGTGGTTCTATAAATTGAGTATTAAAATTAATTCCTTTTCAGATCAAGAACTCTTTTGAAGTGATTATTTATTTAAGTTAGACGGCGTTTACAAGCTGAGGGTTTAGACAAGACTTTTTTGAATTTCCCTTTTTAAAGTTGCTACTGAAAATCATGAGCATTTCTTCAATGAGTTTTTCATTCATGCTTTTTTAATGGGTGTGACGTTCAATTGAAATTTAACTAGCGGAAACATGAAACCAAGTTTTTAGCAGTGCTCATTATGCAGTTAACAGAGCACTGTGAAACATTTAACAGAGCACTGTCAAATATTTAACAGCCATAGTGAAATTGATGAATTTCATACAAATTATTTCGAATTACGACTAAATGAAACAAAACTTTCATAAATACAATAAACGAAATTAGTTCCTTTTTATATTTATCCATTAAGTATTGAATAAAAGCACCAATTAAATATACTAGCAACAGTTAGGAGAATATTAAATTAAAAAAATTTATTCGATTAGAAATTTTCCTAGTCAAAGGTATTCAAGTACTAAAATTATTCGTATGAAAGTTATTTGAATAAATAAAATAAATTATTCGCCTAAAAAATATTCGATTGTTGTTTGAATAAAATCTAGTAAAAAATTGCCGAAATAAACTTATACGAATAAAAATCATTCGAAGAAGTATTATTCGAACAAAAATAGAAATAAATTTACTGAAATAAAATTATGCGGTAAAAATGATTAGATTACTGCCAGGCCTACAATATTTTTTAATTTGTTTTTGTTTTAAATGTAATTGTACGAAAGAACGAATGCGTGTGACATCGTGGGCATTACAATAAAAATTATTCATTTAAAGCTATTGGAATAAATAATATTCGGACAACCATTGTTGTAAAAAAAAATTCAATAAAAGTTGGGCTATAAAATATTCGAACAAAAATAAAATAAAGAAAATGCTGAAAATTGTTTGAAAAAAACTTTACTAAAAAAAATTATTTACTTGAAGAAAAATTAATCAAATAAAATTAATTGAATAATTTGAAAAAACAAATTTCGAACAATAGTATTATAATGAACATTATTCGACAAAAATTCATTTGAAAAAAATTACTGGAATAGCTGTACAAACAATACTTATTCGCAAAAAATTATTCGATTAAAACTATTAAAAGAAATATTATTCGAATAACCATTATTGTAAAAAAAAGATTTTGAATAGCATTATGAGAATAAAAATAATTCGTTAAAATTTATTCAAAGAAAATTAAACCGATAAAAATCATTCAAATATTTTTTTTATAAACTGTTCGAATAAAATTTATTTGAACAAAAATTTTTCAAATAAAATTATTATGCTAGAAATTACTTAAAAAAAGTTTTCGAATGATATTAATGTGATGATTATTATTCGACTAACACTTGTTCGAACAAAATTATTCGAATAAAATTGTACAGTTGACACAATTATCAACTAAAAATAATTATTTAACGAAAATCACCGACATTCACATCAATTAAGCGAACAAAAATTATTAAAAAAAATTATTCGACTAGAAATTAATTGGATAAACATTATTTGAACAAATGTCTTTGAATAATGTTTTACGACTGTTGAAATAAAAATTATTCAAATAACCATTATTCGAAAAATCCAAAATTAATCGAACAAAAATTAGTCGTGTAGAATTATTTGCGTAAAATTATTCAAATATTTTTCGAAAAATCTTATTATAATAAAATTATTCGAATAAGATATAAATTCTTCAATTAACAACATGAGAAAAACAGACTATTCGAATAAAATTATGCGGATAAAACTATTCTAAAAATTTTTCCAACAACTCAGTTGCTTTATTCTTGCAGAGCGGGGTGGTTGCAGCTTCACTGTATCCATCACATGGAATACCCATACGTCTCGAAATGCGTACAGTGCCTATAAGTACGCCAACAAGGGGTGTAAACAACAACTTTTTCCCAAAGATTAAAAGTATATATTCAGTAATCTATTCATCTTTTTTTAGTGGTAACAAATTCGCCGCAATTCGCTTAAACAGATATGGTTGTCCCAATGGAACAAATTTAATAAAAAAAAGACATCATATGACATGTACTAAAGGAATGGAATTAGAAACAGAATATGAACTCTTCTATTTTCCTGGGCTACGTATACATATCACTGAATATCTTTAATGCAGGGTATAATTTCCATCTTAAAAACGTAAATAATTAACTTGTATTAATTAACCAAATTCATCAAGAGCTACACTTTTTCAATTAGAAACCTTATCCCTTTGACGTACACCTCATTTTATATACACAAACGTGTAGATTTTTTAAATGCAAAAAGGAATAAGAAAAACTTATATAAAATATATAAATTTTATATCAAAATTAATTTAGAATGGTTTAGCAATAAAAGTAAACATAATAAATAATATACAGACAACGAACGACGTAATGAATGAAATAATTTAAAATTAAAATTGGAAAATATAAAAAAGACATGATGAAATAAAAGAAATATATTTTTTTTAAATTCAAACCTTGTTTTTTCAAGTACAAAATTATGATAGATTTTTACCTGCAAAGAAAATAAATAATAAAAAATATTAATACTGCTATAAATTTATTTTATTCATTTACTATTTACTTATTTTCATCATAAGAACATTATTCACAGCCCATTAATAAAATTAATGTGTGCATTAAAAATCCAAAATTAAACCTACTATAACTTTATTAATCGTTTGTGAATAAGGCCATAAATATATAATTCTTTTATTATTCAATAACATTTCAAAAAAGGAGATTTTGTTGTAATATTATCAATTTCAATTTAGCTAATACAACAATTTTTAAAAATATTATTAAATGTTGACAAATAGTAAAGAATTTGTAAAATTTTCTATTTAATTTTTTAGCGAAATTTCTAAAAGATATTTATTTTACTATACTTTATTTTAAGTCTTTTAATTCTTTTTGAACATTTTTATTTATTTTTTACTTGTATTAAGTAAACATTTTTTAGCCACATCTTTATTCTCCTTCGTGTTCTATTTTTCTAGCAATTTTAATCTTATCTAAATTTAAGGTTCACTGACACAATTTTTTGTGTTTATTTTTATTAATTAATAGGCCATAAAATCGTATCAAACAATAATAATACACAGTAATAATAATATTTTAAGTGGAGCAAATAGTTTAAACGAAGTGAACATAAATTAAATACCCCAAAAAATTGCTTTAAATATATTTTAAGAAATAGATAAGAAATAACTAAACAAAAGAATATAAGAAAGAAGATAAGTAATGTAATTCTATTTGAATAGAATTCAAAAGCAAACGGAATATTAACAAAGAAAGAAAACCACAAATAACCTTTTTCGCAGAAAATATTTATAATAAAACATTTACATTTATCAAAGATTTATAAAATAAGATTTCAAATAAAATTTCTGTTATAAATTCATTGAATTATAATTTAAAATTAGACCAAATTATTTAACAAAAAATTAGTATTTTTAAGTTCCCAGAATAAACCTAAAAAATCATGTTTTATTAGACTTTTAATACTCCAAATAAAAAACAACAACTTTTTTTATAGATAGCAATTTCCTTTTTTCCCCTATACAAATTATTATTCTGAATTTTTTAGATTATTAAGCAACAACAACAACATCTTTCTTTAATTCTACATATTTTTACATTAATAATATTTAACAGTGATGATAATTTTTCAACATTCGATTTTTTTTAAAGAACAAACACAAACCGCGAAGCCATTTTGGCTTGTCTGCAGAAACACCCTGGGTCTAGGCAGGAATCGAACCTGCGACCCCTCGACTAATATTCTAGAACGCTATCTACTACTCTCCCGGGGCTCCCCCGCACGCACTATTCTAAAATCTACAATAGCTTGACATTGAGCCGTACTGTTCCAAGTTCTTACTAAACGTCGATTTTAACCCATTTTTGAGATTTAAAAAAATGTCTATTATCTATGAAAATACAAAATTTATAATTTTTCTACAGCCGATTTTTAATATAACACGCACTGTTCTGAAATTTAAAATGACTTGGCATTCGACCGTAATGGTCAAATGTTTCACTTTTTTAAAAATGTCGATCTAAGAAAATTATTCAAAATTTTTGGGTTTTCGGAAAATATTTAAAAAAATTAAAAAAAAAATTAATTATTTTTTTTATTATTTTCTCTTACAAATTTCAACGAACACTCAATTAAGTAAACTTCTGTTTTTAAAGGTTTTTTTTACATAGATGTGCACAATCTTAGTTTCATTAAAATCAGTTCAGCATTTTGGGATTTATACGCATTTAAATTTGCTACTAATCCATGCACACTTATTACACATACATACATGTATCAACTTCAAGTTGAAAAATAAACAAAGTGCATGCTTTTGAGTTTGTCAAATTTGCTTTTGCATTGTAATGAGACAGAGCTTTTTTATATGTACTTTGTAACAAGAACGAGCTAAGTATGTAAGAGAGCTATACTTTTAGTTTTTGTATTTTATCGTATGTATTTATGTAAATGTTTAATATTTAATTCTAGAATATGGTCGGTCTCATTGGCCATAGAAAATACTAGTACTAAATAAATAGGCAAGCAAAATTATTTTTGTTAAGAGTACATTCATTATCTGAACTAATATATTTTCAAGAAACAAAATGATTTAATCTCTTAATAGATAAAAAATAAACTAAACAAATTAAAGCAGAAACAAAGATTTTGTGCATATAGTGGAATGAAAAATATAAATTTTAATCTTCATCAAAATTTCCGAATATTGTCATCATACTGTTGATGATATTTGTACGAAATTCTTGTAGTTTTTTTTATACTTTGCGATTGCTTTTGCGAGGCCATATATTGCAATATGCACTTTTTTCTGTGAACAGCGATGCCTTATTCCGCTCCTTTGACTTAATCACTGCTAAAATGCGAACTATTTTGTTGTGAGCTGGGAACCTGTTAGTGCCGCGAAAAAGATCGTAAACGTTTTTTTAAACATGTAAGTTCTTTGTCTCCCTGCGAATAATCATTTTTCGATTAATACTTAACTACGTTTGTTTTTTGACACCTAGCTGAGTTTTTGATTTATTTGAAAATTGCATTCTCACCCACTGTAATTTTAGTTATTTATTTATTTTAATAAGAGCCGGTAAGCGCAAAGGGTCAAAAGATGAAGATACAAAAATATCCGTAAAAAACTTGTAGAAATATTTTGCACAAGATAAAACTCTTCACTAATTTGCGGCATTAAAAAGTCTTGTCTCATGTAAACACTCAATCTAATGCCCGCCACAGCCGATCAAATGTAATTTCAAAATGACCTAATTGTGAGCCGGTTCACATTGTTGCTTAGTTGATATTGATGGAAGTGACCGTCTTGTATCTATTAATTTCGTGTATTTTTTATTTAGTTATCTTTATTATTATTTTTTTTTTGTTCACTTAAGAAATATTTATTCTCTTTTGTCTCGTTCATTCATCTGGCTCTTAAATGTTTTGAAATTTCAATATAAAATTGCACTTATTTTCTTTTCATATTTATCTGCGGGCATTTTGTGTTTTATTATTAAAGACATAATGCGAGTAAAAGTTCTATAGAAATTGAAGAAAAGTGCACTTTTTTTTGTTTTGTTTTTTGTTTATTGCAACACAAAAGACCGTAGAAATAGAGATATAAAGCAAGTGAAGCTCAAGTATCACGCGTTTTTGTTAATTCTCTCTACTTTTTCACTGTTGCTACAAGTCAAATTATACAATAAGAAAAAACACAATGACAATGATGATGCTGATGACAATCAAGAATGAAAGTCGGTGTAGTTAGCCCTGAAAAGAAACAGCACAAGCACAAATGAATCATCATCATCATCATCATCATCAGCTGCAGCAGGCAGCTTAAATAACGTTGTACGGAAATAATAACAATCGTAATTGTTTTAAATGAAATGAAACGATGACAATGACTACATCGTATTGAGGGAGGATGCTGCAGTTGATGATTTTGTATTTGTAGTCGAAAATTGTGTAAGAAATTCATTTGAATTCTTATCACAGCGGCGACAGGAAAATTAAAGTTATAATCGAAGAAAAATGCAAAGATTAATTTTAAATATTAGATTTAAAAATTTGGAAATTTGCACAAAATTCGTTGAAGGAAAATTTCAAGACTAAAAATGTATCTCCTACCAAGTGGTTGGTTGGTGGTCTTATGAAAAACAGATAATTATCCATTTCATTGTTTCTGAAATGTACCGATGTCGTATGATTAATATTGATTTGATAAAAAAACACTCATACGTCAACACTGAATTAAGCGAGAGGGAAATAGTAAGAAAGAAATCAAGAAAGTTTAACATTTATGACGAAAGCGTCATTCACCTGCAACAAAACAATGTAATAATATATTTCAATGTATTTTTTTACAATTAAAAGGTGTCCAATCAATTTAAAACTTTGCACACAAATCAGGTTCGTTTGACAGTACAATTTTACGAAAGTAGGAAAGTAGGCAGTGCCACGCTCATACACAAAATAAATATTTATTTTAAACTACTTCTAATGAATTAAACCGAAACTTATGAAACTTTGTAAATAACTTTATTCAGTTTCGCTGAAAAAAATATTTAGATTATAAAATTGCCTACCAACGACCTCAAAAAAAATGTATCCTTAATAAACTTTTCATACACATTGAGTTCCCTTAAAATACTATTTAATGATTATAAAAGTAGGCAGTTCCACGCCCACAAAAAGAAAATATTCGTTAAAAACCACTTCTACTTAACTGCATACACATTATTTTCTACAACAATACAATGTATTTATCTATTATTAGAAAAGTGGACAGAATCATGCTCACACAATGTAATTTACCATTCTGCTGACTGTATGTATATTCTATTAGAGACAAACGATATGTTTCCTTAGATATTAGCTCCACCCTAATCACCTCGTTTGTTTGTATATCCTGAGCTGGAACTGTTTCATTACTATATATTTTCTTTAGACTTTAATTAGTTTCTATTTCTTTTATTTGATATGTTTATTTTATTTTGACTATAAAACAATTTAATAAGAAATTTTTAGCTCACGCAATAGGAAGTTAAATTTTTCATAAATATATTTCTTCAAACAGGTGGCCAATTATTCAGCTATATGGCGTGTTTTAATATATATTTTTTTGTATGCTGAGATTTTCTTTATTGTCGACGCCTTCAAGCTAATTTTCTTTCGTAAGCTTAACAACAAAAACAACATAATTTGATAAACAGGCCACCACAACATTTAAGAGTGCTGTAAAAAATGAATACACACACATATATGTACATGTACGTATGCATGTATATTTCCTAATTTTCATTCAATAATTGGTATTTGGTTTTTTGCTTTCGAAAACGGAAAATTTTAAATTTAAATTAAAAGAGCAGAGTGTTAAAAGCTTGAAAAAACTCCAGACAATTAATCAGTTTAATTACACACATTTCAAGTTAATTAATTTAAATAATTGTGCTCCTATTGATTTTAATTTTAACATATTAACAAATAATTAAGTGTTAGGAAAAAATCTTGTAAAGCCCGCTTAAGTATTGCAGTATTGTTATCATCCCCAGATGTAAAGGGTGATTTTTCTAAAGCTTTCCCTTTGGCAGCTCAGCTGTTAAACATGGCCAGTTTTGTCTATAATTTGACCATGAATCGACTTACAAACGAACAACTCTTGCAGATTATTGAGTTTTATTATCAAAATCCATGCTCGTGCACTTCTTCCATTTTATGATCAGTTTGGGCGACCGACCTTCTGCGGCGGCTACTCGGAATCTTGTGACTAAATTTTGCATTAAATTTATATTACTGGACATTATTGGACCGGACCGCCCAGGGAAGCCAGAGAAGAGGGCATCCATCTCATACATTACGTCGACATCTAAATAAACTTTTATACAATGGCAATATTCTGTCTGATGAAATGGTGGCATTTTAAAGGATAACACTTCCTTAACATCACATTTTCAAACGGCTTTGGTTTAAGCTGGAAATCAGCTGTAGATGGTAAAAATGTACAGAAAGCCAGCCAACTCTTGAACAGAATTCAACACAAATTTTCTGCTTCTTTTACGAAAATATTTCTAAGCACTTTCAAAAAATCAATAAAGCATTAAAATATGCTCGCTAAATTCGAAAAATTCTTTCTTAAGACTGAAATATGCAAAAAATTATGATAAAATATGCTAAAATAGGCACTAACAAATTGAAGCGAAAATTAATGAAAATTTCTTAAACGGATAATTATTTTATCTTCGCCGTCATAAACTCCTGTATGGTGTGGTGTGTTAGGCTACTAGTCCGGGGGTCGCAGATTCGATGCCAGCCAATATCCTGCGTGTTTCAGCAGGCAATCCAAAGCGGTTTAAGCAGTTTGTGTGTGTTAAAAAAACATGTAATTGTATATTTGAGGTTTCGCTGCTAATAGGCTTTTTGTCTAAAGTAAAAATCTTTAAATATTTGAGATAAAACATTAAAATCAATTTTATAATATCTTTTAATTACGTTGTTCTTTTTCCCTTTGAGAACATTAAAAACAAAAAGGGAATGTTAAACAAATTTATGGCCATTCCACACAGTTACAAGCCCTCATATGTATATTATATCTCAAGGGTGTTTCTTTGCTTCCGCATAAAATATCTCGCTTTTGAAAATCATTAATTATCCTCTCAAAAAAGTAAGTAAATATTCTTAGCTAATATATATTTACTTTGTATAGGGTGTTTTCTTAAGCTTGTGAGAACCAAAAGTTCAGAGAATTTCGGCTCCACACAACTTAATTAACGTTGAAAGGATTCCTATCTACTCACATTGCGATTTATATCGGCCAAAGTTAATTATATTTTAGGCCAGCAAGGGATCACTCCGATAAACAAGCCCTGAGGAAGGTTAATTTGAAATTAACCGGCTGAGGTGTGAGCAGAGAAACGGGAGCAGATCGATATTTGTACGGAGAAAACTACAGCAACATGCTCTAATCAGCCATACATGTGAAAAAAACTGCAGTAGTGATTCAAGATGCAACGCCAGTACAAAGACCCAGTACAAAGTGTAGAGAGAGGTGTATAAGAAAACAAAAATAGAACAAAAGTGTAAAGTGGTATAAGTGGCACAAATGGTTGAACATTCAAGCGAGCAGAGCAAGCTAGGATTTGGCTAACTGCAATCCGAAGCAGAAAAATCAGTTAGAAACAAGGAGAATTTTTATCTGACTTGCTTGGACTATTCAGAGGCGAGGATAGGGCACTGGCTCAGTGTCAAGAGATAGAGTATTCCCAGAGGTTATTAGCCGGAGTCATAGGTTCTGATTATCATCAGATTAGCAGGGGTGCCGGATTGGTATCCGGGCGAATAAAGTTTGGAGATAGAGGAAGGAGGGTAGGAACAGTCAAGTGCCTCCTAACTAGCAGTAAAAATTATTTTTTTTTTGGAACAATTAAAACAATACAAGAACTCAACAAAAAATATGTTTTATCTTTCGAATTTGTATCAGAGGATCCTGGACACGGCTGACCTATCCCAGCTTCAAACTCGAAGAAACCGGAGGTCCGTTACAAGCCCTATACAAATTTGAGTTGACAACACTGCTTTATTTGACAACCGATTTGACAGCTGTCAATTGCTTTGTGGTTAAATTTGTAGTTTTCTCTTGACAGGACACCTGCCTTAAACGGACACATATCAATTGTCTCTCAGGTGTCTGCTTAACAGACATTTCACTGTAATTAGTTGTGAAGTTGTAATCCATTTAATATCTTTCAACAACTGAAAAGTTTACAAAATTATTAAAAAGCATTTTGTTGTTTGTTTAAAGCCTGTTTTTCGAATGTTTAAGGGAATTAAATGAGCTTTTTTTTATCACTCCTTAATTAATGTCCCTATCTGATAATTAAACTTTAATCTGCTTACATACATGAATTAAATAATATTTTTAATAGTGTATAATTTATTGGGGATTTTGAAAACATAAATTTATATTATTATTGTTTTAATGGCAGTATAATGTTGCGAGTTTTAATAATAGTCAAGCCCCTTAATATGGCAGTGTTGTTCCATTTCATTTCTTTCTTCTTAAACAACCACATCGATAAATAGTGGCCGAATTATAAAAGCGAGCGATGTCGTGCAAAAAACTTGAATATTTTTCAGCACAATCCTATTAAAACATTTCAATTCACGCCTTTATTAGTGATAATTATATATTAACGCTTTGCTTTTGCCTCACATATTACAATTGCACTTGTTTTGCGGTCTGTGATTGGAGGCGTTCATGACCCGCCAGACAGAGCTACACAGCCAGCGTTTCTGACCTTTTAACCAGTTTCAAATGCCTGATAAAGCTTAATCGGCGCTAAGCAAGGCGGTCGTCTAGTTGAGGTTCCAAATAAGACAACACGAACTGCTAAAAGTTGTTTAAATTATACAATTTAAGATGTATGTAAAGTTATATTTTAAAATATATCACTCTAGACACAAACCGCCAAGTTTAACAGAGTTCTGTTAGCATGCTGTACACATTTAAAATCTTATTTAATGCATTAACGATGGATTTTTTTTGGGTAGGAGTCAACGTGGGCGCACAAAACCGAATGAGATTTGAAGGCAAGCAAGATGTTTCTTTCTGTATGGAATCTTTAACAGTTTGAGTTTGAGGGACGCTGTAAGAGATGGTTACATTTTTTTGGCGAAGGAATCAACATTTTTACGCATATCAATTTAAGTATGTAAGCATTTGTTTGTATATTTAAAAAATGTTAAACATAATTTCAAAAGCGAAGTTTTTGAGTTATAATGGTCTTAAGGCAAACAAATTTTTACTTTTTATTTATTCAATACATTCAACAATTGTTTGCCGTTACAGCAACAACAGGTAGAGAACGACCAACAACTGATAGAATACCAAACCACACAGTGTTTAAAAATCCCTTGCTTCGTGTTAGAGATGGGCACAGCTCACGTGATTAATGCTGTCATGCGTGAGACCGTGTCTAGTTTTCTGTTTCATTCACGTGAGCGTGAGTGTATGAACCACAGTATACAAAATTTAGTGTGAGTGGGCGTGCTCGAGTAGAATTTTTGCGTGATTATTTTTTTGTTTATTGTAAATTTTTTCATTTCATTTAAAAATTTTTTAAAATTGTTTTATAATTTTTTTCGTACGTATTTCGTGATTATGACTAACTTTTTGTTTTCAATCACGTAAGCTTGCACGAACGTATATATAAAAATTTTTAGCATGATTTTTTTCGTTACTATTTCGTGAGCGTGAGTTTTTTTGATGATGACTAAAATTTTTTTCAATCAAGTCGGGCATGCGAAAAAATTTTTATCGTGAGCGTGAGTAAAGTCATTCACGATTGTTTTATTTAAATTTAAAGTTCTATGGGTTCGAAAAAACACCTTTTCGCTCACGATACCATCTCTATTTTGTATGTATGTATATGCACACAGTTCCTCTGCAAGCATATGTTTGCATTGCAATCTATTATAGTGTAAACAATTACAGTGTCGGAAAAAATAATATGAATGATATCTTCTTTTCTAATAACACGTCCTTGAGTTTTTTTTGTGTTGCACTTTTATTGATACAACTCACTCGTCAAATGCTTTCAAATACAACATGACTGCATTACAGTTTAGCTTTTTTTAGTCTGTTCATAAAAAGAAGTAAATATGAAAAAACAAGAGACCAAATTTCATTGAATCGTGTTAAAATTAAACATTATCAAAATATTTATGAAAAATACATAAAAGTAACAAAAGTTAATGAACAGTGATCAAGTTAAATAGAATTTGATACGTTTTAAGCTGAATTTATTTTCGATATCAAGGAAAAATGGGACGTGGAGTTCACACTGCCTCTGCTGAAAAAAATTTATTCAAAAATTAATATACGAAGGGCTATCGATTAGACAAATTGCTCAAGCAATGGATTGCTCCAGAAACAAAATATTTAATTCGACTCACTCAAACAACGTTCGATTCGTTACTCAAAGAAGAACCTCTTCGTCTCAACAAATGACCTTAAAAATAAATTGATTCCTACAAGTAATAAGTCGTACGATAAGAAATAGTCCTCGTGAAAATGGATTTATGGGTTGGAGTTTAAGAAAAGTACCTCTCCTTTGTAAGCGAAATATACGAAAAAATATTGGAATTTCCAAGACAACACATTGACCCTCAAAGTTGGAACAATGTTTTGTGGTCTGTGATTATTAGGTCGCCCTGCAACACGATGGCGTGTCTTTGATGATTTTGGGTTAGTCCAATTTTCTGGATGGAAGGGAAAAATGACCGCTGTAGATTATTTGCTACTACCAATCCAGGATCCAATTTCCTGAATAGAAACAATTATGGATAAACAAATTTACATTCAAAGACTACAAAATGTTACGTTGCTTTGCGTGGAAGAAGAAATGTCTCTGTTCATGGTCTCCAAATGACCCCGAGAAAATATACAAGCAGAAAGGTTATGAAATGACAATTTAATTAACGTAATGGATTGAAATAGCTAATTGCCAGAACTACAAGCTAGCCGAGAATCATTGGACTGATGTCCAAAAGCAGGCGTTTGTGTGAAAACTGCTTGGGCTACCGAGTCGTGGGAAAGAATTCCTAAGAAGACGCGGGAAGACTTAGAAGGCTCAATTCCAAAGCGATGCGCTGCCGTGATTGACAACAAAACTCATGTCACAAAATATTAATTAATTATATTTTATATTTCCATTAACGGTTAATGTTTATTTATTATGCTTTTACATTTTGTGTAATTTAAAAATTAAAAAGCTGTTTTTTACCGACCAGTCGTTAAGTTTAGACATTATTTTGCCAACAATTTCATTAAGTAAATATCTGTTACAGAAACTACTTTTGTTTTTTTATTCATTCTTGTTATGTGAAATTTGTATACGAAATAGAACCACAAATACTGTTATGAAGAATAAGTTTCTCTATAGTGCTATTCTTTTTAACGCATCTGTACATACTTACATACATGTGTATGTGAATAGACACTTTGTTAGCTGCATTTATTGACTATTAAAATTGTATAGTCAATTTATTTCAACTATGACTTCCAGAGAAAAGCTATATATGTACATACACACATGCATATTGCAATAGCTACTCGTAGTCAGGCATAGACACGCATATGCATGTTTAAGCATGCATGGAAACAATGTGGTAAAAATTATTATTGAAAATGAGGGGAATTATTTTTGAATAATAAAGTTGTTAATAAACCATTAATACATTTTTTATAGTGATTGCTAATAGTTGTACTTTTAAAAAAGAAAAGGACTAAGCTTTACAAACAAAATAAGCAACTAAATCGTATTATGAAATATTCATAACATAATTGATATCTGAAAGTTTTTGTTTAACAAAAATTTATGTATGGATGTAGTGAAATGTGATTGGCCTGGATATAAAACCAACAAAGAGGTGCAAGATTCGCTGCCTATCGAGTAATACAAAATATTTTGGTAGCTTCTGGGAAATTTGTTTTTTTAAGAACAGAAAATCAACAGGATTAGGTGTTACATAGCCCGAGCTCTTGGAAACAGATCCATAGATTAGTTCAAAAATTATCTTTCTCCTCATCGTAGACTTCTGGGAAACGGAATCACTACATACTGATCTTAAAGAAAAAGTTATTTTCAAAATACCGAAAAGGCGACCCAAACGAATCTCTGACACCAATACTAGAAAATGAAGAGGCTGGTTTTATGCCTCATAAATCTTGTAAATCGATCATATCAACGGTCGGAGGGTCATACCGGAGCAATCTGTTGAATGGCGATTATAGTGACGATCGCAGACTTTAAAAGAGCATTTGATACACTAGATCACAAAGTCATATGGAGTGCGCTAATAAATGGGACATCTAGAGCACTTATTAATGAAATTTAAAAAAAGTTCCACGTAAGTTATTTTAATTGTTTAAAAAAATAAACTGAAATCGAAACGCATTTTTCCCATTTAAAGAATTCTAAGGAAAAAAAGCGAAGTATGTGGTGCAATAGAAATGCACAGGTTCTGTTAGGAGCTTTGGGCGGAACGAGCCACCGATTTGGAGCGTACAAAATCGAATGGGCACATTTAAGAAGAGATTTCAATGCAAAATTAAACTCTTTTTGGAAAGCTTTCCTGTTGAGGCAAAAGTTTATATAATACATGAAAACATAATAGTAAAAATACAATGCATTATATTTTCTTAGGTAATATTTTACGCATATGAAATAAAATAATTTTTTTTTTAATAGTTTTAGTTCACAGGAAAATGTAAAAACAAGATTCAATTAAGAAGTCTAATTGTTGTCAACAAATCTTTAAAATTATTGTATTGGCTTAACAGGATTAATTGATCAAATTTTTTTGGATTATATTAATTTAAATGTTTGAAAATATCAATGAAAACAATGTCATACCCAGAAAATTTGTTATATTAAAAGAATATAATTATATTGAATTGAAACACGTGTGTTTGCTGGATAATTATGGCTGAAAAAAATATATAAGCATCCGCAACGACTGAATGAAAGAGTGTAAGAATACGTGTAAGCACCTCTCTGCACAATTGTGCTTTGAAACGGTCACCAATGCATTAGCATCACAAACATTTTTTTGGCCGCTATTGTAATTGGGAAAAAATTAAGTAAGATATACGAGTACATGGTTGCTCAAAAAGTACTATTGGCGCTCAAAAGGAGTAGTTCAATTTTGTAATTTAAAAAAATCCAGGATGTTGAAAAAAACACTGCCGTTTTTTAAAAACGGATATTTAAAAATTTTTTCGTTTTTTTAGCGGCAAAAAGTACCCTAAAAGCACAAAAATTTTTCATCAACACATTTATTTAGTTTTTGCATTTCAAAACATTTTCATTTTGTCGATTGCACAATTTTAATTCATTTTTGCTTTTATCCAAGACAAAAATTTTATTTATTATTAATTCAGGCATTTTTTATGTTCCTGCGTTCGAAATTGTAATCATATTAAATTTTTTGTCTGCGCTTTAATTAAGCATCCGCATCCAGCTATTTTCTATCAGCTCCGCAAAGTAAATATTATCTTTTTAGTCCAAACTGATTTTTATATCAGGCTCATTTTTTAACCTTCGGTGAAGAAAGGACACTAAGTTAAATAAACCAGTATTTAACTAACAGTTAAGAATTTTATTTTTATTTAAAGTAATTATTTTTCGAACAAATTGGTTGTTTAGTAGTTTTTAATCCAAAGTGATTATTATTTTTTGGCTAATGTTCGTAACGTTTTTAGTCAGAAAGAATTGGACATGAGACAATATTCCAAAGGAACAAGGAAAAATGTTCACACTAATTAATTTCAACTTACACGGCAAATCATGATTGATCTTTCTGTCTGTTTAAGTCCTTAACAAATTTGTTATACAAATTATTTTTGCCAAATTTTTCTTTCTTTTATAAATTAATATTTATTAAGAACATGAAATGTTTCTTTATGAAAAGAAAAACAAAAATTATTCTAATATAAATTCGTTGAGTATTTTAATATTTCAATCTGAGAGCCATTAATTTTCTTTATACTTCAATATGTCCATGAATTGCAGACTAAATCATTAATGTATTGCAATATTTAATAAACTTGTTAAGTTGCGAAAATATTTCGTGCTGCCATTAAAATTTCTAATACTTATTTATGTATTGTCTTAATAAAAATGTTATTGCAAGTATCTCTTCAACAATTTTGGCCACCACAAATTTTATTTTATTCATAAAAATTCCTTATAGATTCTCTTAGAGAATCGTTTAGAGAACAATGACCTTTGTAGCAAAGTTTTTGTACAAAAATTTAAACTTAGAAACTCTTACAAGTTAAATACCAACGGGGAATAATTGGAAATAAAATATTCACTAAAAACATAACAAAAACAAACAAAAAAAAGGAAAAAGGTCGTCGTATGACATCCTGGTGATATTGTCAGCCCGGAAGAATAAATAACTAATATTAGAAACTCTATGCATTACATTATATAAATAATACCCAAATTTAAATAAACTAAATAACTTACATTTATTCCTTAATTATCCTTTAACAAAGAACACAATTTTCACTTGTTCTGAAACGAATATTGTGTAGTTATTAAAACAGAACAAGTAAAAAAGTTTTAATTAAAAACATCTTAATTATCCTAGAATAATGAAATCAACTATACCAGAAGTGCACTCACCGGAGGTGCTGAATCGCACAAGCTGCTGGCAAAAAATAAATATATATAAATATTTTTGTCACAACTATTTCATGGAAAGAGGTATTTTTTAAATAAAAATCTGAGAGAAATACTAATTGCCGAGTTTCATTTTTCATTCATTGAAATTTCTCTAAACAAAAATAATAATTTTCTTTCAATGCTATTTTTAACTTTCGGGTTAATCGTTGAAAGGTGAACTCATTAAATTTGTATATGTACTTTTTAAGCACTTTCTAAAGTGGACATTATAAAAGAATTCAATTGAAATTACTAATTGCATTTACTTTTGTTTTTCAAAAGCTTTAAATAAAAATATCCTTAATTAAATTTTCTTTAAAAAAAGCTAAAAACAAACCGTAAAAAACGTGAAATAAAAGCTATAATCTTATTTAAAATCAAAAGCTTTTTGTTCCTCCGAGTCTTAATTTTACAGTAGAACTTCTCTAAAACGTAAATCTATTTCACTTTTACAAAAAATTTTTTAGAACTTTTTTAAAAGGTTTCCTTCCCTCACATTTTTATCTCTTTTTAAAAAACATCTCTTTAAAAAATTTTTTTTTTTAAAGACGCAGCTGGTAAAAGGTCTGTCATATAGATTTTTTCTTCTTTATTTGCCAAACCGTATTCGGATGTTGGGGATCATACAATTATTATAAAGTAACAATATATTAATATTTTTATTCAATTATAGAGAGTTGTCTGTTTTTGGCTGCCCTCAGAAAACTTCTTTCGTCTTATTATTTCACGTCCGACATTCATACGTCTCAGCATTTCTTCACTTCAAACTCAAACACACTCTTTTAATATCTGACGCCCTTATCATCCATGTTTCTGGATTTTTTAACGCACTATTTTTCATTCCTTTGTTGATGAAGGGGAATAAAAAAAGTTTAAAATAAACTTTTTTTGTGAAACAAACAATTGGTTACATTCATATAAATCAGTTTGAATATTTGAAACACTTTTGATTGCAATAGGAAAGGAAATGTTTAAATGAACAATTAACATAGAAGTTCGTTTTTCCCCCAGCCACTACGTTAAAGAGGAGATCTACTGTATTTGTTTTTTTCCAGCATTTGTTTTTTTATTTTTTTTTAAAGCTCAACATTTTTAAAGGCCTAAAATAACTAAAAGTTTTAATAATAGGTAAACCCAAAGAAATCCTCTTTTAAATAAAATTTTTTTTTTTTGCTAAAAATGTAAGTACAAATACTTAAAAACTCAAAGAGAATAACTTTGCACACTCGTTTTAATGTTTTCAAATGTCAATAAAAAATTATATTGCAGCATAAAGCTTTGAAAATTAGCTAGTTATATTTTATTTTTAAATATTAAAAAATTTTAAAAAGATTTAAAAAATCTGAAGTTTGTCAATATTAAAGCTTTTTCTTTTTGATAATTTACGACAGAAATTTGAGTAGCATATAAAGGAAATAGTTTAAAAGGTTTTACAACAGGTATATAATAATCTTGAAATAGCTGAAAGCTTATTGAATGAAATGCTCAAAAACATTTCGAAAAACTTATTTGAAGAACTCAAGCGTCTCTTGAAAAAGCTCAAAGAGCAAAATAGTATTGAATTAACTCAAAAGCTTTTCGAAGAAGATTAAAAGATTTTTGAGAAGCCTCGAAAGGTTTTTGAAAAAGCTCAAACGTTTTTTGAAAAAGATTATTGGAAAAATCAAAAACTTTTTAAATATTTTGAAAATAATTAATTAAAAAAAGTCGAAATATTTTGAAAATAATTAAGAGGTTATTGAAAAAACTGAAAAGCTTTTTGAAAACTCTCAAAAGCTTTTTGAAAACTTTTATAAACTTTTTTAAGACCATCAAAAAGCTATTAAAAAGGTTTTTGAAAAGTATAAAATAATCTTGAAATTGCTCAATGCTTATTGGAGTTCTCAAAAGGTATTTGAAAAAGGTATTGAAAGAACTCAAGCGTTTCTTAAAAAAGCTGAAACTTTTTTTAAAGGCTAATAGTTTATTGAATTAAGTCAAGAGCACTTTGAAAATCACTTAAAGCTTTTGAGAAATTCCAAAAAAATTTTGATAAAAGGTCAAAAGGTTTTTAAAAAGCCTTAAAAGGGGTTTTGAAAAAGCTTATTGGGAAAATCACAATCATTTTGAATGTCATAAGGTTTTTGAAAAAGCTCAAAAACTACTAAGAATCAAAAAAATTTTTGAATTATCCCTAAAGCTTTTTAAAAACCCTTAAAAGCATTTTGAAAAGGCTCAATTACAATAAACTTACAAGTCTCAATGGTTTTTTAACTGTTAAAAAATTATATGTACTTAATCAGCATTTTTAACTTTCATTTCGACTATAATTGATGTTTAATAGACTTAAATTTTCCTTAACATACATAAATTCATATTTTTTGAAGAACATTTTAAATACTATTCTGTACAACAATTCAAAATACATACATTTCTATTGTAACATTCTACATGATACAAACATTTTTATTACACAGGTTCTCTTGATTTTTTTCGTTGACAAAAAAAAACTTGGATATATATACATATATTTTTTATATGTTTCTTTTGCCATCCTTATCTTTTCCATTTTGCATGAGTTTGCCTTTCTTTTTGGTTAATGGTCTCTCATCAGCAGCAACAGGGGATGTATTACAACACGTTTGTATTCATTTTACGCATATTGTTTGTTCGTATAACAAAACAAGGATTTATATTACAAATTACACTCAGGCTGACAGACAAACGTAAGAGGACATGATGTTCGGATCAAAAAATATATACAGATAAAACTCTAGAGATTGCAAGAAATGTGTTTTGTTAAGAAAATGTGTGTTTAAGGATAATTAAATTAATACTCGTGTAGAGGGGGAAAAATTCCAAAAATTTCTCACCCCCTTTTTTTAAGGTATTTAAGGAGTACAAAGTTGGTTCCGCAATTTTACTAATGATACCTGTAGCAATAAGAATTGAAGCACTGCCTCAAAACAATTACTTTATTTGTGCAGAATTTAAGAATCAACCTTTATTATTTAAATTTAAATTTTTTATACTCGTACTTAAAATACGTGTGTGTGTGCGTGGATATCTTAATTAATTTATATTGATATATGTTTTTAATTACTGACTTGTTATGAGCTTTCAACAGATAGAGCAAAAAGAAAACAAACAAAAAAATAAGGCATTAAAAAGTAATTGGATCACACTTCATACTCAATTAAATTCATTAACAAGTTGATTGAACTCATTTACGCGCCCTAAAATA